>OY744549.1:34539314-34611814 GCA_963556195.1 Sepiola atlantica | reverse complement strand
TGAGCCATGCGCATTTTCTTGGTGTCATACTCAGCCGTATACATTTTATTGGTGTCATACTCAGCCATATGCATTTTCTTGGTGTCTTACTGAGCAATATGCATTTTATTGGTGTCATACTGAGCCATATGCATTTTCTTTGTGTCTTACTGGGTCATATGAATGTTCATGGTGTCATACTGAGCCATATGCATTTTTTGTGTCATACTGAGCCATATGCATTTTCTTGGTGTCTTCCTGGGTCGTATGCATTTTATTGGTGTCATACTCAGCCATATGCATTTTCTTGGTGTCTTACTGAGCAATATGCATTTTCTTGGTGTTATACTGAGCCGTATGCATTTTCTTGGTGTCTTACTGGGTCATATATATTTTCTTGGTGTCTTCCGTAGCCGTATGTATTTTCTTTGTGTCATACTGAGCCATATGCATTTTATTGGTGTCTTACTGGATCATATTTCTTTTATTGGTGTCATACTGAGCCGTATGCATTTTCTTGGTGTCTTACTGGGTCATATGCATTTTCTTGGTGTCATACTGAGACGATTGCATGTTCTTGGTGTCTTACTGTGTCATATGCATTTTATTGGTGTCTTACTGAGCCATATGTATTTTATTGGTGTCATACTGAGCCGTAAGCATTTGTTGTGTCATATTGCGCCATATGCACTTTTTGTTTCATACTGCGTTATATGCATTTTCTTGGTGTCATACTGAGCCATATGCATTTTATTGGTGTCTTCCTGAGCAATATGCATTTTCTTGGCGTCATACTCAGCCGTATGCATCTTCTTGGTATCTTACTGGGTTATATGCATTTTCTTGGTGTCTTATTGAGCCATATGTATTTTCTTTGGTGTCTTCCTGAGCCGTATGCATGTTTTTGATGTCATACTGAGCCATATGCATTTTCTTGGGTTCTTACTGGGTCATATGCATTTTCTTGGTGTCTTACTGAGCAATATGCATTTTCTAAGTCTGACCAAATGACGTTACGTTCGGCTGATTAATGATTTAAGCCGTTTTTATCTGTTCCCACAACATAGTGGTATGTTCGATACAACCTAGCCCGGAATTTCAGCCCTCTGCATTGAGGTATTTGCATAGTCATTGTCTTGCACAAATTTTGTCATTCTCTTATCAATGATTCCGAAAAAGATTGTACTTTCTACGTTGAGTAATAGAATTGGTCGCAATTGGTTCAGGTTTGGGGAGTTTTTTTCTTTGGTATGCGGATTCCGTCTTAATCTCCAATTCTCCGCGACAAATTTCTTTTAATGTGCTGTCCGCCAAAGCTTCCAGAGAACTGCTTATAATTTAGGACATCTTGCATGAGACACCGTTTATATCCGATGAGTTCTTACCTCCAGATTTCCTGACAAAGTATTTTATTTCATCTAGTCTCAGGGGTGAATTGTCGAATTTTTCACAGTTGACATCATTAAAAGGACTCAGAAGATTGTCGGTCGGTCGGTCGGTCGGTCGGTCGGTCTATTTTAATTTAAGTTTCCTATTTTTAATCTGGTAAAGTGGACGGATAAGTAATTATTTTGTACTAATTCCTCAGCATAACCATACCCCAAAGCAAATAATTTATCTCCCATAACAAATATTTATTTTGGTTAACTGACCTAAAAACTAAGATTATATGATTATTTACATTTATATAGTATTAAAAAATAGTCTGTATGTTGCATGACGTTCTTTCTGAGGTTTATTTTAATTTCCAAGTATATTTTAGTTAAGGTCTTAATTTCTATTTTACATGAAGTTCTTTCTGTTCGCACAACAATGTAATACCTTTTTTTTCAATAATTAAAATAATGCCTCAGCTTTTAAGGGCTCTTTTCGGAATATTGAGAACAATCTCTTGGTGAATTTAAGGGCTTTATTTTTCAAAATCGCGCCTAGCTTTCCGTTTCATTGAGATAAGCTTTTGCAAGGACAAGGATTCTTTCCGTCAGTTCGGACAATCGCTTCCTCACCAACTCCCTAGCATCTGGCATTTCCTTACGCCGCTTCTTAAGAATTCGTTCGTTCTCATCTGAGTCGGCGTTTAGCTCCCTATCTTCTATTTAACAGTTGTTTCATAGTTACTCTGTGCAGCTCCCTATCTTCAATTGGCTGTTTTAACAGTTGTTTCATTGTTCCTCTGTGCAGCTCCTTATCTTCTATTGGCTGTTTTAACAGTTGTTTCATTGTTACTCTGTGCAGCTCCCTATCTTCTATTGGCTGTTTTAACAGTTGTTTAATTGTTCCTCTGTGCAGCTCCCTATCTTCTATTGGCTGTTTTAACAGTTGTTTCATTGTTCCTCTGTGCAGCTCTCTATCTTCTATTGGCTGTTTTAACAGTTGTTTCATTGTTACTCTGTGCAGCTCCCTATCTTCTATTGGCTGTTTTAACAGTTGTTTCATTGTTCCTCTGTGCAGCTCCCTATCTTCTATTGGCTGTTTTAACAGTTGTTTCATTGTTACTCTGTGCAGCTCCCTATCTTCTATTGGCTGTTTTAACAGTTGTTTTATTGTTCCTCTGTGCAGTTCCCTATCTTCTATTGGATGTTTTAACAGTTGTTTCATTGTTCCTCTGTGCAGCTCTCTATCTTCTATTGGCTGTTTTAACAGTTGTTTCATTGTTCCTCTGTGCAGCTCCCTATCTTCTATTGGCTGTTTTAACAGTTGTTTTATTGTTCCTCTGTGCAGTTCCCTATCTTCTATTGGATGTTTTAACAGTTGTTTCATTGTTACTCTGTGCAGCTCCCTATCTTCTATTGGCTGTTTTAACAGTTGTTTAATTGTTCCTCTGTGCAGCTCCCTATCTTCTATTGGCTGTTTTAACAGTTGTTTCATTGTTCCTCTGTGCAGCTCTCTATCTTCTATTGGCTGTTTTAACAGTTGTTTCATTGTTACTCTGTGCAGCTCCCTATCTTCTATTGGCTGTTTTAACAGTTGTTTTATTGTTACTCTGTGCAGCTCCCTATCTTCTATTGGCTGTTTTAACAGTTGTTTCATTGTTCCTCTGTGCAGCTCCCTATCTTCTATTGGCTGTTTTAACAGTTGTTTCATTGTTCCTCTGTGCAGCTCTCTATCTTCTATTGGCTGTTTTAACAGTTGTTTCATTGTTACTCTGTGCAGCTCCCTATCTTCTATTGGCTGTTTTAACAGTTGTTTCATTGTTCCTCTGTGCAGCTCCCTATCTTCTATTGGCTGTTTTAACAGTTGTTTCATTGTTCCTCTGTGCAGCTCCCTATCCTCTATTGGCTGTTTTAACAGTTGTTTCATTGTTCCTCTGTGCAGCTCCTTATCTTCTATTGGCTGTTTTAACAGTTGATTCATTGTTACTCTGTGCAGCTCCCTATCTTCTATTGACTGTTTTAACAGTTGTTTCATTGTTCCTCTGTGCAGCTCCCTATCCTCTATTGGCTGTTTTAACAGTTGTTTCATTGTTCCTCTGGGCAGCTCCCTATCCTCTATTGACTGTTTTAACAGTTGTTTCATTGTTCCTCTGTGCAGCTCCCTATCTTCTATTGGCTGTTTTAACAGTTGTTTCATTTTTACTCTGTGCAGCTCCTTATCTTCTATTGGCTGTTTTAACAGTTGTTTCATTGTTCCTCTGTTCAGCTCCCTATCTTCTATTGGCTGTTTTAACAGTTGTTTCATTGTTCCTCTGTGCAGCTCCCTATCTTCTATTGGCTGTTTTAACAGGTGTTTCATTGTTCCTCTGTGCAGCTCTCAATCTTCTATTGGCTGTTTTAACAGTTGTTTCATTGTTACTCTGTGCAGCTCCCTATCTTCTATTGGTTGTTTTAACAGTTGTTTCATTGTTCCTCTGTGCAGCTCCCTATCTTCTATTGGCTGTTTTAACAGTTGTTTCATTGTTCCTCTGTGCAGCTCTCTATCTTCTATTGGCTGTTTTAACAGTTGTTTCATTGTTCATCTGTGCAGCTCCTTATCTTCTATTGGCTGTTTTAACAGTTGTTTCATTGTTCCTCTGTGCAGCTCCCTAACTTTCTATTGACTGTTTTAACAGTTGTTTCATTGTTACTCTGTGCAGCTCCCTATCTTCTATTGGCTGTTTTAACAGTTGTTTCATTGTTCCTCTGTGCAGCTCCCTATCTTCTATTGGCTGTTTTAACAGTTGTTTCATTGTTCCTCTGTGCAGCTCCCTATCCTCTATTGGCTGTTTTAACAGTTGTTTCATTGTTCCTCTGTGCAGCTCCTTATCTTCTATTGGCTGTTTTAACAGTTGTTTCATTGTTACTCTATGCAGCTCCCTATCTTCTATTGGCTGTTTTAACAGTTGTTTCATTGTTCCTCTGTGCAGCTCCCTATCTTCTATTGGCTGTTTTAACAGTTGTTTCATTGTTCCTCTGTGCAGCTCTCTATCTTCTATTGGCTGTTTTAACAGTTGTTTCATTGTTACTCTGTGCAGCTCCCTATCTTCTATTGGCTGTTTTAACAGTTGTTTCATTGTTCCTCTGTGCAGCTCCCTATCTTCTATTGGCTGTTTTAACAGGTGTTTCATTGTTCCTCTGTGCAGCTCCCTATCCTCTATTGGCTGTTTAAACAGTTGTTTCATTGTTCCTCTGTGCAGCTCCTTATCTTCTATTGGCTGTTTTAACAGTTGTTTCATTGTTACTCTGTGCAGCTCCCTATCTTCTATTGGCTGTTTTAACAGTTGTTTCATTGTTCCTCTGTGCAGCTCCCTATCTTCTATTGGCTGTTTTAACAGTTGTTTCATTGTTCCTCTGTGCAGCTCTCTATCTTCTATTGGCTGTTTTAACAGTTGTTTCATTGTTCCTCTGTGCAGCTCCCTATCTTCTATTGGCTGTTTTAACAGTTTTTTCATTGTTCCTCTGTGCAGCTCTCTATCTTCTATTGGCTGTTTTAACAGTTGTTTCATTGTTACTCTGTGCAGCTCCCTATCTTCTATTGGCTGTTTTAACAGTTGTTTCATTGTTCCTCTGTGCAGCTCCCTATCTTCTATTGGCTGTTTTAACAGTTGTTTCATTGTTCCTCTGTGCAGCTCCCTGTCTTCTATTGGCTGTTTTAACAGTTGTTTCATTGTTCCTCTGTGCAGCTCTCTATCTTCTATTGGCTGTTTTAACAGTTGTTTAATTGTTCCTCTGTGCAGCTCCCTATCTTCTATTGGCTGTTTTAACAGTTGTTTCATTGTTCCTCTGTGCAGCTCTCTATCTTCTATTGGCTGTTTTAACAGTTGTTTCATTGTTACTCTGTGCAGCTCCCTATCTTCTATTGGCTGTTTTAACAGTTGTTTTATTGTTACTCTGTGCAGCTCCCTATCTTCTATTGGCTGTTTTAACAGTTGTTTCATTGTTCCTCTGTGCAGCTCCCTATCTTCTATTGGCTGTTTTAACAGTTGTTTCATTGTTCATCTGTGCAGCTCCCTATCTTCTATTGGTTGTTTTAACAGTTGTTTCATTGTTACTCTGTGCAGCTCCTTATCTTCTATTGGCTGTTTTAACAGTTGTTTCATTGTTCCTCTGTGCAGCTCCCTATCTTCTATTGGCTGTTTTAACAGTTGTTTCATTGTTCCTCTGTGCAGCTCCCTATCCTCTATTGGCTGTTTTAACAGTTGTTTCATTGTTCCTCTGTGCAGCTCCTTATCTTCTATTGGCTGTTTTAACAGTTGATTCATTGTTACTCTGTGCAGCTCCCTATCTTCTATTGACTGTTTTAACAGTTGTTTCATTGTTCCTCTGTGCAGCTCCCTATCCTCTATTGGCTGTTTTAACAGTTGTTTCATTGTTCCTCTGGGCAGCTCCCTATCCTCTATTGACTGTTTTAACAGTTGTTTCATTGTTCCTCTGTGCAGCTCCCTATCTTCTATTGGCTGTTTTAACAGTTGTTTCATTTTTACTCTGTGCAGCTCCTTATCTTCTATTGGCTGTTTTAACAGTTGTTTCATTGTTCCTCTGTTCAGCTCCCTATCTTCTATTGGCTGTTTTAACAGTTGTTTCATTGTTCCTCTGTGCAGCTCCCTATCTTCTATTGGCTGTTTTAACAGGTGTTTCATTGTTCCTCTGTGCAGCTCTCAATCTTCTATTGGCTGTTTTAACAGTTGTTTCATTGTTACTCTGTGCAGCTCCCTATCTTCTATTGGTTGTTTTAACAGTTGTTTCATTGTTCCTCTGTGCAGCTCCCTATCTTCTATTGGCTGTTTTTACAGTTGTTTCATTGTTCCTCTGTGCAGCTCTCTATCTTCTATTGGCTGTTTTAACAGTTGTTTCATTGTTCATCTGTGCAGCTCCTTATCTTCTATTGGCTGTTTTAACAGTTGTTTCATTGTTCCTCTGTGCAGCTCCCTAACTTTCTATTGACTGTTTTAACAGTTGTTTCATTGTTACTCTGTGCAGCTCCCTATCTTCTATTGGCTGTTTTAACAGTTGTTTCATTGTTCCTCTGTGCAGCTCCCTATCTTCTATTGGCTGTTTTAACAGTTGTTTCATTGTTCCTCTGTGCAGCTCCCTATCCTCTATTGGCTGTTTTAACAGTTGTTTCATTGTTCCTCTGTGCAGCTCCTTATCTTCTATTGGCTGTTTTAACAGTTGTTTCATTGTTACTCTGTGCAGCTCCCTATCTTCTATTGGCTGTTTTAACAGTTGTTTCATTGTTCCTCTGTGCAGCTCCCTATCTTCTATTGGCTGTTTTAACAGTTGTTTCATTGTTCCTCTGTGCAGCTCTCTATCTTCTATTGGCTGTTTTAACAGTTGTTTCATTGTTACTCTGTGCAGCTCCCTATCTTCTATTGGCTGTTTTAACAGTTGTTTCATTGTTCCTCTGTGCAGCTCCCTATCTTCTATTGGCTGTTTTAACAGGTGTTTCATTGTTCCTCTGTGCAGCTCCCTATCCTCTATTGGCTGTTTAAACAGTTGTTTCATTGTTCCTCTGTGCAGCTCCTTATCTTCTATTGGCTGTTTTAACAGTTGTTTCATTGTTACTCTGTGCAGCTCCCTATCTTCTATTGGCTGTTTTAACAGTTGTTTCATTGTTCCTCTGTGCAGCTCCCTATCTTCTATTGGCTGTTTTAACAGTTGTTTCATTGTTCCTCTGTGCAGCTCTCTATCTTCTATTGGCTGTTTTAACAGTTGTTTCATTGTTCCTCTGTGCAGCTCCCTATCTTCTATTGGCTGTTTTAACAGTTTTTTCATTGTTCCTCTGTGCAGCTCTCAATCTTCTATTGGCTGTTTTAACAGTTGTTTCATTGTTACTCTGTGCAGCTCCCTATCTTCTATTGGCTGTTTTAACAGTTGTTTCATTGTTCCTCTGTGCAGCTCCCTAGCTTCTATTGGCTGTTTTAACAGTTGTTTCATTGTTCCTCTGTGCACCTCTCTATCTTCTATTGGCTGTTTTAACAGTTGTTTCATTGTTCCTCTGTGCAGCTCCCTAACTTTCTATTGACTGTTTTAACAGTTGTTTCATTGTTACTCTGTGCAGCTCCCTATCTTCTATTGGCTGTTTTAACAGTTGTTTCATTGTTCCTCTGTGCAGCTCCCTATCTTCTATTGGCTGTTTTAACAGTTGTTTCATTGTTCCTCTGTGCAGCTCCCTATCCTCTATTGGCTGTTTTAACAGTTGTTTCATTGTTCCTCTGTGCAGCTCCCTATCCTCTATTGGCTGTTTTAACAGTTGTTTCATTGTTACTCTGTGCAGCTCCCTATCCTCTATTGACTGTTTTAACAGTTGTTTCATTGTTCCTCTGTGCAGCTCCCTATCCTCTATTGGCTGTTTTAACAGTTGTTTCATTGTTACTCTGTGCAGCTCCTTATCTTCTATTGGCTGTTTTAACAGTTGTTTCATTGTTCCTCTGTGCAGCTCCCTATCTTCTATTGGCTGTTTTAACAGTTGTTTCATTGTTCCTCTGTGCAGCTCCCTATCCTCTATTGGCTGTTTTAACAGTTGTTTCATTGTTCCTCTGTGCAGCTCCTTATCTTCTATTGGCTGTTTTAACAGGTGTTTCATTGTTCCTCTGTGCAGCTCTCTATCTTCTATTGGCTGTTTTAACAGTTGTTTAATTGTTCATCTCTGCAGCTCCCTATCTTCTATTGGCTGTTTTAACAGTTGTTTCATTGTTCATCTGTGCAGCTCCTTATCTTCTATTGGCTGTTTTAACAGTTGTTTCATTGTTCCTCTCTGCAGCTCCCTATCTTCTATTGGCTGTTTTAACAGTTGTTTCATTGTTCATCTGTGCAGCTCCTTATCTTCTATTGGCTGTTTTAACAGTTGATTCATTGTTACTCTGTGCAGCTCCCTATCTTCTATTGACTGTTTTAACAGTTGTTTCATTGTTCCTCTGTGCAGCTCCCTATCCTCTATTGGCTGTTTTAACAGTTGTTTCATTGTTCCTCTGGGCAGCTCCCTATCCTCTATTGACTGTTTTAACAGTTGTTTCATTGTTCCTCTGTGCAGCTCCCTATCTTCTATTGGCTGTTTTAACAGTTGTTTCATTGTTACTCTGTGCAGCTCCTTATCTTCTATTGGCTGTTTTAACAGTTGTTTCATTGTTCCTCTGTGCAGCTCCCTATCTTCTATTGGCTGTTTTAACAGTTGTTTCATTGTTCCTCTGTGCAGCTCCCTATCTTCTATTGGCTGTTTTAACAGGTGTTTCATTGTTCCTCTGTGCAGCTCTCAATCTTCTATTGGCTGTTTTAACAGTTGTTTCATTGTTACTCTGTGCAGCTCCCTATCTTCTATTGGTTGTTTTAACAGTTTTTTCATTGTTCCTCTGTGCAGCTCCCTATCTTCTATTGGCTGTTTTAACAGTTGTTTCATTGTTCCTCTGTGCAGCTCCCTATCCTCTATTGGCTGTTTTAACAGTTGTTTCATTGTTCCTCTGTGCAGCTCCCTATCCTCTATTGGCTGTTTTAACAGTTGTTTCATTGTTACTCTGTGCAGCTCCCTATCCTCTATTGACTGTTTTAACAGTTGTTTCATTGTTCCTCTGTGCAGCTCCCTATCCTCTATTGGCTGTTTTAACAGTTGTTTCATTGTTACTCTGTGCAGCTCCTTATCTTCTATTGGCTGTTTTAACAGTTGTTTCATTGTTCCTCTGTGCAGCTCCCTATCTTCTATTGGCTGTTTTAACAGTTGTTTCATTGTTCCTCTGTGCAGCTCCCTATCTTCTATTGGCTGTTTTAACAGGTGTTTCATTGTTCCTCTGTGCAGCTCTCTATCTTCTATTGGCTGTTTTAACAGTTGTTTAATTGTTCATCTCTGCAGCTCCCTATCTTCTATTGGCTGTTTTAACAGTTGTTTCATTGTTCATCTGTGCAGCTCCTTATCTTCTATTGGCTGTTTTAACAGTTGTTTCATTGTTCCTCTCTGCAGCTCCCTATCTTCTATTGGCTGTTTTAACAGTTGTTTCATTGTTCATCTGTGCAGCTCCTTATCTTCTATTGGCTGTTTTAACAGTTGATTCATTGTTACTCTGTGCAGCTCCCTATCTTCTATTGACTGTTTTAACAGTTGTTTCATTGTTCCTCTGTGCAGCTCCCTATCCTCTATTGGCTGTTTTAACAGTTGTTTCATTGTTCCTCTGGGCAGCTCCCTATCCTCTATTGACTGTTTTAACAGTTGTTTCATTGTTCCTCTGTGCAGCTCCCTATCTTCTATTGGCTGTTTTAACAGTTGTTTCATTGTTACTCTGTGCAGCTCCTTATCTTCTATTGGCTGTTTTAACAGTTGTTTCATTGTTCCTCTGTGCAGCTCCCTATCTTCTATTGGCTGTTTTAACAGTTGTTTCATTGTTCCTCTGTGCAGCTCCCTATCTTCTATTGGCTGTTTTAACAGGTGTTTCATTGTTCCTCTGTGCAGCTCTCAATCTTCTATTGGCTGTTTTAACAGTTGTTTCATTGTTACTCTGTGCAGCTCCCTATCTTCTATTGGTTGTTTTAACAGTTGTTTCATTGTTCCTCTGTGCAGCTCCCTATCTTCTATTGGCTGTTTTAACAGTTGTTTCATTGTTCCTCTGTGCAGCTCTCTATCTTCTATTGGCTGTTTTAACAGTTGTTTCATTGTTACTCTGTGCAGCTCCCTATCTTCTATTGGCTGTTTTAACAGTTGTTTCATTGTTCCTCTGTGCAGCTCCCTAACTTTCTATTGACTGTTTTAACAGTTGTTTCATTGTTACTCTGTGCAGCTCCCTATCTTCTATTGGCTGTTTTAACAGTTGTTTCATTGTTCCTCTGTGCAGCTCCCTATCTTCTATTGGCTGTTTTAACAGTTGTTTCATTGTTCCTCTGTGCAGCTCCCTATCCTCTATTGGCTGTTTTAACAGTTGTTTCATTGTTCCTCTGTGCAGCTCCTTATCTTCTATTGGCTGTTTTAACAGTTGTTTCATTGTTACTCTGTGCAGCTCCCTATCTTCTATTGGCTGTTTTAACAGTTGTTTCATTGTTCCTCTGTGCAGCTCCCTATCTTCTATTTACTGTTTTAACAGTTGTTTCATTGTTCCTCTGTGCAGCTCTCTATCTTCTATTGGCTGTTTTAACAGTTGTTTCATTGTTACTCTGTGCAGCTCCTTATCTTCTATTGGCTGTTTTAACAGTTGTTTCATTGTTCTCCTGTGCAGCTCCCTATCTTCTATTGGCTGTTTTAACAGGTGTTTCATTGTTCCTCTGTGCAGCGCCCTATCCTCTATTGGCTGTTTAAACAGTTGTTTCATTGTTCCTCTGTGCAGCTCCCTATCTTCTATTGGCTGTTTTAACAGTTGTTTCATTGTTCATCTGTGCAGCTCCTTATCTTCTATTGGCTGTTTTAACAGTTGATTCATTGTTACTCTGTGCAGCTCCCTATCTTCTATTGACTGTTTTAACAGTTGTTTCATTGTTCCTCTGTGCAGCTCCCTATCCTCTATTGGCTGTTTTAACAGTTGTTTCATTGTTCCTCTGGGCAGCTCCCTATCCTCTATTGACTGTTTTAACAGTTGTTTCATTGTTCCTCTGTGCAGCTCCCTATCTTCTATTGGCTGTTTTAACAGTTGTTTCATTGTTACTCTGTGCAGCTCCTTATCTTCTATTGGCTGTTTTAACAGTTGTTTCATTGTTCCTCTGTGCAGCTCCCTATCTTCTATTGGCTGTTTTAACAGTTGTTTCATTGTTCCTCTGTGCAGCTCCCTATCTTCTATTGGCTGTTTTAACAGGTGTTTCATTGTTCCTCTGTGCAGCTCTCAATCTTCTATTGGCTGTTTTAACAGTTGTTTCATTGTTACTTTGTGCAGCTCCCTATCTTCTATTGGTTGTTTTAACAGTTGTTTCATTGTTCCTCTGTGCAGCTCCCTATCTTCTATTGGCTGTTTTAACAGTTGTTTCATTGTTCCTCTGTGCAGCTCTCTATCTTCTATTGGCTGTTTTAACAGTTGTTTCATTGTTACTCTGTGCAGCTCCCTATCTTCTATTGGCTGTTTTAACAGTTGTTTCATTGTTCCTCTGTGCAGCTCCCTAACTTTCTATTGACTGTTTTAACAGTTGTTTCATTGTTACTCTGTGCAGCTCCCTATCTTCTATTGGCTGTTTTAACAGTTGTTTCATTGTTCCTCTGTGCAGCTCCCTATCTTCTATTGGCTGTTTTAACAGTTGTTTCATTGTTCCTCTGTGCAGCTCCCTATCCTCTATTGGCTGTTTTAACAGTTGTTTCATTGTTCCTCTGTGCAGCTTCTTATCTTCTATTGGCTGTTTTAACAGTTGTTTCATTGTTACTCTGTGCAGCTCCCTATCTTCTATTGGCTGTTTTAACAGTTGTTTCATTGTTCCTCTGTGCAGCTCCCTATCTTCTATTTACTGTTTTAACAGTTGTTTCATTGTTCCTCTGTGCAGCTCTCTATCTTCTATTGGCTGTTTTAACAGTTGTTTCATTGTTACTCTGTGCAGCTCCTTATCTTCTATTGGCTGTTTTAACAGTTGTTTCATTGTTCCTCTGTGCAGCTCCCTATCTTCTATTGGCTGTTTTAACAGGTGTTTCATTGTTCCTCTGTGCAGCTCCCTATCCTCTATTGGCTGTTTAAACAGTTGTTTCATTGTTCCTCTGTGCAGCTCCTTATCTTCTATTGGCTGTTTTAACAGTTGTTTCATTATTACTCTGTGCAGCTCCCTATCTTCTATTGGCTGTTTTAACAGTTGTTTCATTGTTCCTCTGTGCAGCTCCCTATCTTCTATTGGCTGTTTTAACAGTTGTTTCATTGTTCCTCTGTGCAGCTCTCTATCTTCTATTGGCTGTTTTAACAGTTGTTTCATTGTTCCTCTGTGCAGCTCCCTATCTTCTATTGGCTGTTTTAACAGTTGTTTCATTGTTCCTCTGTGCAGCTCCCTATCTTCTATTGGCTGTTTTAACAGTTTTTTCATTGTTCCTCTGTGCAGCTCTCAATCTTCTATTGGCTGTTTTAACAGTTGTTTCATTGTTACTCTGTGCAGCTCCCTATCTTCTATTGGCTGTTTTAACAGTTGTTTCATTGTTCCTCTGTGCAGCTCCTTAGCTTCTATTGGCTGTTTTAACAGTTGTTTCATTGTTCCTCTGTGCACCTCTCTATCTTCTATTGGCTGTTTTAACAGTTGTTTCATTGTTCCTCTGTGCAGCTCCCTAACTTTCTATTGACTGTTTTAACAGTTGTTTCATTGTTACTCTGTGCAGCTCCCTATCTTCTATTGGCTGTTTTAACAGTTGTTTCATTGTTCCTCTGTGCAGCTCCCTATCTTCTATTGGCTGTTTTAACAGTTGTTTCATTGTTCCTCTGTGCAGCTCCCTATCCTCTATTGGCTGTTTTAACAGTTGTTTCATTGTTCCTCTGTGCAGCTCCCTATCTTCTATTGGCTGTTTTAACAGTTGTTTCATTGTTACTCTGTGCAGCTCCCTATCCTCTATTAACTGTTTTAACAGTTGTTTCATTGTTCCTCTGTGCAGCTCCCTATCTTCTATTGGCTGTTTTAGCAGTTGTTTCATTGTTACTCTGTGCAGCTCCTTATCTTCTATTGGCTGTTTTAACAGTTGTTTCATTGTTCCTCTGTGCAGCTCCCTATCTTCTATTGGCTGTTTTAACAGTTGTTTCATTGTTCCTCTGTGCAGCTCCCTATCTTCTATTGGCTGTTTTAACAGGTGTTTCATTGTTCCTCTGTGCAGCTCCCTATCTTCTATTGGCTGTTTTAACAGTTGTTTAATTGTTCATCTCTGCAGCTCCCTATCTTCTATTGGCTGTTTTAACAGTTGTTTAATTGTTCATCTCTGCAGCTCCCTATCTTCTATTGGCTGTTTTAACAGTTGTTTCATTGTTCATCTCTGCAGCTCCCTATCTTCTATTGGCTGTTTTAACAGTTGTTTCATTGTTCATCTGTGCAGCTCCTTATCTTCTATTGGCTGTTTTAACAGGTGTTTCATTGTTCCTCTGTGCAGCTCCCTATCTTCTATTGGCTGTTTTAACAGGTGTTTCATTGTTCCTCTGTGCAGCTCTCTATCTTCTATTGGCTGTTTTAACAGTTGTTTAATTGTTCATCTCTGCAGCTCCCTATCTTCTATTGGCTGTTTTAACAGTTGTTTAATTGTTCATCTGTGCAGCTCCCTATCTTCTATTGGCTGTTTTAACAGTTGTTTAATTGTTCATCTCTGCAGCTCTCTATCTTCTATTGGCTGTTTTAACAGTTGTTTCATTGTTCATCTGTGCAGCTCCTTATCTTCTATTGGCTGTTTTAACAGTTGTTTCATTGTTCATCTGTGCAGCTCCTTATCTTCTATTGGCTGTTTTAACAGTTGTTTAATTGTTCATCTCTGCAGCTCCCTATCTTCTATTGGCTGTTTTAACAGTTGTTTAATTGTTCATCTCTGCAGCTCCCTATCTTCTATTGGCTGTTTTAACAGTTGTTTAATTGTTCATCTCTGCAGCTCTCTATCTTCTATTGGCTGTTTTAACAGTTGTTTCATTGTTCATCTGTGCAGCTCCTTATCTTCTATTGGCTGTTTTAACAGTTGTTTCATTGTTCATCTGTGCAGCTCCTTATCTTCTATTGGCTGTTTTAACAGTTGTTTAATTGTTCATCTCTGCAGCTCCCTATCTTCTATTGGCTGTTTTAACAGTTGTTTAATTGTTCATCTCTGCAGCTCCCTATCTTCTATTGGCTGTTTTAACAGTTGTTTAATTGTTCATCTCTGCAGCTCCCTATCTTCTATTGGCTGTTTTAACAGTTGTTTCATTGTTCATCTCTGCAGCTCCCTATCTTCTATTGCCTGTTTTAACAGTTGTTTCATTGTTCATCTGTGCAGCTCCTTATCTTCTATTGTCTGTTTTAACAGTTGTTTCATTGTTCCTCTGTGCAGCTCCCTATCTTCTATTGGCTGTTTTAACAGGTGTTTCATTGTTCCTCTGTGCAGCTCTCTATCTTCTATTGGCTGTTTTAACAGTTGTTTAATTGTTCATCTCTGCAGCTCCCTATCTTCTATTGGCTGTTTTAACAGTTGTTTAATTGTTCATCTCTGCAGCTCCCTATCTTCTATTGGCTGTTTTAACAGTTGTTTCATTGTTCATCTCTGCAGCTCCCTATCTTCTATTGGCTGTTTTAACAGTTGTTTCATTGTTCATCTGTGCAGCTCCTTATCTTCTATTAGCTGTTTTAACAGTTGTTTCATTGTTCCTCTCTGCAGCTCCCTATCTTCTATTGGCTGTTTTAACAGTTGTTTCATTGTTCATCTGTGCAGCTCCTTATCTTCTATTGGCTGTTTTAACAGTTGTTTCATTGTTCATCTGTGCAGCTCCCTATCTTCTATTGGCTGTTTTAACAGTTGTTTAATTGTTCATCTGTGCAGCTCCCTATCTTCTATTGGCTGTTTTAACAGTTGTTTCATTGTTCATCTCTGCAGCTCCCTATCTTCTATTGGCTGTTTTAACAGTTGTTTCATTGTTCATCTCTGCAGCTCCCTATCTTCTATTGACTGTTTTAACAGTTGTTTAATTGTTCCTCTCTGCAGCTCCCTATCTTCTATTGGCTGTTTTAACAGTTGTTTCATTGTTCCTCTGTGCAGCTCCTTATCTTCTATTGGCTGTTTTAACAGTTGTTTAATTGTTCATCTCTGCAGCTCCCTATCTTCTATTGGCTGTTTTAACAGTTGTTTCATTGTTCATCTGTGCAGCCCCTTATCTTCTATTGGCTGTTTTAACAGTTGTTTCATTGTTCATCTCTGATCCTCCCTATCTTCTATTGGCTGTTTTAACAGTTGTTTAATTGTTCATCTCTGCAGCTCCCTATCTTCTATTGACTGTTTTAACAGTTGTTTAATTGTTCATCTCTGCATCTCCCTATCTTCTATTGGCTGCTTTAACAGTTGTTTCATTGTTCATCTCTGCAGCTCCCTATCTTCTATTGGCTGCTTTAACAGTTGTTTAATTGTTCATCTCTGCAGCTCCCTATCTTCTATTGGCTGTTTTAACAGTTGTTTCATTGTTCCTCTGTGCAGCTCCTTATCTTCTATTGGCTGTTTTAACAGTTGTTTAATTGTTCATCTCTGCAGCTCCCTATCTTCTATTGGCTGTTTTAACAGTTGTTTAAATTTTAATCTCTGCAGCTCCCTATCTTCTATTGGCTGCTTTAACAGTTGTTCCATTGTTCATCTCTGCAGCTCCCTATCTTCTATTGACTGTTTTAACAGTTGTTCAATTGTTCCTCTCTGCAGCTCCCTATCTTCTATTGGCTGTTTTAACAGTTGTTTCATTGTTCCTCTGTACAGCTCCCTACCTTCTATTGGCTGTTTAAACAGTTGTTTAATTGTTAATCTCTGCAGCTCCCTATCTTCTATTGGCTGTTTTAACAGTTGTTTCATTGTTCATCTCTGCAGCTCCCTATCTTCTATTGGCTGCTTTAACAGTTGTTTAATTGTTCATCTCTGCAGCTTCCTATCTTCTATAGGCTGCTTTAACAGTTGTTTCATTGTTCATCTCTGCAGCTCCCTATCTTCTATTGGCTGTTTTAACAGTTGTTTAATTGTTCATCTCTGCAGCTCCCTATCTTCTATTGGCTGTTTTAACAGTTGTTTCATTGTTCATCTCTGCAGCTCCCTATCTTCTATTGGCTGTTTTAACAGTTGTTTAATTGTTCATCTCTGCAGCTCCCTATCTTCTATTGGCTGTTTTAACAGTTGTTTAATTGTTCATCTCTGCAGCTCCTTATCTTCTATTGACTGTTTTAACAGTTGTTTAATTGTTCATCTCTGCAGCTCCCTATCTTCTATTGGCTGTTTTAACAGTTGTTTCATTGTTCATCTCTGCAGCTCCCTATCTTCTATTGGCTGTTTTAACAGTTGTTTCATTGTTCATCTCTGCAGCTCCTTATCTTCTATTGGCTGTTTTAACAGTTGTTTCATTGTTCCTCTGTGCAGCTCCCTATCTTCTATTGGCTGTTTTAACAGTTGTTTCATTGTTCATCTCTGCAGCTCCCTATCTTCTATTGGCTGTTTTAACAGTTGTTTCATTGTTCATCTGTGCAGCTCCCTATCTTCTATTGACTGTTTTAACAGTTGTTTAATTGTTCATCTCTGCAGCTCCCTATCTTCTATTGGCTGTTTTAACAGTTGTTTCATTGTTCATCTCTGCAGCTCCCTATCTTCTATTGGCTGTTTTAACAGTTGTTTCATTGTTCATCTGTGCAGCTCCCTATCTTCTATTCACTGTTTTAACAGTTGTTTAATTGTTCATCTCTGCAGCTCCCTATCTTCTATTGGCTGTTTTAACAGTTGTTTCATTGTTCATCTCTGCAGCTCCCTATCTTCTATTGGCTGTTTTAACAGTTGTTTCATTGTTCATCTGTGCAGCTCCCTATCTTCTATTGACTGTTTTAACAGTTGTTTCATTGTTCCTCTGTGCAGCTCCCTATCTTCTATTGGCTGTTTTAACAGTTGTTTAATTGTTCATCTCTGCAGCTCCCTATCTTCTATTGGCTGTTTTAACAGTTGTTTCATTGTTCATCTGTGCAGCTCCTTATCTTCTATTGGCTGTTTTAACAGTTGTTTTATTGTTCCTCTCTGCAGCTCCCTATCTTCTATTGGCTGTTTTAACAGTTGTTTCATTGTTCATCTGTGCAGCTCCTTATCTTCTATTGGCTGTTTTAACAGTTGTTTCATTGTTCATCTGTGCAGCTCCCTATCTTCTATTGGCTGTTTTAACAGTTGTTTCATTGTTCATCTGTGCAGCTCCCTATCTTCTATTGGCTGTTTTAACAGTTGTTTCATTGTTCATCTCTGCAGCTCCCTATCTTCTATTGGCTGTTTTAACAGTTGTTTCATTGTTCATCTGTGCAGCTCCCTATCTTCTATTGACTGTTTTAACAGTTGTTTAATTGTTCATCTCTGCAGCTCCCTATCTTCTATTGGCTGTTTTAACAGTTGTTTAATTGTTCATCTCTGCAGCTCCCTATCTTCTATTGGCTGTTTTAACAGTTGTTTCATTGTTCATCTGTGCAGCTCCTTATCTTCTATTGGCTGTTTTAACAGTTGTTTAATTGTTCATCTCTGCAGCTCCCTATCTTCTATTGGCTGTTTTAACAGTTGTTTCATTGTTCCTCTGTGCAGCTCCTTATCTTCTATTGGCTGTTTTAACAGTTGTTTCATTGTTCCTCTGTGCAGCTCCCTATCTTCTATTGACTGTGTTAACAGTTGTTTAATTGTTCATCTGTGCAGCTCCCTATCTTCTATTGGCTGTTTTAACAGTTGTTTCATTGTTCATCTGTGCAGCTCCCTATCTTCTATTGACTGTTTTAACAGTTGTTTCATTGTTCCTCTGTGCAGCTCCTTATCTTCTATTGGCCGTTTTAACAGCTGTTTCATAGTTCATCTATGCAGCTCCCTATCTTCTATTGACTGTTTTAACAGTTGTTTCATTGTTCCTCTGTGCAGCTCCCTATCTTCTATTGGCTGTTTTAACAGTTGTTTCATTGTTCATCTGTGCAGCTCCCTATCTTCTATTGACTGTTTTAACAGTTGTTTCATTGTTCCTCTCTGCAGCTCCCTATCTTCTATTGGCTGTTTTAACAGTTGTTTCATTGTTCATCTCTGCAGCTCCCTATCTTCTATTGGCTGTTTTAACAGTTGTTTGATTGTTCATCTCTGCAGCTCCCTATCTTCTATTGGCTGTTTTAACAGTTGTTTCATTGTTCATCTCTGCAGCTCCCTATCTTCTATTGGCTGTTTTAACAGTTGTTTAATTGTTCATCTCTGCAGCTCCCTATCTTCTATTGGCTGTTTTAACAGTTGTTTAATTGTTCATCTGTGCAGCTCCTTATCTTCTATTGGCTGTTTTAACAGTTGTTTCATTGTTCATCTGTGCAGCTCCCTATCTTCTATTGGCTGTTTTAACAGTTGTTTCATTGTTCCTCTCTGCAGCTCCCTATCTTCTATTGGCTGTTTTAACAGTTGTTTCATTGTTCATCTCTGCAGCTCCCTATCTTCTATTGGCTGTTTTAACAGTTGTTTAATTGTTCATCTGTGCAGCTCCTTATCTTCTATTGGCTGTTTTAACAGTTGTTTGATTGTTCATCTCTGCAGCTCCCTATCTTCTATTGACTGTTTTAACAGTTGTTTAATTGTTCATCTCTGCAGCTCCCTATCTTCTATTGGCTGTTTTAACAGTTGTTTAATTGTTCATCTGTGCAGCTCCTTATCTTCTATTGGCTGTTTTAACAGTTGTTTGATTGTTCATCTCTGCAGCTCCCTATCTTCTATTGGCTGTTTTAACAGTTGTTTGATTTATCATCTCTGCAGCTCCCTATCTTCTATTGGCTGTTTTCACAGTTGTTTGATTGTTCATCTCTGCAGCTCCCTATCTTCTATTGACTGTTTTAACAGTTGTTTAATTGTTCATCTCTGCAGCTCCCTATCTTCTATTGGCTGTTTTAACAGTTGTTTAATTGTTCATCTGTGCAGCTCCTTATCTTCTATTGGCTGTTTTAACAGTTGTTTGATTGTTCATCTCTGCAGCTCCCTATCTTCTATTGGCTGTTTTAACAGTTGTTTGATTTATCATCTCTGCAGCTCCCTATCTTCTATTGGCTGTTTTCACAGTTGTTTGATTGTTCATCTCTGCAGCTCCCTATCTTCTATTGACTGTTTTAACAGTTGTTTGATTGTTCATCTCTGCAGCTCCCTATCTTCTATTGGCTGTTTTAACAGTTGTTTAATTGTTCATCTGTGCAGCTCCTTATCTTCTATTGGCTGTTTTAACAGTTGTTTCATTGTTCCTCTCTGCAGCTCCCTATCTTCTATTGGCTGTTTTAACAGTTGTTTCATTGTTCCTCTGTGCAGCTCCCTATCTTCTATTGGCTGTTTTAACAGTTGTTTAATTGTTCCTCTCTGCAGCTCCCTATCTTCTATTGGCTGTTTTAACAGTTGTTTAATTGTTCATCTCTGCAGCTCCTTATCTTCTATTGGCTGTTTTAACAGTTGTTTAATTGTTCATCTCTGCAGCTCCCTATCTTCTATTGGCTGTTTTAACAGTTGTTTCATTGTTCATCTGTGCAGCTCCTTATCTTCTATTGGCTGTTTTAACAGTTGTTTCATTGTTCCTCTGTGCAGCTCCCTATCTTCTATTGACTGTTTTAACAGTTGTTTAATTGTTCATCTCTGCAGCTCCCTATCTTCTATTGGCTGTTTTAACAGTTGTTTAATTGTTCATCTCTGCAGCTCCCTATCTTCTATTGGCTGTTTTAACAGTTGTTTGATTGTGCATCTCTGCAGCTCCCTATCTTCTATTGGCTGTTTTAACAGTTGTTTCATTGTTCATCTGTGCAGCTCCCTATCTTCTATTGACTGTTTTAACAGTTGTTTAATTGTTCATCTCTGCAGCTCCCTATCTTCTATTGGCTGTTTTAACAGTTGTTTCATTGTTCATCTCTGCAGCTCCCTATATTCTATTGGCTGTTTTAACAGTTGTTTCATTGTTCATCTGTGCAGCTCCCTATCTTCTATTGACTGTTTTAACAGTTGTTTCATTGTTCCTCTGTGCAGCTCCCTATCTTCTATTGGCTGTTTTAACAGTTGTTTAATTGTTCATCTCTGCAGCTCCCTATCTTCTATTGGCTGTTTTAACAGTTGTTTCATTGTTCATCTGTGCAGCTCCTTATCTTCTATTGGCTGTTTTAACAGTTGTTTCATTGTTCCTCTGTGCAGCTCCCTATCTTCTATTGGCTGTTTTAACAGTTGTTTAATTGTTCATCTCTGCAGCTCCCTATCTTCTATTGGCTGTTTTAACAGTTGTTTAATTGTTCATCTCTTCAGCTCCCTATCTTCTATTGGCTGTTTTAACAGTTGTTTAATTGTTCCTCTCTGCAGCTCTTTATCTTCTATTGGCTGCTTTAACAGTTGTTTAATTGTTCATCTCTGCAGCTCCCTATCTTCTATTGGCTGCTTTAACAGTTGTTTCATTGTTCATCTCTGCAGCTCCCTATCTTCTATTGGCTGCTTTAACAGTTGTTTAATTGTTCATCTCTGCAGCTCCCAATCTTCTATTGGCTGCTTTAACAGTTGTTTCATTGTTCCTCTGTGCAGCTTCCTATCTTCTATTGGCTGTTTTAACAGTTGTTTAATTGTTCATCTCTGCAGCTCCCTATCTTCTATTGGCTGTTTTAACAGTTGTTTCATTGTTCATCTGTGCAGCTCCTTATCTTCTATTGGCTGTTTTAACAGTTGTTTCATTGTTCCTCTGTGCAGCTCCCTATCTTCTATTGACTGTTTTAACAGTTGTTTAATTGTTCATCTCTGCAGCTCCTTATCTTCTATTTGCTGTTTTAACAGTTGTTTAATTGTTCATCTCTTCAGCTCCCTATCTTCTATTGGCTGTTTTAACAGTTGTTTAATTGTTCCTCTCTGCAGCTCCCTATCTTATATTGGCTGCTTTAACAGTTGTTTAATTTTTAATCTCTGCAGCTCCCTATCTTCTATTGGCTGCTTTAACAGTTGTTTCATTGTTCATCTCTGCAGCTCCCTATCTTCTATTGGCTGCTTTAACAGTTGTTTAATTGTTCATCTCTGCAGCTCCCTATCTTCTATTGGCTGCTTTAACAGTTGTTTTAATTTTAATCTCTGCAGCTCTCTATCTTCTATTGGCTGCTTTAACAGTTGTTTAATTGTTTATCTCTGCAGCTCCCTATATTCTATTGGCTGCTTTAACAGTTGTTTAATTGTTCATCTCTGCAGCTCCCTATCTTCTATTGGCTGCTTTAACAGTTGTTTAATTGTTCATCTCTGCAGCTCCCTATCTTCTATTGGCTGTTTTAACAGTTGTTCAATTGTTCCTCTCTGCAGCTCCCTATCTTCTATTGGCTGTTTTAACAGTTGTTTCATTGTCCATCTCTGCAGCTCCCAACTTTCTATTGGCTGTTTTAACAGTTGTTTCATTGTTCATCTCTTCAGCTCCCTATCTTCTACTGGCTGTTTTAACAGTTGTTTCATTGTTCATCTCTGCAGCTCCCTATCTGCTACTGGCTGTTTTAACAGTTGTTTCATTGTTCATCTCTGCAGCTCCCTATCTTCTATTGGCTGTTTTAACAGTTGTTTCATTGTTCATCTCTGCAGCTCCCTATCTTCTACTGGCTGTTTTAACAGTTGTTTCATTGTTCATCTCTGCAGCTCCCTATCTTCTACTGGCTGTTTTAACAGTTGTTTCATTGTTCCTCTGTGCAGCTCCCTATCTTCTATTAGCTGTTTTAACAGTTGTTTCATTGTTCATCTCTGCAGCTCCCTATCTTCTACTGGCTGTTTTAACAGTTGTTTCATTGTCCATCTCTGCAGCTCCCTATCTTCTATTGGCTGTTTTAACAGTTGTTTCATTGTCCATCTCTGCAGCTCCCTATCTTCTATTGACTGTTTTAACAGTTGTTTCATTGTCCATCTCTGCAGCTCCCTATCTTCTATTGACTGTTTAAACAGTTGTTTCATTGTTCATCTCTGCAGCTCCCTATCTTCTATTGGCTGTTTTAACAGTTGTTTCATTGTCCATCTCTGCAGCTCTCTATCTTCTATTGACTGTTTTAACAGTTGTTTCATTGTTCATCTCTGCAGCTCCCTATCTTCTATTTGCTGTTTTGACAGTTGTTTCATTGTTCATCTCTGCAGCTCCCTATCTTCTATTGGCTGTTTTAACAGTGGTTTCATTGTTCCTCTGTGCAGCTCCCTATCTTCTATTGGCTGTTTTAACAGTTGTTTCATTATCCATCTCTGCAGCTCCCAACTTTCTATTGGCTGTTTTAACAGTTGTTTCATTGTTCATCTCTGCAGCTCCCTATCTTCTACTGGCTGTTTTAACAGTTGTTTCATTGTTCATCTCTGCAGCTCCCTATCTGCTACTGGCTGTTTTAACAGTTGTTTCATTGTTCATCTCTGCAGCTCCCTATCTTCTGTTGGCTGTTTTAACAGTTGTTTCATTGTTCATCTCTGCAGCTCCCTATCTTCTACTGGCTGTTTTAACAGTTGTTTCATTGTTCATCTCTGCAGCTCCCTATCTTCTACTGGCTGTTTTAACAGTTGTTTCATTGTTCATCTCTGCAGCTCCCTATCTTCTATTGGCTGTTTTAACAGTTGTTTCATTGTTCATCTCTGCAGCTCCCTATCTTCTACTGGCTGTTTTAACAGTTGTTTCATTGTTCATCTCTGCAGCTCCCTATCTTCTATTGGCTGTTTTGACAGTTGTTTAATTGTTCATCTCTGCAGCTCCCTATCTTCTATTGGCTGTTTTAACAGTTGTTTCATTGTTCCTCTGTGCAGCTCTCTATCTCCTACTGGCTGTTTTAACAGTTGTTTCATTGTTCCTCTCTGCAGCTCCCTATCTTGTATTGGCTGTTTTAACAGTTGTTTCATTGTGACTCTGTGCAGCTCCCTATATTCTATTGGCTGTTTTAACAGTTGTTTCATTGTTCATCTGCGCAGCTCTATATCTTCTATTGGCTGTTTTAACAGTTGTTTCATTGTTCATCTCCGCAGCTCCCTATCTTCTACTGGCTGTTTTAACAGTTGTTTCATTTTCATCTCTGCAGCTCCTTATCTTCTATTGGCTGTTTTGACAGTTGTTTTATTGTGACTCTGTGCAGCTCCCTATCTTCTATTGGCTGTTTTAACAGTTGTTTCATTGTTCATCTCTGCAGCTCTCTATCTTCTACTGGCTGTTTTAACAGTTGTTTCATTGTTCCTCTGTGCAGCTCCCTATCTTCTATGGGCTGTTTTAACAGTTGTTTCAGTGTTCCTCTGTGCAGCTCCCTATCTTCTATTGGCTGTTTTAACACTTGTTTCATTGTTCATCTGCGCAGCTCCCTATCTTCTATTGGCTGTTTTAACAGTTGTTTCATTGTTATTCTCCGTAACTCCCTATCTTCTACTGGCTGTTTTAACAGTTGTTTCATTGTTCATCTCTGCAGCTCCCTATCTTCTATTGGCTGTTTTAACAGTTGTTTCATTGTGACTCTGTGCAGCTCCCTATCTTCTATTGGCTGTTTTAACAGTTGTTTCATTGTTCCTCTGTGCAGCTCCCTATCTTCTATTGGCTGTTTTAACAGTTGTTTCATTGTTCCTCTGTGCAGCTCCCTATCTTCTATTGGCTGTTTTAACAGTTGTTTCATTGTTCCTCTGTGCAGCTCCCTATCTTCTATTGGCTGTTTTAACAGTTGTTTCATTGTTATTCTCCGTAACTCCCTATCTTCTACTGGCTGTTTTAACAGTTGTTTCATTGTTCATCTCTGCAGCTCCCTATCTTCTATTGGCTGTTTTAACAGTTGTTTCATTGTGACTCTGTGCAGCTTCCTATCTTCTATTGGCTGTTTTAACAGTTGTTTCATTATTACTCTCTGCAGCTCCCTATCTTCTATTGGCTGTTTTAACAGTTGTTTCATTGTTCCTGTGTGCAGCTCCCTATCTTCTATTGGCTGTGTTAACAGTTGTTTCATTGTTCATCTCTGCAGCTCCCTATCTTCTACTGGCTGTTTTAACAGTTGTTTCATTGTTCATCTCGGCAGGCCCTTATCTTCTATTGGCTGTTTTAACAGTTGTTTCATTGTTCCTCTGTGCAGCTCCCTATCTTCTATTGGCTGTTTTAACAGTTGTTTCATTGTTCCTCTGTGCAGCTCCTTATCTTCTATTGGCTGTTTTAACAGTTGTTTCATTGTTCCTCTGTGCAGCTCTCTATCTCCTACTGGCTGTTTTAACAGTTGTTTCATTGTTCCTCTCTGCAGCTCCCTATCTTGTATTGGCTGTTTTAACAGTTGTTTCATTGTGACTCTGTGCAGCTCCCTATATTCTATTGGCTGTTTTAACAGTTGTTTCATTGTTCATCTGCGCAGCTCTATATCTTCTATTGGCTGTTTTAACAGTTGTTTCATTGTTCATCTCCGCAGCTCCCTATCTTCTACTGGCTGTTTTAACAGTTGTTTCATTTTAATCTCTGCAGCTCCCTATCTTCTATTGGCTGTTTTGACAGTTGTTTTATTGTGACTCTGTGCAGCTCTCTATCTTCTATTGGCTGTTTTAACAGTTGTTTCATTGTTCCTCTGTGCAGCTCCCTATCTTCTATTGGCTGTTTTAACAGTTGTTTCATTGTTCCTCTGTGCAGCTTCTTATCTTCTATTGGCTGTTTTAACAGTTGTTTCATTGTTCCTCTGTGCAGCTCCTTATCTTCTATTGGCTGTTTTAACAGTTGTTTCATTGTTCCTCTGTGCAGCTCCCTATCTTCTATTGGCTGTTTTAACAGTTGTTTCATTGTTCCTCTGTGCAGCTCCCTATCTTCTATTGGCTGTTTTAACAGTTGTTTCATTGTTCCTCTGTGCAGCTCCTTATCTTCTATTGGCTGTTTTAACAGTTGTTTCATTGTTCCTCTGTGCAGCTCCCTATCTTCTATTGGCTGTTTTAACAGTTGTTTCATTGTTCCTCTGTGCAGCTCCCTATCTTCTATTGGCTGTTTTAACAGTTGTTTCATTGTTCCTCTGTGCAGCTCCCTATCTTCTATTGGCTGTTTTAACAGTTGTTTCATTGTTACTCTGTGCAGCTCCCTATCTTCTATTGGCTGTTTTAACAGTTGTTTCATTGTTCCTCTGTGCAGCTCCCTATCTTCTATTGGCTGTTTTAACAGTTGTTTCATTGTTCCTCTGTGCAGCTCTCTATCTTCTATTGGCTGTTTTAACAGTTGTTTCATTGTTCCTCTGTGCAGCTCCCTATCTTCTATTGGCTGTTTTAACAGTTGTTTCATTGTTCCTCTGTGCAGCTCCTTATCTTCTATTGGCTGTTTTAACAGTTGTTTCATTGTTCCTCTGTGCAGCTCCCTATCTTCTATTGGCTGTTTTAACAGTTGTTTCATTGTTCCTCTGTGCAGCTCCCTATCTTCTATTGGCTGTTTTAACAGTTGTTTCATTGTTCCTCTGTGCAGCTCCCTATCTTCTATTGGCTGTTTTTACAGTTGTTTCATTGTTCTTCTGTGCAGCTCCCTATCTTCTATTGGCTGTTTTAACAGTTGTTTAATTGTTCCTCTGTGCAGCTCCCTATCTTCTATTGGCTGTTTTAACAGTTGTTTCATTGTTCCTCTGTGCAGCTCCCTATCTCCTATTGGCTGTTTTAACAGTTGTTTCATTGTTCCTCTGTGCAGCTCCCTATCTTCTATTGGCTGTTTTAACAGTTGTTTCATTGTTCCTCTGTGCAGCTCCCTATCTTCTATTGGCTGTTTTAACAGTTGTTTCATTGTTACTCTGTGCAGCTCCCTATCTTCTATTGGCTGTTTTAACAGTTGTTTCATTGTTACTCTGTGCAGCTCCCTATCTTCTATTGGCTGTTTTAACAGTTGTTTCATTGTTCATCTCTGCAGCTCCCTATCCTCTATTGGCTGTTTTAACACTTGTTTCATTGTTACTCTCTGAAGCTCCCTATCTTCTACTGGCTGTTTTAACAGTTGTTTCATTGTTATTCTCGGCAGCTCCCTATCTTCTATTGGCTGTTTTAACAGTTGTTTCATTGTTAATCTCTGCAGCTCCCTATCTTCTATTGGCTGTTTTAACAGTTGTTTCATTGTTCCTCTGTGCAGCTCCCTATCTTCTATTGGCTGTTTTAACAGTTGTTTCATTGTTCATCTCGGCAGCTCCCTATCTTCTATTGGCTGTTTTAACAGTTGTTTCATTGTTCCTCTGTGCAGCTCCCTATCTTCTATTGGCTGTTTTAACAGTTGTTTCATTGTTCCTCTGTGCAGCTCCCTATCTTCTATTGGCTGTTTTAACAGTTGTTTCATTGTTAATCTCTGCAGCTCCCTATCTTCTATTGGCTGTTTTAACAGTTGTTTCATTGTTCCTCTGTGCAGCTCCCTATCTTCTATTGGCTGTTTTAACAGTTGTTTAATTGTTCCTCTGTGCAGCTCCCTATCTTCTATTGGCTGTTTTAACAGTTGTTTCATTGTTCCTCTGTGCAGCTCCCTATCTTCTATTGGCTGTTTTAACAGTTGTTTCATTGTTACTCTGTGCAGCTCCCTATCTTCTATTGGCTGTTTTAACAGTTGTTTCATTGTTCCTCTGTGCAGCTCCCTATCTTCTATTGGCTGTTTTAACAGTTGTTTCATTGTTCCTCTGTGCAGCTCCCTATCTTCTATTGGCTGTTTTAACAGTTGTTTCATTGTTATTCTCCGTAACTCCCTATCTTCTACTGGCTGTTTTAACAGTTGTTTCATTGTTCATCTCTGCAGCTCCCTATCTTCTATTGGCTGTTTTAACAGTTGTTTCATTGTGACTCTGTGCAGCTTCCTATCTTCTATTGGCTGTTTTAACAGTTGTTTCATTATTACTCTCTGCAGCTCCCTATCTTCTATTGGCTGTTTTAACAGTTGTTTCATTGTTCCTGTGTGCAGCTCCCTATCTTCTATTGGCTGTGTTAACAGTTGTTTCATTGTTCATCTCTGCAGCTCCCTATCTTCTACTGGCTGTTTTAACAGTTGTTTCATTGTTCATCTCGGCAGGCCCTTATCTTCTATTGGCTGTTTTAACAGTTGTTTCATTGTTCCTCTGTGCAGCTCCCTATCTTCTATTGGCTGTTTTAACAGTTGTTTCATTGTTCCTCTGTGCAGCTCCTTATCTTCTATTGGCTGTTTTAACAGTTGTTTCATTGTTCCTCTGTGCAGCTCTCTATCTCCTACTGGCTGTTTTAACAGTTGTTTCATTGTTCCTCTCTGCAGCTCCCTATCTTGTATTGGCTGTTTTAACAGTTGTTTCATTGTGACTCTGTGCAGCTCCCTATATTCTATTGGCTGTTTTAACAGTTGTTTCATTGTTCATCTGCGCAGCTCTATATCTTCTATTGGCTGTTTTAACAGTTGTTTCATTGTTCATCTCCGCAGCTCCCTATCTTCTACTGGCTGTTTTAACAGTTGTTTCATTTTAATCTCTGCAGCTCCCTATCTTCTATTGGCTGTTTTGACAGTTGTTTTATTGTGACTCTGTGCAGCTCTCTATCTTCTATTGGCTGTTTTAACAGTTGTTTCATTGTTCCTCTGTGCAGCTCCCTATCTTCTATTGGCTGTTTTAACAGTTGTTTCATTGTTCCTCTGTGCAGCTTCTTATCTTCTATTGGCTGTTTTAACAGTTGTTTCATTGTTCCTCTGTGCAGCTCCTTATCTTCTATTGGCTGTTTTAACAGTTGTTTCATTGTTCCTCTGTGCAGCTCCCTATCTTCTATTGGCTGTTTTAACAGTTGTTTCATTGTTCCTCTGTGCAGCTCCCTATCTTCTATTGGCTGTTTTAACAGTTGTTTCATTGTTCCTCTGTGCAGCTCCTTATCTTCTATTGGCTGTTTTAACAGTTGTTTCATTGTTCCTCTGTGCAGCTCCCTATCTTCTATTGGCTGTTTTAACAGTTGTTTCATTGTTCCTCTGTGCAGCTCCCTATCTTCTATTGGCTGTTTTAACAGTTGTTTCATTGTTCCTCTGTGCAGCTCCCTATCTTCTATTGGCTGTTTTAACAGTTGTTTCATTGTTACTCTGTGCAGCTCCCTATCTTCTATTGGCTGTTTTAACAGTTGTTTCATTGTTCCTCTGTGCAGCTCCCTATCTTCTATTGGCTGTTTTAACAGTTGTTTCATTGTTCCTCTGTGCAGCTCTCTATCTTCTATTGGCTGTTTTAACAGTTGTTTCATTGTTCCTCTGTGCAGCTCCCTATCTTCTATTGGCTGTTTTAACAGTTGTTTCATTGTTCCTCTGTGCAGCTCCTTATCTTCTATTGGCTGTTTTAACAGTTGTTTCATTGTTCCTCTGTGCAGCTCCCTATCTTCTATTGGCTGTTTTAACAGTTGTTTCATTGTTCCTCTGTGCAGCTCCCTATCTTCTATTGGCTGTTTTAACAGTTGTTTCATTGTTCCTCTGTGCAGCTCCCTATCTTCTATTGGCTGTTTTTACAGTTGTTTCATTGTTCTTCTGTGCAGCTCCCTATCTTCTATTGGCTGTTTTAACAGTTGTTTAATTGTTCCTCTGTGCAGCTCCCTATCTTCTATTGGCTGTTTTAACAGTTGTTTCATTGTTCCTCTGTGCAGCTCCCTATCTCCTATTGGCTGTTTTAACAGTTGTTTCATTGTTCCTCTGTGCAGCTCCCTATCTTCTATTGGCTGTTTTAACAGTTGTTTCATTGTTCCTCTGTGCAGCTCCCTATCTTCTATTGGCTGTTTTAACAGTTGTTTCATTGTTACTCTGTGCAGCTCCCTATCTTCTATTGGCTGTTTTAACAGTTGTTTCATTGTTACTCTGTGCAGCTCCCTATCTTCTATTGGCTGTTTTAACAGTTGTTTCATTGTTCATCTCTGCAGCTCCCTATCCTCTATTGGCTGTTTTAACACTTGTTTCATTGTTACTCTCTGAAGCTCCCTATCTTCTACTGGCTGTTTTAACAGTTGTTTCATTGTTATTCTCGGCAGCTCCCTATCTTCTATTGGCTGTTTTAACAGTTGTTTCATTGTTAATCTCTGCAGCTCCCTATCTTCTATTGGCTGTTTTAACAGTTGTTTCATTGTTCCTCTGTGCAGCTCCCTATCTTCTATTGGCTGTTTTAACAGTTGTTTCATTGTTCATCTCGGCAGCTCCCTATCTTCTATTGGCTGTTTTAACAGTTGTTTCATTGTTCCTCTGTGCAGCTCCCTATCTTCTATTGGCTGTTTTAACAGTTGTTTCATTGTTCCTCTGTGCAGCTCCCTATCTTCTATTGGCTGTTTTAACAGTTGTTTCATTGTTAATCTCTGCAGCTCCCTATCTTCTATTGGCTGTTTTAACAGTTGTTTCATTGTTCCTCTGTGCAGCTCCCTATCTTCTATTGGCTGTTTTAACAGTTGTTTAATTGTTCCTCTGTGCAGCTCCCTATCTTCTATTGGCTGTTTTAACAGTTGTTTCATTGTTCCTCTGTGCAGCTCCCTATCTTCTATTGGCTGTTTTAACAGTTGTTTCATTGTTACTCTGTGCAGCTCCCTATCTTCTATTGGCTGTTTTAACAGTTGTTTCATTGTTACTCTGTGCAGCTCCCTATCTTCTATTGGCTGTTTTAACAGTTGTTTCATTGTTCATCTCTGCAGCTCCCTATCCTCTATTGGCTGTTTTAACAGTTGTTTCATTGTTACTCTCTGAAGCTCCCTATCTTCTATTGGCTGTTATAACAGTTGTTTCATTGTTCATCTCGGCAGCTCCCTATCTTCTACTGGCTGTTTTAACAGTTGTTTCATTGTTATTCTCGGCAGCTCCCTATCTTCTATTGGCTGTTTTAACAGTTGTTTCATTGTTAATCTCTGCAGCTCCCTATCTTCTATTGGCTGTTTTAACAGTTGTTTCATTGTTCCTCTGTGCAGCTCCCTATCTTCTATTGGCTGTTTTAACAGTTGTTTCATTGTTCCTCTGTGCAGCTCCCTATCTTCTATTGGCTGTTTTAACAGTTGTTTCATTGTTCATCTCGGCAGCTCCCTATCTTCTATTGGCTGTTTTAACAGTTGTTTCATTGTTCCTCTGTGCAGCTCCCTATCTTCTATTGGCTGTTTTAACAGTTGTTTCATTGTTCCTCTGTGCAGCTCCCTATCTTCTATTGGCTGTTTTAACAGTTGTTTCATTGTTAATCTCTGCAGCTCCCTATCTTCTATTGGCTGTTTTAACAGTTGTTTCATTGTTCCTCTGTGCAGCTCCCTATCTTCTATTGGCTGTTTTAACAGTTGTTTCATTGTTCCTCTGTGCAGCTCCCTATCTTCTATTGACTGTTTTAACAGTTGTTTCATTGTTCCTCTGTGCAGCTCCCTATCTTCTATTGGCTGTTTTAACAGTTGTTTCATTGTTCCTCTGTGCAGCTCCCTATCTTCTATTGGCTGTTTTAACAGTTGTTTCATTGTTCGTCTGTGCAGCTCCCTATCTTCTATTGGCTGTTTTAACGGTTGTTTCATTGTTCCTCTGTGCAGCTCCTTATCTTCTATTGGCTGTTTTAACAGTTGTTTCATTGTTCATCTGTGCAGCTCCCTATCTTCTGTTGGCTGTTTTAACAGTTGTTTTATTGTTCATCTGTGCAGCTCCCTATCTTCTATTGGCTGTTTTAACAGTTGTTTCATTGTTCCTCTGTGCAGCTCCCTATTCTCTATTGGCTGTTTATAACAGTTGTTCTATTGTTCCTCTGTGCAGCTCCTTATCTTCTATTGGCTGTTTTAACAGTTGTTTAATTGTTCATCTCTGCAGCTCCCTATCTTCTATTCGCTGTTTTAACAGTTGTTTCATTGTTCATCTGTGCAGCTCCCTATCTTCTATTGGCTGTTTTAACAGTTGTTTCATTGTTCCTCTGTGCAGCTCCCTATCTTCTATTGGCTGTTTTAACAGTTGTTTCATTGTTACTCTGTGCAGCTCCTCATCTTCTATTGGCTGTTTTAACAGTTGTTTCATTGTTCATCTGTGCAGCTCCCTATCTTCTATTGGCTGTTTTAACAGTTGTTTCATTGTTCCTCTGTGCAGCTCCCTATCTTCTATTGGCTGTTTTAACAGTTGTTTCATTGTTCATCTGTGCAGCTCCCTATCTTCTATTGGCTGTTTTAACAGTTGTTTAATTGCTCATCTGTGCAGCTCCTTATCTTCTATTGGCTGTTTTAACAGTTGTTTCATTGTTACTCTGTGCAGCTCCCTATCCTCTATTGGGTGTTTTAACAGTTGTTTCATTGTTACTCTGTGCAGCTCCCTATCTTCTATTGGCTGTTTTAACAGTTGTTTCATTGTTCCTCTGTGCAGCTCCCTATCTTCTATTGGCTGTTTTAACAGTTGTTTCATTGTTAATCTCTGCAGCTCCCTATCTTCTATTGGCTGTTTTAACAGTTGTTTCATTGTTCCTCTGTGCAGCTCCCTATCTTCTATTGGCTGTTTTAACAGTTGTTTCATTGTTCCTCTGTGCAGCTCCCTATCTTCTATTGACTGTTTTAACAGTTGTTTCATTGTTCCTCTGTGCAGCTCCCTATCTTCTATTGGCTGTTTTAACAGTTGTTTCATTGTTCCTCTGTGCAGCTCCCTATCTTCTATTGGCTGTTTTAACAGTTGTTTCATTGTTCGTCTGTGCAGCTCCCTATCTTCTATTGGCTGTTTTAACGGTTGTTTCATTGTTCCTCTGTGCAGCTCCTTATCTTCTATTGGCTGTTTTAACAGTTGTTTCATTGTTCATCTGTGCAGCTCCCTATCTTCTGTTGGCTGTTTTAACAGTTGTTTTATTGTTCATCTGTGCAGCTCCCTATCTTCTATTGGCTGTTTTAACAGTTGTTTCATTGTTCCTCTGTGCAGCTCCCTATCTTCTATTGGCTGTTTATAACAGTTGTTCTATTGTTCCTCTGTGCAGCTCCTTATCTTCTATTGGCTGTTTTAACAGTTGTTTAATTGTTCATCTCTGCAGCTCCCTAACTTCTATTCGCTGTTTTAACAGTTGTTTCATTGTTTATCTGTGCAGCTCCCTATCTTCTATTGGCTGTTTTAACAGTTGTTTCATTGTTCCTCTGTGCAGCTCCCTATCTTCTATTGGCTGTTTTAACAGTTGTTTCATTGTTACTCTGTGCAGCTCCTCATCTTCTATTGGCTGTTTTAACAGTTGTTTCATTGTTCATCTGTGCAGCTCCCTATCTTCTATTGGCTGTTTTAACAGTTGTTTCATTGTTCCTCTGTGCAGCTCCCTATCTTCTATTGGCTGTTTTAACAGTTGTTTCATTGTTCATCTGTGCAGCTCCCTATCTTCTATTGGCTGTTTTAACAGTTGTTTAATTGCTCATCTGTGCAGCTCCTTATCTTCTATTGGCTGTTTTAACAGTTGTTTCATTTTTACTCTGTGCAGCTCCCTATCTTCTATTGGCTGTTTTAACAGTTGTTTCATTGTTACTCTGTGCAGCTCCTCATCTTCTATTGGCTGTTTTAACAGTTGTTTCATTGTTCATCTGTGCAGCTCCCTATCTTCTATTGGCTGTTTTAACAGTTGTTTCATTGTTCCTCTGTGCAGCTCCCTATCTTCTATTGGCTGTTTTAACAGTTGTTTCATTGTTCCTCTGTGCAGCTCCCTATCTTCTATTGGCTGTTTTAACAGTTGTTTCATTGTTACTCTGTGCAGCTCCCTATCTTCTATTGGCTGTTTTAACAGTTGTTTCATTGTTACTCTGTGCAGCTCCTCATCTTCTATTGGCTGTTTTAACAGTTGTTTCATTGTACCTCTGTGCAGCTCCTCATCTTCTATTGGCTGTTTTAACAGTTGTTTCATTGTTCATCTCTGCAGCTCCCTATCTTCTATTGGCTGTTTTAACAGTTGTGTCATTGTTCCTCTGTGCAGCTCCTTATCTTCTATTGGCTGTTTTAACAGTTGTTTCATTGTTACTCTCTGAAGCTCCCTATCTTCTATTGGCTGTTTTAACAGTTGTTTTATTGTTACTCTGTGCAGCTCCCTATCTTCTATTGGCTGTTTTAACAGTTGTGTCATTGTTCCTCTGTGCAGCTCCTTATCTTCTATTGGCTGTTTTACCAGTTGTTTCATTGTTACTCTCTGAAGCTCCCTATCTTCTATTGGCTGTTTTAACAGTTGTTTTATTGTTCGTCTGTGCAGCTCCCTATCTTCTATTGGCTGTTTTAACAGTTGTTTCATTGTTCATCTCTGCAGCTCCCTATCTTCTATTGGCTGTTTTAACAGTTGTTTCATTGTTCCTCTGTGCAGCTCCCTATCCTCTATTGGCTGTTTTAACAGTTGTTTCATTGTTCCTCTGTGCAGCTCCCTATCTTCTATTGGCTGTTTTAACAGTTGTTTCATTGTTCCTCTGTGCAGCTCCCTATCCTTCATTGGCTGTTTTAACAGTTGTTTGATTGTTCCTCTGTGCAGCTCCCTATCTTCTATTGACTGTTTTAACAGTTGTTTCATTGTTCCTCTGTGCAGCTCCCTATCTTCTATTGGCTGTTTTAACAGTTGTTTCATTGTTCCTCTGTGCAGCTCCCTATCTTCTATTGGCTGTTTTAACAGTTGTTTCATTGTTCGTCTGTGCAGCTCCCTATCTTCTATTGGCTGTTTTAACGGTTGTTTCATTGTTCCTCTGTGCAGCTCCTTATCTTCTATTGGCTGTTTTAAACGTTGTTTCATTGTTCATCTGTGCAGCTCCCTATCTTCTATTGGCTGTTTTGACAGTTTATTTATTGTTCATCTGTGGAGCTCCCTATCTTCTATTGGCTGTTTTAACAGTTGTTTCATTGTTACTCTGTGCAGCTCCCTATCTTTTATTGGCTGTTTTAACAGTTGTTTCATTGTTCCTCTGTGCAGCTCCCTATCTTCTATTGGCTGTTTTAACAGTTGTTTCATTGTTCCTCTGTGCCGCTCCCTATCTTCTATTGGCTGTTTTAACAGTTGCTTCATTGTTCATCTGTGCAGCTCCCTATCTTCTATTGGCTGTTTTAACAGTTGTTTCATTGTTCCTCTGTGCAGCTCCCTATCTTCTATTGGCTGTTTTAACAGTTGTTTCATTGTTACTCTGTGCAGCTCCTCATCTTCTATTGGCTGTTTTAACAGTTGTTTCATTGTTCATCTGTGCAGCTCCCTATCTTCTATTGGCTGTTTTAACAGTTGTTTCATTGTTCCTCTGTGCAGCTCCCTATCTTCTATTGGCTGTTTTAACAGTTGTTTCATTGTTCATCTGTGCAGCTCCCTATCTTCTATTGGCTGTTTTAACAGTTGTTTCATTGTTCCTCTGTGCAGCTTCCTATCTTCTATTGGGTTTTTTAACAGTTGTTTCATTGTTACTCTGTGCAGCTCCTCATCTTCTATTGGCTGTTTTAACAGTTGTTTCATTGTTCATCTCTGCAGCTCCCTATCCTCTTATGGCTGTTTTAACAGTTGTTTCATTGTTACTCTCTGAAGCTCCCTATCTTCTATTGGCTGTTTTAACAGTTGTTTTATTGTTCGTCTGTGCAGCTCCCTATCTGCTATTGGCTGTTTTAACCGTTGTTTCATTGTTCATCTCTGCAGCTCCCTATCTTCTATTGGCTGTTTTAACAGTTGTTTCATTGTTCCTCTGTGCAGCTCCCTATCCTCTATTGGCTGTTTTAACAGTTGTTTCATTGTTCCTCTGTGCAGCTCCCTATCTTCTATTGGCTGTTTTAACAGTTGTTTCATTGTTCCTCTGTGCAGCTCCCTATCCTTCATTGGCTGTTTTAACAGTTGGTTCATTGTTCCTCTGTGCAGCTCCCTATCTTCTATTGCCTGTTTTAACAGTTGTTTCATTGTTCCTCTGTGCAGCTCCCTATCTTCTATTGGCTGTTTTAACAGTTGTTTCATTGTTCCTCTGTGCAGCTCCCTATCTTCTATTGACTGTTTTAACAGTTGTTTCATTGTTACTCTGTGCAGCTCCCTATCTTCTATTGGCTGTTTTAACAGTTGTTTCATTGTTCATCTGTGCAGCTCCCTATCTTCTATTGGCTGTTTTAACAGTTGTTTCATTGTTCCTCTGTGCAGCTCCCTATCTTTTATTGACTGTTTTAACAGTTGTTTCATTGTTACTCTGTGCAGCTCCCTATCTTCTATTGGCTGTTTTAACAGTTGTTTCATTGTTCATCTCTGCAGCTCCCTATCTTCTATTGGCTGTTTTAACAGTTGTTTCCCTGTTTCTCTGTGCAGCTCCCTATCTTCTATTGGCTGTTTTAACAGTTGTTTCCCTGTTTCTCTGTGCAGCTCCCTATCTTCTATTGGCTGTTTTAACAGTTGTTTCCCTGTTTCTCTGTGCAGCTCCCTATCTTCTATTGGCTGTTTTAACAGTTGTTTCATTGTTCCTCTGTGCAGCTCCTTATCTTCTATTGGCTGTTTTAACAGTTGTTTCATTGTTACTCTGTGCAGCTCCGTATCTTCTATTGGCTGTTTTAACAGTTGTTTCATTGTTCCTCTGTGCTACTCCCTATCTTCTATTGGCTGTTTTAACAGTTGTTTCATTGTTACTCTGTGCAGCTCCCTATCTTCTATAGGCTGTTTTAACAGTTGTTTCATTGTTCCTCTGTGCAGCCCCTTATCTTCTATTGGCTGTTTTAACAGTTGTTTCATTGTTCCTCTGTGCAGCTCCCTATCTTCTATTGGCTGTTTTAACAGTTGTTTCATTGTTCCTCTGTGCAGCTCCCTATCTTCTATTTGCTGTTTTAACAGTTGTTTCATTGTTCCTCTGTGCAGCTCCCTATCTTCTATTGGCTGTTTTAACAGTTGTTTCATTGTTCCTCTGTGCAGCTCCCTATCTTCTATTGGCTGTTTTAACAGTTGTTTCATTGTTAATCTCTGCAGCTCCCTATCTTCTATTGGCTGTTTTAACAGTTGTTTCATTGTTCCTCTGTGCAGCTCCTTATCTTCTATTGGCTGTTTTAACAGTTGTTTCATTGTTCCTCTGTGCAGCTCCCTATCTTCTATTGGCTGTTTTAACAGTTGTTTCATTGTTCTTCTGTGCAGCTCCCTATCTTCTATTGACTGTTTTAACAGTTGTTTCATTGTTACTCTGTGCAGCTCCCTATCTTCTATTGACTGTTTTAACAGTTGTTTCATTGTTACTCTGTGCAGCTCCCTATCTTCTATTGGCTGTTTTAACAGTTGTTTCATTGTTCATCTGTGCAGCTCCCTATCTTCTATTGGCTGTTTTAACAGTTGTTTCATTGTTCCTCTGTGCAGCTCCCTATCTTCTATTGGCTGTTTTAACAGTTGTTTCATTGTTACTCTGTGCAGCTCCTCATCTTCTATTGGCTGTTTTAACAGTTGTTTCATTGTTCATCTGTGCAGCTCCCTATTTTCTATTGGCTGTTTTAACAGTTGTTTCATTGTTCATCTGTGCAGCTCCCTATCTTCTATTGGCTGTTTTAACAGTTGTTTCATTGTTCATCTGTGCAGCTCCCTATCTTCTATTGGCTGTTTTAACAGTTGTTTCATTGTTCATCTGTGCAGCTCCCTATCTTCTATTGGCTGTTTTAACAGTTGTTTCATTGTTACTCTGTGCAGCTCCTCATCTTCTATTGGCTGTTTTAACAGTTGTTTCATTGTTCATCTGTGCAGCTCCCTATCTTCTATTGGCTGTTTTAACAGTTGTTTCATTGTTCATCTGTGCAGCTCCCTATTTTCTATTGGCTGTTTTAACAGTTGTTTCATTGTTCCTCTGTGCAGCTTCCTATCTTCTATTGGGTTTTTTAACAGTTGTTTCATTGTTACTCTGTGCAGCTCCTCATCTTCTATTGGCTGTTTTAACAGTTGTTTCATTGTTCATCTCTGCAGCTCCCTATCCTCTTATGGCTGTTTTAACAGTTGTTTCATTGTTACTCTCTGAAGCTCCCTATCTTCTATTGGCTGTTTTAACAGTTGTTTTATTGTTCGTCTGTGCAGCTCCCTATCTGCTATTGGCTGTTTTAACCGTTGTTTCATTGTTCATCTCTGCAGCTCCCTATCTTCTATTGGCTGTTTTAACAGTTGTTTCATTGTTCCTCTGTGCAGCTCCCTATCCTCTATTGGCTGTTTTAACAGTTGTTTCATTGTTCCTCTGTGCAGCTCCCTATCTTCTATTGGCTGTTTTAACAGTTGTTTCATTGTTCCTCTGTGCAGCTCCCTATCCTTCATTGGCTGTTTTAACAGTTGGTTCATTGTTCCTCTGTGCAGCTCCCTATCTTCTATTGGCTGTTTTAACAGTTGTTTCATTGTTCCTCTGTGCAGCTCCCTATCTTCTATTGGCTGTTTTAACAGTTGTTTCATTGTTCCTCTGTGCAGCTCCCTATCTTCTATTGACTGTTTTAACAGTTGTTTCATTGTTACTCTGTGCAGCTCCCTATCTTCTATTGGCTGTTTTAACAGTTGTTTCATTGTTCATCTGTGCAGCTCCCTATCTTCTATTGGCTGTTTTAACAGTTGTTTCATTGTTCCTCTGTGCAGCTCCCTATCTTCTATTGACTGTTTTAACAGTTGTTTCATTGTTACTCTGTGCAGCTCCCTATCTTCTATTGGCTGTTTTAACAGTTGTTTCATTGTTCATCTCTGCAGCTCCCTATCTTCTATTGGCTGTTTTAACAGTTGTTTCCCTGTTTCTCTGTGCAGCTCCCTATCTTCTATTGGCTGTTTTAACAGTTGTTTCCCTGTTTCTCTGTGCAGCTCCCTATCTTCTATTGGCTGTTTTAACAGTTGTTTCCCTGTTTCTCTGTGCAGCTCCCTATCTTCTATTGGCTGTTTTAACAGTTGTTTCATTGTTCCTCTGTGCAGCTCCTTATCTTCTATTGGCTGTTTTAACAGTTGTTTCATTGTTACTCTGTGCAGCTCCGTATCTTCTATTGGCTGTTTTAACAGTTGTTTCATTGTTCCTCTGTGCAGCTCCCTATCTTCTATTGGCTGTTTTAACAGTTGTTTCATTGTTACTCTGTGCAGCTCCCTATCTTCTATAGGCTGTTTTAACAGTTGTTTCATTGTTCCTCTGTGCAGCCCCTTATCTTCTATTGGCTGTTTTAACAGTTGTTTCATTGTTCCTCTGTGCAGCTCCCTATCTTCTATTGGCTGTTTTAACAGTTGTTTCATTGTTCCTCTGTGCAGCTCCCTATCTTCTATTTGCTGTTTTAACAGTTGTTTCATTGTTCCTCTGTGCAGCTCCCTATCTTCTATTGGCTGTTTTAACAGTTGTTTCATTGTTCCTCTGTGCAGCTCCCTATTTTCTATTGGCTGTTTTAACAGTTGTTTCATTGTTAATCTCTGCAGCTCCCTATCTTCTATTGGCTGTTTTAACAGTTGTTTCATTGTTCCTCTGTGCAGATCCTTATCTTCTATTGGCTGTTTTAACAGTTGTTTCATTGTTCCTCTGTGCAGCTCCCTATCTTCTATTGGCTGTTTTAACAGTTGTTTCATTGTTCTTCTGTGCAGCTCCCCATCTTCTATTGACTGTTTTAACAGTTGTTTCATTGTTACTCTGTGCAGCTCCCTATCTTCTTTTGACTGTTTTAACAGTTGTTTCATTGTTACTCTGTGCAGCTCCCTATCTTCTATTGGCTGTTTTAACAGTTGTTTCATTGTTCCTCTGTGCAGCTCCCTATCTTCTATTGGCTGTTTTAACAGTTGTTTCATTGGTTCTCTGTGCAGCTCCCTATCTTCTATTGGCGGTTTTAAGAGTTGTTTCATTGGTTCTCTGTGCAGCTTCCTATCTTCTATTGGCTGTTTTAACAGTTGTTTCATTGTTCCTCTGTGCAGCTCTCTATCTTCTATTGGCTGTTTTAACAGTTGTTTCATTGTTCCTCTGTGCAGCTCCCTATCTTCTATTGGCTGTTTTAACAGTTGTTTCATTGTTCCTCTGTGCAGCTCCCTATCTTCTATTGGCTGTTTTAACAGTTGTTTCATTGTTCATCTCTGCAGCTCCCTATCTTCTATTGGCTTTTTTAACACTTGTTTCATTGTTGATCTCTGCAGCTCCCTATCTTCTATTGACTGTTTTAACAGTTGTTTCATTGTTCCTCTGTGCAGCTCCCTATCTTCTATTGGCTGTTTTAACAGTTGTTTCATTGTTCCTCTGTGCAGCTCCCTATCTTCTATTGACTGTTTTAACAGTTGTTTCATTGTTACTCTGTGCAGCTCCCTATCTTCTATTGGCTGTTTTAACAGTTGTTTCATTGTTCATCTGTGCAGCTCCCTATCTTCTATTGGCTGTTTTAACAGTTGTTTCATTGTTCCTCTGTGCAGCTCCCTATCTTCTATTGACTGTTTTAACAGTTGTTTCATTGTTACTCTGTGCAGCTCCCTATCTTCTATTGGCTGTTTTAACAGTTGTTTCATTGTTCATCTCTGCAGCTCCCTATCTTCTATTGGCTGTTTTAACAGTTGTTTCATTGTTCTTCTGTGCAGCTCCCTATCTTCTATTGGCTGTTTTAACAGTTGTTTCCCTGTTTCTCTGTGCAGCTCCTTATCTTCTATTGGCTGTTTTAACAGTTGTTTCATTGTTACTCTGTGCAGCTCCCTATCTTCTATTGGCTGTTTTAACAGTTGTTTCATTGTTCCTCTGTGCAGCTCCTTATCTTCTATTGGCTGTTTTAACAGTTGTTTCATTGTTACTCTGTGCAGCTCCGTATCTTCTATTGGCTGTTTTAACAGTTGTTTCATTGTTCTTCTGTGCAGCTCCCTATCTTCTGTTGGCTGTTTTAACAGTTGTTTCATTGTTACTCTGTGCAGCTCCCTATCTTCTATAGGCTGTTTTAACAGTTGTTTCATTGTTCCTCTGTGCAGCCCCTTATCTTCTATTGGCTGTTTTAACAGTTGTTTCATTGTTCATCTGTGCAGCTCCCTATCTTCTATTGGCTGTTTTAACAGTTGTTTCATTGTTCATCTCTGCAGCTCCCTATCTTCTATTGGCTGTTTTAACAGTTGTTTCATTGTTCCTCTGTGCAGCTCCCTATCTTTAATTGGCTGTTTTAACAGTTGTTTCATTGTTCCTCTGTGCAGCTCCCTATCTTCTATTGGCTGTGTTAACAGTTGTTTCATTGTTAATCTCTGCAGCTCCCTATCTTCTATTGGCTGTTTTAACAGTTGTTTCATTGTTCCTCTGTGCAGCTCCCTATCCTCTATTGGCTGTTTTAACAGTTGTTTCATTGTTCCTCTGTGCAGCTCCCTATCTTCTATTGGCTGTTTTAACAGTTGTTTCATTGTTCCTCTGTGCAGCTCCCTATCCTTCATTGGCTGTTTTAACAGTTGGTTCATTGTTCCTCTGTGCAGCTCCCTATCTTCTATTGCCTGTTTTAACAGTTGTTTCATTGTTCCTCTGTGCAGCTCCCTATCTTCTATTGGCTGTTTTAACAGTTGTTTCATTGTTCCTCTGTGCAGCTCCCTATCTTCTATTGACTGTTTTAACAGTTGTTTCATTGTTACTCTGTGCAGCTCCCTATCTTCTATTGGCTGTTTTAACAGTTGTTTCATTGTTCATCTGTGCAGCTCCCTATCTTCTATTGGCTGTTTTAACAGTTGTTTCATTGTTCCTCTGTGCAGCTCCCTATCTTTTATTGACTGTTTTAACAGTTGTTTCATTGTTACTCTGTGCAGCTCCCTATCTTCTATTGGCTGTTTTAACAGTTGTTTCATTGTTCATCTCTGCAGCTCCCTATCTTCTATTGGCTGTTTTAACAGTTGTTTCCCTGTTTCTCTGTGCAGCTCCCTATCTTCTATTGGCTGTTTTAACAGTTGTTTCCCTGTTTCTCTGTGCAGCTCCCTATCTTCTATTGGCTGTTTTAACAGTTGTTTCCCTGTTTCTCTGTGCAGCTCCCTATCTTCTATTGGCTGTTTTAACAGTTGTTTCATTGTTCCTCTGTGCAGCTCCTTATCTTCTATTGGCTGTTTTAACAGTTGTTTCATTGTTACTCTGTGCAGCTCCGTATCTTCTATTGGCTGTTTTAACAGTTGTTTCATTGTTCCTCTGTGCTACTCCCTATCTTCTATTGGCTGTTTTAACAGTTGTTTCATTGTTACTCTGTGCAGCTCCCTATCTTCTATAGGCTGTTTTAACAGTTGTTTCATTGTTCCTCTGTGCAGCCCCTTATCTTCTATTGGCTGTTTTAACAGTTGTTTCATTGTTCCTCTGTGCAGCTCCCTATCTTCTATTGGCTGTTTTAACAGTTGTTTCATTGTTCCTCTGTGCAGCTCCCTATCTTCTATTTGCTGTTTTAACAGTTGTTTCATTGTTCCTCTGTGCAGCTCCCTATCTTCTATTGGCTGTTTTAACAGTTGTTTCATTGTTCCTCTGTGCAGCTCCCTATCTTCTATTGGCTGTTTTAACAGTTGTTTCATTGTTAATCTCTGCAGCTCCCTATCTTCTATTGGCTGTTTTAACAGTTGTTTCATTGTTCCTCTGTGCAGCTCCTTATCTTCTATTGGCTGTTTTAACAGTTGTTTCATTGTTCCTCTGTGCAGCTCCCTATCTTCTATTGGCTGTTTTAACAGTTGTTTCATTGTTCTTCTGTGCAGCTCCCTATCTTCTATTGACTGTTTTAACAGTTGTTTCATTGTTACTCTGTGCAGCTCCCTATCTTCTATTGACTGTTTTAACAGTTGTTTCATTGTTACTCTGTGCAGCTCCCTATCTTCTATTGGCTGTTTTAACAGTTGTTTCATTGTTACTCTGTGCAGCTCCCTATCTTTTATTGGCTGTTTTAACAGTTGTTTCATTGTTCCTCTGTGCAGCTCCCTATCTTCTATTGGCTGTTTTAACAGTTGTTTCATTGTTCCTCTGTGCAGCTCCCTATCTTCTATTGGCTGTTTTAACAGTTGTTTCATTGTTCATCTGTGCAGCTCCCTATCTTCTATTGGCTGTTTTAACAGTTGTTTCATTGTTCCTCTGTGCAGCTCCTCATCTTCTATTGGCTGTTTTAACAGTTGTTTCATTGTTCCTCTGTGCAGCTCCTCATCTTCTATTGGCTGTTTTAACAGTTGTTTCATTGTTCATCTGTGCAGCTCCCTATCTTCTATTGGCTGTTTTAACAGTTGTTTCATTGTTCCTCTGTGCAGCTCCTCATCTTCTATTGGCTGTTTTAACAGTTGTTTCATTGTTCCTCTGTGCAGCTCCCTATCTTCTATTGGCTGTTTTAACAGTTGTTTCATTGTTCCTCTGTGCAGCTCCCTATCTTCTATTGGCTGTTTTAACAGTTGTTTCATTGTTCATCTGTGCAGCTCCCTATCTTCTATTGGCTGTTTTAACAGTTGTTTCATTGTTACTCTGTGCAGCTCCTCATCTTCTATTGGCTGTTTTAACAGTTGTTTCATTGTTCATCTGTGCAGCTCCCTATCTTCTATTGGCTGTTTTAACAGTTGTTTCATTGTTCCTCTGTGCAGCTCCCTATCTTCTATTGGCTGTTTTAACAGTTGTTTCATTGTTCATCTGTGCAGCTCCCTATCTTCTATTGGCTGTTTTAACAGTTGTTTCATTGTTCCTCTGTGCAGCTCCCTATCTTCTATTGGCTGTTTTAACAGTTGTTTCATTGTTCCTCTGTGCAGCTCCCTATTTTCTATTGGCTGTTTTAACAGTTGTTTCATTGTTCCTCTGTGCAGCTTCCTATCTTCTATTGGGTTTTTTAACAGTTGTTTCATTGTTACTCTGTGCAGCTCCTCATCTTCTATTGGCTGTTTTAACAGTTGTTTCATTGTTCATCTCTGCAGCTCCCTATCCTCTTATGGCTGTTTTAACAGTTGTTTCATTGTTACTCTCTGAAGCTCCCTATCTTCTATTGGCTGTTTTAACAGTTGTTTTATTGTTCGTCTGTGCAGCTCCCTATCTGCTATTGGCTGTTTTAACCGTTGTTTCATTGTTCATCTCTGCAGCTCCCTATCTTCTATTGGCTGTTTTAACAGTTGTTTCATTGTTCCTCTGTGCAGCTCCCTATCCTCTATTGGCTGTTTTAACAGTTGTTTCATTGTTCCTCTGTGCAGCTCCCTATCTTCTATTGGCTGTTTTAACAGTTGTTTCATTGTTCCTCTGTGCAGCTCCCTATCCTTCATTGGCTGTTTTAACAGTTGGTTCATTGTTCCTCTGTGCAGCTCCCTATCTTCTATTGGCTGTTTTAACAGTTGTTTCATTGTTCCTCTGTGCAGCTCCCTATCTTCTATTGGCTGTTTTAACAGTTGTTTCATTGTTCCTCTGTGCAGCTCCCTATCTTCTATTGACTGTTTTAACAGTTGTTTCATTGTTACTCTGTGCAGCTCCCTATCTTCTATTGGCTGTTTTAACAGTTGTTTCATTGTTCATCTGTGCAGCTCCCTATCTTCTATTGGCTGTTTTAACAGTTGTTTCATTGTTCCTCTGTGCAGCTCCCTATCTTCTATTGACTGTTTTAACAGTTGTTTCATTGTTACTCTGTGCAGCTCCCTATCTTCTATTGGCTGTTTTAACAGTTGTTTCATTGTTCATCTCTGCAGCTCCCTATCTTCTATTGGCTGTTTTAACAGTTGTTTCCCTGTTTCTCTGTGCAGCTCCCTATCTTCTATTGGCTGTTTTAACAGTTGTTTCCCTGTTTCTCTGTGCAGCTCCCTATCTTCTATTGGCTGTTTTAACAGTTGTTTCCCTGTTTCTCTGTGCAGCTCCCTATCTTCTATTGGCTGTTTTAACAGTTGTTTCATTGTTCCTCTGTGCAGCTCCTTATCTTCTATTGGCTGTTTTAACAGTTGTTTCATTGTTACTCTGTGCAGCTCCGTATCTTCTATTGGCTGTTTTAACAGTTGTTTCATTGTTCCTCTGTGCAGCTCCCTATCTTCTATTGGCTGTTTTAACAGTTGTTTCATTGTTACTCTGTGCAGCTCCCTATCTTCTATAGGCTGTTTTAACAGTTGTTTCATTGTTCCTCTGTGCAGCCCCTTATCTTCTATTGGCTGTTTTAACAGTTGTTTCATTGTTCCTCTGTGCAGCTCCCTATCTTCTATTGGCTGTTTTAACAGTTGTTTCATTGTTCCTCTGTGCAGCTCCCTATCTTCTATTTGCTGTTTTAACAGTTGTTTCATTGTTCCTCTGTGCAGCTCCCTATCTTCTATTGGCTGTTTTAACAGTTGTTTCATTGTTCCTCTGTGCAGCTCCCTATTTTCTATTGGCTGTTTTAACAGTTGTTTCATTGTTAATCTCTGCAGCTCCCTATCTTCTATTGGCTGTTTTAACAGTTGTTTCATTGTTCCTCTGTGCAGATCCTTATCTTCTATTGGCTGTTTTAACAGTTGTTTCATTGTTCCTCTGTGCAGCTCCCTATCTTCTATTGGCTGTTTTAACAGTTGTTTCATTGTTCTTCTGTGCAGCTCCCCATCTTCTATTGACTGTTTTAACAGTTGTTTCATTGTTACTCTGTGCAGCTCCCTATCTTCTTTTGACTGTTTTAACAGTTGTTTCATTGTTACTCTGTGCAGCTCCCTATCTTCTATTGGCTGTTTTAACAGTTGTTTCATTGTTCCTCTGTGCAGCTCCCTATCTTCTATTGGCTGTTTTAACAGTTGTTTCATTGGTTCTCTGTGCAGCTCCCTATCTTCTATTGGCGGTTTTAACAGTTGTTTCATTGGTTCTCTGTGCAGCTTCCTATCTTCTATTGGCTGTTTTAACAGTTGTTTCATTGTTCCTCTGTGCAGCTCTCTATCTTCTATTGGCTGTTTTAACAGTTGTTTCATTGTTCCTCTGTGCAGCTCCCTATCTTCTATTGGCTGTTTTAACAGTTGTTTCATTGTTCCTCTGTGCAGCTCCCTATCTTCTATTGGCTGTTTTAACAGTTGTTTCATTGTTCATCTCTGCAGCTCCCTATCTTCTATTGGCTTTTTTAACACTTGTTTCATTGTTGATCTCTGCAGCTCCCTATCTTCTATTGACTGTTTTAACAGTTGTTTCATTGTTCCTCTGTGCAGCTCCCTATCTTCTATTGGCTGTTTTAACAGTTGTTTCATTGTTCCTCTGTGCAGCTCCCTATCTTCTATTGACTGTTTTAACAGTTGTTTCATTGTTACTCTGTGCAGCTCCCTATCTTCTATTGGCTGTTTTAACAGTTGTTTCATTGTTCATCTGTGCAGCTCCCTATCTTCTATTGGCTGTTTTAACAGTTGTTTCATTGTTCCTCTGTGCAGCTCCCTATCTTCTATTGACTGTTTTAACAGTTGTTTCATTGTTACTCTGTGCAGCTCCCTATCTTCTATTGGCTGTTTTAACAGTTGTTTCATTGTTCATCTCTGCAGCTCCCTATCTTCTATTGGCTGTTTTAACAGTTGTTTCATTGTTCTTCTGTGCAGCTCCCTATCTTCTATTGGCTGTTTTAACAGTTGTTTCCCTGTTTCTCTGTGCAGCTCCTTATCTTCTATTGGCTGTTTTAACAGTTGTTTCATTGTTACTCTGTGCAGCTCCCTATCTTCTATTGGCTGTTTTAACAGTTGTTTCATTGTTCCTCTGTGCAGCTCCTTATCTTCTATTGGCTGTTTTAACAGTTGTTTCATTGTTACTCTGTGCAGCTCCGTATCTTCTATTGGCTGTTTTAACAGTTGTTTCATTGTTCTTCTGTGCAGCTCCCTATCTTCTGTTGGCTGTTTTAACAGTTGTTTCATTGTTACTCTGTGCAGCTCCCTATCTTCTATAGGCTGTTTTAACAGTTGTTTCATTGTTCCTCTGTGCAGCCCCTTATCTTCTATTGGCTGTTTTAACAGTTGTTTCATTGTTCATCTGTGCAGCTCCCTATCTTCTATTGGCTGTTTTAACAGTTGTTTCATTGTTCATCTCTGCAGCTCCCTATCTTCTATTGGCTGTTTTAACAGTTGTTTCATTGTTCCTCTGTGCAGCTCCCTATCTTTAATTGGCTGTTTTAACAGTTGTTTCATTGTTCCTCTGTGCAGCTCCCTATCTTCTATTGGCTGTGTTAACAGTTGTTTCATTGTTAATCTCTGCAGCTCCCTATCTTCTATTGGCTGTTTTAACAGTTGTTTCATTGTTCCTCTGTGCAGCTCCTTATCTTCTATTGGCTGTTTTAACAGTTGTTTCATTGTTTCTCTGTGCAGCTCCCTATCTTCTATTGGCTGTTTTAACAGTTGTTTCATTGTTCTTCTGTGCAGCTCCCTATCTTCTATTGACTGTTTTAACAGTTGTTTCATTGTTACTCTGTGCAGCTCCCTATCTTCTATTGACTGTTTTAACAGTTGTTTATTGTTACTCTGTGCAGCTCCCTATCTTCTATTGGCTGTTTTAACAGTTGTTTCATTGTTCCTCTGTGCAGCTCCCTATCTTCTATTGGCTGTTTTAACAGTTGTTTCATTGGTTCTCTGTGCAGCTCCCTATCTTCTATTGGCGGTTTTAACAGTTGTTTCATTGGTTCTCTGTGCAGCTTCCTATCTTCTATTGGCTGTTTTAACAGTTGTTTCATTGTTCCTCTGTGCAGCTCCCTATCTTCTATTGGCTGTTTTAACAGTTGTTTCATTGTTCCTCTGTGCAGCTCCCTATCTTCTATTGGCTGTTTTAACAGTTGTTTCATTGTTCATCGCTGCAGCTCCCTATCTTCTATTGGCTGTTTTAACAGTTGTTTCATTGTTGATCTCTGCAGCTCCCTATCTTCTATTGACTGTTTTAACAGTTGTTTCATTGTTCCTCTGTGCAGCTCCCTATCTTCTATTGGCTGTTTTAACAGTTGTTTCATTGTTCATCTCTGCAGCTCCCTATCTTCTATTGGCTGTTTTAACAGTTGTTTCATTAGTTCTCTGTGCAGCTCCCTATCTTCTACTGGCTGTTTTCACAGTTGTTTCATTGTTCATCTCTGCAGCTCCTTATCTTCTATTGGCTGTTTTAACAGTTGTTTCATTGGTTCTCTGTGCAGCTCCCTATCTTCTATTGGCTGTTTTAACAGTTGTTTCATTGTTCCTCTGTGCAGCTCCCTATCTTCTATTGGCTGTTTTAACAGTTGTTTCATTGTTAATCTCTGCAGCTCCCTATCTTCTATTGGCTGTTTTAACAGTTGTTTTATTGTTCCTCTGTGCAGCTCCCTATCTTCTATTGGCTGTTTTAACAGTTTTTTCATTGTTCCTATGTGCAGCTCTCTATCTTCTATCGGTTGTTTTAACAGTTGTTTCATTGTTCCTCTGTGCAGCTCCCTATCTTCTATTGGCTGTTTTAACAGTTGTTTCATTGTTACTCTGTGCAGCTCCCTATCTTCTATTGGCTGTTTTAACAGTTGTTTCATTGTTCCTCTGTGCAGCTCCCTATCTTCTATTGGCAGTTTTAACAGTTGTTTCATTGTTACTCTGTGCAGCTCCCTATCTTCTATTAGCTGTTTTAACAGTTGTTTCATTGTTCCTCTGTGCAGCTCCCTATCTCCTATTGGCTTTTTTAACAGTTGTTTCATTGTTCCTCTGTGCAGCTCCCTATCTTCTATTGGCTGTTTTAACAGTTGTTTCATTGTTCCTCTGTGCAGCTCCTTATCTTCTATTGGCAGTTTTAACAGTTGTTTCATTGTACCTCTGTGCAGCTCCTTATCTTCTATTGGCTGTTTTAACAGTTGTTGCATTGTTCCTCTGTGCAGCTCCCTATCTTCTATTGGCTGTTTTAACAGTTGTTTCATTGTTCATCTCTGCAGCTCCCTATCTTCTATTGGCTGTTATAACAGTTGTTTCATTGTTCCTCTGTGCAGCTCCCTATCTTCTATTGGCTGTTTTAACAGTTGTTTCATTGTTCATCTCTGCAGCTCCCTATCTTCTATTGGCTGTTTTAACAGTTGTTTCATTGTTCCTATGTGCAGCTCCCTATCTTCTATTGGCTGTTTTAACAGTTGTTTCATTGTTCCTCTGTGCAGCTCCCTATCTCCTATTGGCTTTTTTAACAGTTGTTTCATTGTTCCTCTGTGCAGCTCCCTATCTTCTATTGGCTGTTTTAACAGTTGTTTCATTGTTCCTCTGTGCAGCTCCCTATCTTCTATTGGCTGTTTTAACAGTTGTTTCATTGTTCCTCTGTGCAGCTCCCTATCTTCTAATGGCTGTTTTAACAGTTGTTTCATTGTTCCTATGTGCAGCTCCCTATCTTCTATTGGCTGTTTTAACAGTTGTTTCATTGTTCATCTGTGCAGCTCCTTATCTTCTATTGGCTGTTTTAACAGTTGTTTCATTGTTCATCTGTGCAGCTCCCTATCTTCTATTGGCTGTTTTAACAGTTGTTTCATTGGTTCTCTGTGCAGCTCCCTATCTTCTACTGGCTGTTTTAACAGTTGTTTCATTGTTCATCTCTGCAGCTCCTTATCTTCTATTGGCTGTTTTAACAGTTGTTTCATTGTTCCTCTGTGCAGCTCCTTATCTTCTATTGGCTGTTTTAACAGTTGTTTCATTGTTCCTCTGTGCAGCTCCCTATCTTCTATTGACTGTTTTAACAGTTGTTTCATTGTTCATCTGTGCAGCTCCTTATCTTCTATTGGCTGTTTTAACAGTTGTTTCATTGTTCCTCTGTGCAGCTCCCTATCTTCTATTGGCTGTTTTAACAGTTGTTTCATTGTTCCTCTGTGCAGCTCCCTATCTTCTATTGGCTGTTTTAACAGTTGTTTCATTGTTACTCTGTGCAGCTCCTTATCTTCTATTGGCTGTTTTAACAGTTGTTTCATTGTTCCTCTGTGCAGCTCCCTATCTTCTATTGGCTGTTTTAACAGTTGTTTCATTGTTCCTCTGTGCAGCTCCCTATCTTCTATTGACTGTTTTAACAGTTGTTTCATTGTTCCTCTGTGCAGATCTTTATCTTCTATTGGCTGTTTTAACAGTTGTTTCATTGTTCCTCTGTGCAGCTCCTTATCTTCTATTGGCTGTTTTAACAGTTGTTTTATTGTTCCTCTGTGCAGCTCCCTATCTTCTATTGGCTGTTTTAACAGTTGTTTTATTGTTCCTCTGTGCAGCTCCCTATCTTCTATTGGCTGTTTTAACAGTTGTTTCATTGTTCCTCTGTGCAGCTCCTTATCTTCTATTGGCTGTTTTAACAGTTGTTTTATTGTTCATCTCTGCAGCTCCCTATCTTCTATTGGCTGTTTTAACAGTTGTTTCATTGTTCCTCTGTGCAGCTCCCTATCTTCTATTGGCTGTTTTAACAGTTGTTTCATTGTTCCTCTGTGCAGCTCCCTATCTTCTATTGGCTGTTTTAACAGTTGTTTCATTGTTCCTCTGTGCAGCTCCCTATCTTCTATTGGCTGTTTTAACAGTTGTTTCATTGTTCCTCTGTGCAGCTCCCTATCTTCTATTGGCTGTTTTAACAGTTGTTTCATTGTTCCTATGTGCAGCTCCCTATCTTCTATTGGCTGTTTTAACAGTTGTTTCATTGTTCATCTGTGCAGCTCCTTATCTTCTATTGGCTGTTTTAACAGTTGTTTCATTGTTCATCTGTGCAGCTCCCTATCTTCTATTGGCTGTTTTAACAGTTGTTTCATTGGTTCTCTGTGCAGCTCCCTATCTTCTACTGGCTGTTTTAACAGTTGTTTCATTGTTCATCTCTGCAGCTCCTTATCTTCTATTGGCTGTTTTAACAGTTGTTTCATTGTTCCTCTGTGCAGCTCCTTATCTTCTATTGGCTGTTTTAACAGTTGTTTCATTGTTCCTCTGTGCAGCTCCCTATCTTCTATTGACTGTTTTAACAGTTGTTTCATTGTTCATCTGTGCAGCTCCTTATCTTCTATTGGCTGTTTTAACAGTTGTTTCATTGTTCCTCTGTGCAGCTCCCTATCTTCTATTGGCTGTTTTAACAGTTGTTTCATTGTTCCTCTGTGCAGCTCCCTATCTTCTATTGGCTGTTTTAACAGTTGTTTCATTGTTACTCTGTGCAGCTCCTTATCTTCTATTGGCTGTTTTAACAGTTGTTTCATTGTTCCTCTGTGCAGCTCCCTATCTTCTATTGGCTGTTTTAACAGTTGTTTCATTGTTCCTCTGTGCAGCTCCCTATCTTCTATTGACTGTTTTAACAGTTGTTTCATTGTTCCTCTGTGCAGATCTTTATCTTCTATTGGCTGTTTTAACAGTTGTTTCATTGTTCCTCTGTGCAGCTCCTTATCTTCTATTGGCTGTTTTAACAGTTGTTTTATTGTTCCTCTGTGCAGCTCCCTATCTTCTATTGGCTGTTTTAACAGTTGTTTTATTGTTCCTCTGTGCAGCTCCCTATCTTCTATTGGCTGTTTTAACAGTTGTTTCATTGTTCCTCTGTGCAGCTCCTTATCTTCTATTGGCTGTTTTAACAGTTGTTTTATTGTTCATCTCTGCAGCTCCCTATCTTCTATTGGCTGTTTTAACAGTTGTTTCATTGTTCCTCTGTGCAGCTCCCTATCTTCTATTGGCTGTTTTAACAGTTGTTTTATTGTTCCTCTGTGCAGCTCCCTATCTTCTATTGGCTGTTTTAACAGTTGTTTCATTGTTCCTCTGTGCAGCTCCCTATCTTCTATTGACTGTTTTAACAGTTGTTTTATTGTTCCTCTGTGCAGCTCCCTATCTTCTATTGGCTGTTTTAACAGTTGTTTCATTGTTCCTCTGTGCAGCTCCCTATCTTCTATTGACTGTTTTAACAGTTCTTTCATTGTTCCTCTGTGCAGCTCTTTATCTTCTATTGGCTGTTTTAACAGTTGTTTCATTGTTCCTCTGTGCAGCTCCTTATCTTCTATTGGCTGTTTTAACAGTTGTTTCATTGTTCCTCTGTACAGCTCCCTATCTTCTATTGACTGTTTTAACAGTTGTTTTATTGTTCCTCTGTGCAGCTCCCTATCTTCTATTAGCTGTTTTAACAGTTGTTTCATTGTTACTCTGTGCAGCTCCCTATCTTCTATTGAATGTTTTAACAGTTGTTTCATTGTTCCTCTGTGCAGCTCCCTATCTTCTATTGGCTGTTTTAACAGTTGTTTCATTGTTCCTCTGTGCAGCTCCTTATCTTCTATTGGCTGTTTTAACAGTTGTTTCATTGTTACTCTGTGCAGCTCCCTATCTTCTATTGGCTGTTTTAACAGTTGTTTCATTGTTCTTCTGTGCAGCTCCCTATCTTCTATTGGCTGTTTTAACAGTTGTTTCATTGTTCCTCTGTGCAGCTCCCTATCTTCTATTGGCTGTTTTTACAGTTGTTTCAGTGTTACTCTGTGCAGCTCCCTATCTTCTATTGGCTGTTTTAACAGTTGTTTCATTGTTCCTCTGTGCAGCTCCCTATCTTCTATTGGCTGTTTTAACAGTTGTTTCATTGTTCCTCTGTGCAGCTCCCTATCTTCTATTGGCTGTTTTAACAGTTGTTTCATTGTTCATCTCTGCAGCTCCCTATCCTCTATTGGCTGTTTTAACAGTTGTTTCATTGTTCCTCTGTGCAGCTCCCTATCTTCTATTGGCTGTTTTAACAGTTGTTTCATTGTTCCTCTGTGCAGCTCCCTATCTTCTATTGGCTGTTTTAACAGTTGTTTCATTGTTCATCTCTGCAGCTCCCTATCTTCTATTGGCTGTTTTAACAGTTGTTTCATTGTTCCTCTGTGCAGCTCCCTATCTTCTATTGGCTGTTTTAACAGTTGTTTCATTGTGTCTCTGTGCAGCTCCCTATCTTCTATTGGCTGTTTTAACAGTTGTTTCATTGTTCCTCTGTGCAGCTCCCTATCTTCTATTGACTGTTTTAACAGTTGTTTCATTGTTCCTCTGTGCAGCTCCCTATCTTCTATTGGCTGTTTTAACAGTTGTTTCATTGTTCCTCTGTGCAGCTCCCTATCTTCTATTGGCTGTTTTAACAGTTGTTTCATTGTTCCTCTGTGCAGCTCCCTATCTTCTATTGGCTGTTTTAACAGTTGTTTCATTGTTCCTCTGTGCAGCTCCCTATCTTCTATTGGCTTTTTTAACAGTTGTTTCATTGTTCCTCTGTGCAGCTCCCTATCTTCTATTGGCTGTTTTAACAGTTGTTTCATTGTTCCTCTGTGCAGCTCCCTATCTTCTATTGACTGTTTTAACAGTTGTTTCATTGTTCCTCTGTGCAGCTACCTATCTTCTATTGGCTGTTTTAACAGTTGTTTCATTGTTCCTCTGTGCAGCTCCGTATCTTCTATTGGCTGTTTTAACAGTTGTTTCATTGTTCCTCTCTGCAGCTCCCTATCTTCTATTGGCTGTTTTAACAGTTGTTTCATTGTTCCTCTGTGCAGCTCCCTATCTTCTATTGGCTGTTTTAACAGTTGTTTCATTGTTCCTCTCTGCAGCTCCCTATCTTCTATTGGCTGTTTTAACAGTTGTTTCATTGTTCCTCTGGGCAGCTCCCTATCTTCTATTGGCTGTTTTAACAGTTGTTTCATTGTTCCTCTGTGCAGCTCCCTATCTTCTATTGGCTGTTTTAACAGTTGTTTCATTGTTCTTCTGTGCAGCTCCCTATCTTCTATTGACTGTTTTAACAGTTGTTTCATAGTTACTCTGTGCAGCTCCCTATCTTCTATTGACTGTTTTAACAGTTGTTTCATTGTTACTCTGTGCAGCTCCCTATCTTCTATTGGCTGTTTTAACAGTTGTTTCATTGTTCCTCTGTGCAGCTCCCTATCTTCTATTGGCTGTTTTAACAGTTGTTTCATTGGTTCTCTGTGCAGCTCCCTATCTTCTATTGGCGGTTTTAACAGTTGTTTCATTGGTTCTCTGTGCAGCTTCCTATCTTCTATTGGCTGTTTTAACAGTTGTTTCATTGTTCCTCTGTGCAGCTCTCTATCTTCTATTGGCTGTTTTAACAGTTGTTTCATTGTTCCTCTGTGCAGCTCCCTATCTTCTATTGGCTGTTTTAACAGTTGTTTCATTGTTCCTCTGTGCAGCTCCCTATCTTCTATTGGCTGTTTTAACAGTTGTTTCATTGTTCATCTCTGCAGCTCCCTATCTTCTATTGGCTGTTTTAACACTTGTTTCATTGTTGATCTCTGCAGCTCCCTATCTTCTATTGACTGTTTTAACAGTTGTTTCATTGTTCCTCTGTGCAGCTCCCTATCTTCTATTGGCTGTTTTAACAGTTGTTTCATTGTTCCTCTGTGCAGCTCCCTATCTTCTATTGACTGTTTTAACAGTTGTTTCATTGTTACTCTGTGCAGCTCCCTATCTTCTATTGGCTGTTTTAACAGTTGTTTCATTGTTCATCTGTGCAGCTCCCTATCTTCTATTGGCTGTTTTAACAGTTGTTTCATTGTTCCTCTGTGCAGCTCCCTATCTTCTATTGACTGTTTTAACAGTTGTTTCATTGTTACTCTGTGCAGCTCCCTATCTTCTATTGGCTGTTTTAACAGTTGTTTCATTGTTCATCTCTGCAGCTCCCTATCTTCTATTGGCTGTTTTAACAGTTGTTTCATTGTTCTTCTGTGCAGCTCCCTATCTTCTATTGGCTGTTTTAACAGTTGTTTCCCTGTTTCTCTGTGCAGCTCCTTATCTTCTATTGGCTGTTTTAACAGTTGTTTCATTGTTACTCTGTGCAGCTCCCTATCTTCTATTGGCTGTTTTAACAGTTGTTTCATTGTTCCTCTGTGCAGCTCCTTATCTTCTATTGGCTGTTTTAACAGTTGTTTCATTGTTACACTGTGCAGCTCCGTATCTTCTATTGGCTGTTTTAACAGTTGTTTCATTGTTCTTCTGTGCAGCTCCCTATCTTCTATTGGCTGTTTTAACAGTTGTTTCATTGTTACTCTGTGCAGCTCCCTATCTTCTATAGGCTGTTTTAACAGTTGTTTCATTGTTCCTCTGTGCAGCCCCTTATCTTCTATTGGCTGTTTTAACAGTTGTTTCATTGTTCATCTGTGCAGCTCCCTATCTTCTATTGGCTGTTTTAACAGTTGTTTCATTGTTCATCTCTGCAGCTCCCTATCTTCTATTGGCTGTTTTAACAGTTGTTTCATTGTTCCTCTGTGCAGCTCCCTATCTTCTATTGGCTGTTTTAACAGTTGTTTCATTGTTCCTCTGTGCAGCTCCCTATCTTCTATTGGCTGTGTTAACAGTTGTTTCATTGTTAATCTCTGCAGCTCCCTATCTTCTATTGGCTGTTTTAACAGTTGTTTCATTGTTCCTCTGTGCAGCTCCTTATCTTCTATTGGCTGTTTTAACAGTTGTTTCATTGTTTCTCTGTGCAGCTCCCTATCTTCTATTGGCTGTTTTAACAGTTGTTTCATTGTTCTTCTGTGCAGCTCCCTATCTTCTATTGACTGTTTTAACAGTTGTTTCATTGTTACTCTGTGCAGCTCCCTATCTTCTATTGACTGTTTTAACAGTTGTTTATTGTTACTCTGTGCAGCTCCCTATCTTCTATTGGCTGTTTTAACAGTTGTTTCAGTGTTCCTCTGTGCAGCTCCCTATCTTCTATTGGCTGTTTTAACAGTTGTTTCATTGGTTCTCTGTGCAGCTCCCTATCTTCTATTGGCGGTTTTAACAGTTGTTTCATTGGTTCTCTGTGCAGCTTCCTATCTTCTATTGGCTGTTTTAACAGTTGTTTCATTGTTCCTCTGTGCAGCTCCCTATCTTCTATTGGCTGTTTTAACAGTTGTTTCATTGTTCCTCTGTGCAGCTCCCTATCTTCTATTGGCTGTTTTAACAGTTGTTTCATTGTTCATCTCTGCAGCTCCCTATCTTCTATTGGCTGTTTTAACAGTTGTTTCATTGTTGATCTCTGCAGCTCCCTATCTTCTATTGACTGTTTTAACAGTTGTTTCATTGTTCCTCTGTGCAGCTCCCTATCTTCTATTGGCTGTTTTAACAGTTGTTTCATTGTTCATCTCTGCAGCTCCCTATCTTCTATTGGCTGTTTTAACAGTTGTTTCATTAGTTCTCTGTGCAGCTCCCTATCTTCTACTGGCTGTTTTAACAGTTGTTTCATTGTTCATCTCTGCAGCTCCTTATCTTCTATTGGCTGTTTTAACAGTTGTTTCATTGGTTCTCTGTGCAGCTCCCTATCTTCTATTGGCTGTTTTAACAGTTGTTTCATTGTTCCTCTGTGCAGCTCCCTATCTTCTATTGGCTGTTTTAACAGTTGTTTCATTGTTAATCTCTGCAGCCCCCTAATCTTCTATTGGCTGTTTTAACAGTTGTTTTATTGTTCCTCTGTGCAGCTCCCTATCTTCTATTGGCTGTTTTAACAGTTTTTTCATTGTTCCTATGTGCAGCTCTCTATCTTCTATCGGTTGTTTTAACAGTTGTTTCATTGTTCCTCTGTGCAGCTCCCTATCTTCTATTGGCTGTTTTAACAGTTGTTTCATTGTTACTCTGTGCAGCTCCTTATCTTCTATTGGCTGTTTTAACAGTTGTTTCATTGTTACTCTGTGCAGCTCCTTATCTTCTATTGGCTGTTTTAACAGTTGTTTCATTGTTCATCTGTGCAGCTCCTTATCTTCTATTGGCTGTTTTAACAGTTGATTCATTGTTACTCTGTGCAGCTCCTTATCTTCTATTGGCTGTTTTAACAGTTGTTTCATTGTTACTCTGTGCAGCTCCTTATCTTCTATTGGCTGTTTTAACAGTTGTTTCATTGTTCCTCTGTGCAGATCTTTATCTTCTATTGGCTGTTTTAACAGTTGTTTCATTGTTCATCTGTGCAGCTCCTTATCTTCTATTGGCTGTTTTAACAGTTGATTCATTGTTACTCTGTGCAGCTCCTTATCTTCTATTGGCTGTTTTAACAGTTGTTTCATTGTTACTCTGTGCAGCTCCTTATCTTCTATTGGCTGTTTTAACAGTTGTTTCATTGTTCCTCTGTGCAGCTCCTTATCTTCTATTGGCTGTTTTAACAGTTGTTTTATTGTTCCTCTGTGCAGCTCCCTATCTTCTACTGGCTGTTTTAACAGTTGTTTCATTGTTCCTCTGTGCAGCTCCCTATCTTCTATTGAATGTTTTAACAGTTGTTTCATTGTTCCTCTGTGCAGATCTTTATCTTCTATTGGCTGTTTTAACAGTTGTTTCATTGTTCCTCTGTGCAGCTCCTTATCTTCTATTGGCTGTTTTAACAGTTGTTTTATTGTTCCTCTGTGCAGCTCCCTATCTTCTACTGGCTGTTTTAACAGTTGTTTCATTGTTCCTCTGTGCAGCTCCCTATCTTCTATTGAATGTTTTAACAGTTGTTTCATTGTTCCTCTGTGCAGATCTTTATCTTCTATTGGCTGTTTTAACAGTTGTTTCATTGTTCCTCTGTGCAGCTCCTTATCTTCTATTGGCTGTTTTAACAGTTGTTTTATTGTTCCTCTGTGCAGCTCCCTATCTTCTACTGGCTGTTTTAACAGTTGTTTCATTGTTCCTCTGTGCAGCTCCCTATCTTCTATTGAATGTTTTAACAGTTGTTTCATTGTTCCTCTGTGCAGATCTTTATCTTCTATTGGCTGTTTTAACAGTTGTTTCATTGTTCCTCTGTGCAGCTCCTTATCTTCTATTGGCTGTTTTAACAGTTGTTTTATTGTTCCTCTGTGCAGCTCCCTATCTTCTATTGGCTGTTTTAACAGTTGTTTTATTGTTCCTCTGTGCAGCTCCCTATCTTCTATTGGCTGTTTTAACAGTTGTTTCATTGTTCCTCTGTGCAGCTCCTTATCTTCTATTGGCTGTTTTAACAGTTGTTTCATTGTTACTCTGTGCAGCTCCCTATCTTCTATTGGCTGTTTTAACAGTTGTTTCATTGTTCCTCTGTGCAGCTCCCAATCTTCTATTGGCTGTTTTAACAGTTGTTTCATTGTTCCTCTGTGCAGCTTTCTATCTACTATTGGCTGTTTTAACAGTTGTTTCATTGTTCCTCTGTGCAGCTCCCAATCTACTATTGGCTGTTTTAACAGTTGTTTCATTGTTACTCTGTGCAGCTCCTTATCTTCTATTGACTGTTTTAACAGTTGTTTAATTGTTCCTCTGTGCAGCTCTCTATCTTCTATTGGCTGTTTTAACAGTTGTTTCATTGTTACTCTGTGCAGCTCCCTATCTTCTATTGGTTGTTTTAACAGTTGTTTCATTGTTCCTCTGTGCAGCTTTCTATCTTCTATTGGCTGTTTTAACAGTTGTTTCATCGTTCCTCTGTGCAGCTTTCTATCTTCTATTGACTGTTTTAACAGTTGTTTCATTGTTCCTCTGTGCAGCTTTCTATCTTCTATTGGCTGTTTTAACAGTTGTTTCATTGTTCCTCTGTGCAGCTCCTTATCTTCTATTGGCTCTTTTAACTGTTGTTTTATTGTTCATCTGTGCAGCTTTCTATCTTCTATTGGCTGTTTTAACAGTTGTTTCATTGTTCCTCTGTGCAGCTCCTTATCTTCTATTGGCTGTTTAAACATTTGTTTCATTGTTCCTCTGTGCAGCTCCCTATATCCTATTGACTGTTTTTGACAGTTGTTTCATTGTTCTTTTGTGCAGCTCCCTAACTTCTATTGGCTGTTTTTGACAGTTGTTTCATTGTTCCTTTGTGCAGCTCCCTATCTTCTATTGACTGTTTTAACAGTTGTTTTCCATGTTTCATCTGTGCAGCTCCCTATCTTCTATTGGCTGTTTTTAACAGTTGTTTCATTGTTCATCTGTGCAGCTTTCTATCTTCTATTGGCTGTTTTAACAGTTGTTTTATTGTTCCTCTGTGCAGCTTTCTATCTACTATTGACTGTTTTAACAGTTGTTTCATTGTTCCTCTGTGCAGCTTTCTATCTACTATTGACTGTTTTAACAGTTGTTTCATTGTTCCTCTGTGCAGCTTTCTATCTTTTATTGACTGTTTTAACAGTTGTTTCATTGTTCCTCTGTGCAGCTCCCTATCTTCTATTGGTTGTTTTAACAGTTGTTTCATTGTTCCTCTGTGCAGCTCCCTATCTTCTATTGGCTGTTTTAACAGTTGTTTCGTTGTTTCTTTTGTGCAGCTCCTTATCTTCTATTGGCTGTTTTAACAGTTGTTTCATTGTTCCTCTGCGCAGCTCCCTATCTTCTATTGGTTGTTTTAACAGTTGTTTCATTGTTCCTCTGTGCAGCTTTCTATCTTCTATTGGTTGTTTTAACAGTTCATTCATTGTTCCTCTGTGCAGCTCCCTATCTTCTATTGGTTGTTTTTACAGTTGTTTCATTGTTCCTCTGTGCAGCTCCTTATCTTCTATTGGTTGTTTTTACAGTTGTTTCATTGTTCCTCTGTGCAGCTTCCTATCTTCTATTGGCTGTTTTAACAGTTGTTTCATTGTTCCTCTGTGCAGCTCCCTATCTTCTATTGGCTGTTTTAACAGTTGTTTCATTGTTCCTCTGTGCAGCTCCCTATCTTCTATTGGCTGTTTTAACAGTTGTTTCATTGTTACTCTGTGCAGCTCCCTATCTTCTATTGGCTGTTTTAACAGTTGTTTCATTGTTACTCTGTGCAGCTCCCAATCTTCTATTGGCTGTTTTAACAGTTGTTTCATTGTTACTATCTGCAGCTCTCTATCTTCTATTGGCTGTTTTAACAGTTGTTTCATTGTTACTCTGTGCAGCTCCCTATCTTCTATTGGTTGTTTTAACAGTTGTTTCATTGTTCCTCTGTGCAGCTTTCTATCTTCTATTGGTTGTTTTAACAGTTCATTCATTGTTCCTCTGTGCAGCTCCCTATCTTCTATTGGTTGTTTTTACAGTTGTTTCATTGTTCCTCTGTGCAGCTCCTTATCTTCTATTGGTTGTTTTTACAGTTGTTTCATTGTTCCTCTGTGCAGCTTCCTATCTTCTATTGGCTGTTTTAACAGTTGTTTCATTGTTCCTCTGTGCAGCTCCCTATCTTCTATTGGCTGTTTTAACAGTTGTTTCATTGTTCCTCTGTGCAGCTCCCTATCTTCTATTGGCTGTTTTAACAGTTGTTTCATTGTTACTCTGTGCAGCTCCCTATCTTCTATTGGCTGTTTTAACAGTTGTTTCATTGTTACTCTGTGCAGCTCCCAATCTTCTATTGGCTGTTTTAACAGTTGTTTCATTGTTACTATCTGCAGCTCTCTATCTTCTATTGGCTGTTTTAACAGTTGTTTCATTGTTACTCTGTGCAGCTCCCTATCTTCTATTGGTTGTTTTAACAGTTGTTTCATTGTTCCTCTGTGCAGCTTTCTATCTTCTATTGGTTGTTTTAACAGTTCATTCATTGTTCCTCTGTGCAGCTCCCTATCTTCTATTGGTTGTTTTTACAGTTGTTTCATTGTTCCTCTGTGCAGCTCCTTATCTTCTATTGGTTGTTTTTACAGTTGTTTCATTGTTCCTCTGTGCAGCTTCCTATCTTCTATTGGCTGTTTTAACAGTTGTTTCATTGTTCCTCTGTGCAGCTCCCTATCTTCTATTGGCTGTTTTAACAGTTGTTTCATTGTTCCTCTGTGCAGCTCCCTATCTTCTATTGGCTGTTTTAACAGTTGTTTCATTGTTACTCTGTGCAGCTCCCTATCTTCTATTGGCTGTTTTAACAGTTGTTTCATTGTTACTCTGTGCAGCTCCCAATCTTCTATTGGCTGTTTTAACAGTTGTTTCATTGTTACTATCTGCAGCTCTCTATCTTCTATTGGCTGTTTTAACAGTTGTTTCATTGTTACTCTGTGCAGCTCCCTATCTTCTATTGGTTGTTTTAACAGTTGTTTCATTGTTCCTCTGTGCAGCTCCCAATCTTCTATTGGCTGTTTTAACAGTTGTTTCATTTTTACTCTGTGCAGCTCCTTATCTTCTATTGACTGTTTTAACCGTTGTTTAATTGTTCCTCTGTGCAGCTCTCTATCTTCTATTGGCTGTTTTAACAGTTGTTTCATTGTTACTCTGTGCAGCTCCCTATCTTCTATTGGTTGTTTTAACAGTTGTTTCATTGTTCCTCTGTGCAGCTTTCTATCTTCTATTGGCTGTTTTAACAGTTGTTCCATCGTTCCTCTGTGCAGCTTTCTATCTTCTATTGACTGTTTTAACAGTTGTTTCATTGTTCCTCTGTGCAGCTTTCTATCTTCTATTGGCTGTTTTAACAGTTGTTTCATTGTTCCTCTGTGCAGCTCCTTATCTTCTATTGGCTGTTTTAACAGTTGTTTCATTGTTCCTCTGTGCAGCTCCCTATATCCTATTGACTGTTTTTGACAGTTGTTTCATTGTTCTTTTGTGCAGCTCCCTAACTTCTATTGGCTGTTTTTGACAGTTGTTTCATTGTTCCTTTGTGCAGCTCCCTATCTTCTATTGACTGTTTTAACAGTTGTTTTCCATGTTTCATCTGTGCAGCTCCCTATCTTCTATTGGCTGTTTTTAACAGTTGTTTCATTGTTCATCTGTGCAGCTTTCTATCTTCTATTGGCTGTTTTAACAGTTGTTTTATTGTTCCTCTGTGCAGCTTTCTATCTACTATTGACTGTTTTAACAGTTGTTTCATTGTTCCTCTGTGCAGCTTTCTATCTACTATTGACTGTTTTAACAGTTGTTTCATTGTTCCTCTGTGCAGCTTTCTATCTTTTATTGACTGTTTTAACAGTTGTTTCATTGTTCCTCTGTGCAGCTCCCTATCTTCTATTGGTTGTTTTAACAGTTGTTTCATTGTTCCTCTGTGCAGCTCCCTATCTTCTATTGGCTGTTTTAACAGTTGTTTCGTTGTTTCTTTTGTGCAGCTCCTTATCTTCTATTGGCTGTTTTAACAGTTGTTTCATTGTTCCTCTGCGCAGCTCCCTATCTTCTATTGGTTGTTTTAACAGTTGTTTCATTGTTCCTCTGTGCAGCTTTCTATCTTCTATTGGTTGTTTTAACAGTTCATTCATTGTTCCTCTGTGCAGCTCCCTATCTTCTATTGGTTGTTTTTACAGTTGTTTCATTGTTCCTCTGTGCAGCTCCTTATCTTCTATTGGTTGTTTTTACAGTTGTTTCATTGTTCCTCTGTGCAGCTTCCTATCTTCTATTGGCTGTTTTAACAGTTGTTTCATTGTTCCTCTGTGCAGCTCCCTATCTTCTATTGGCTGTTTTAACAGTTGTTTCATTGTTCCTCTGTGCAGCTCCCTATCTTCTATTGGCTGTTTTAACAGTTGTTTCATTGTTACTCTGTGCAGCTCCCTATCTTCTATTGGCTGTTTTAACAGTTGTTTCATTGTTACTCTGTGCAGCTCCCAATCTTCTATTGGCTGTTTTAACAGTTGTTTCATTGTTACTATCTGCAGCTCTCTATCTTCTATTGGCTGTTTTAACAGTTGTTTCATTGTTACTCTGTGCAGCTCCCTATCTTCTATTGGTTGTTTTAACAGTTGTTTCATTGTTCCTCTGTGCAGCTCCCAATCTTCTATTGGCTGTTTTAACAGTTGTTTCATTGTTACTCTGTGCAGCTCCTTATCTTCTATTGACTGTTTTAACAGTTGTTTAATTGTTCCTCTGTGCAGCTCCCTATCTTCTATTGGCTGTTTTAACAGTTGTTTCATTGTTACTCTGTGCAGCTCTCTATCTTCTATTGGCTGTTTTTACAGTTGTTTCATTGTTACTCTGTGCAGCTCTCTATCTTCTATTGGCTGTTTTAATAGTTGTTTCATTGTACCTCTGTGCAGCTCCCTATCTTCTATTGGCTGTTTTAACAGTTGTTTCGTTGTTTCTTCTGTGCAGCTCCTTATCTTCTATTGGCTGTTTTAACAGTTGTTTCATTGTTCCTCTGTGCAGCTCCCTATATTCTATTGGTTGTTTTAACAGTTGTTTCATTGTTCCTCTGTGCAGCTTTCTATCTTCTATTGGCTGTTTTAACAGTTGTTCGATCGTTCCTCTGTGCAGCTTTCTATCTTCTATTGACTGTTTTAACAGTTGTTTCATTGTTCCTCTGTGCAGCTTTCTATCTTCTATTGGCTGTTTTAACAGTTGTTTCATTGTTCCTCTGTGCAGCTCCTTATCTTCTATTGGCTGTTTTAACAGTTGTTTCATTGTTACTCTGTGCAGCTTTCTATCTTCTATTGGCTGTTTTAACAGTTGTTTCATTGTTCCTCTGTGCAGCTCCTTATCTTCTATTGGCTGTTTAAACATTTGTTTCATTGTTCCTCTGTGCAGCTCCCTATCCTCTATTGACTGTTTTAACAGTTGTTTCATTGTTCCTCTGTGCAGCTCCCTATCTTCTATTGACAGTTTTAACAGTTGTTTCATTGTTCCTCTGTGCAGCTCCCTATCTTCTATTGACTGTTTTAACAGTTGTTTCATTGTTCCTCTGTGCAGCTCCCTATCTTCTATTGACTGTTTTAACAGTTGTTTCATTGTTCCTCTGTGCAGCTCCCTATCTTCTATTGACAGTTTTAACAGTTGTTTCATTGTTCCTCTGTGCAGCTCCCTATCTTCTATTGGCTGTTTTAACAGTTGTTTAATTGTTCCTCTGTGCAGCTCCCTATCTTCTATTGGCTGTTTTAACAGTTGTTTCATTGTTACTCTGTGCAGCTCCCTATCTTCTATTGGCTGTTTTAACAGTTGTTTCATTGTTCCTCTGTGCAGCACCCTATTTTCTATTGGCTGTTTTAACAGTTGTTTCATTGTTCCTCTGTGCAGCTCCCTATCTTCTATTGACTGTTTTAACAGTTGTTTCATTGTTCCTCTGTGCAGCTCCCTATCTTCTATTGGCTGTTTTAACAGTTGTTTCATTGTTCCTCTGTGCAGCTCCCTATCTTCTATTGACTGTTTTAACAGTTGTTTCATTGTTCCTCTGTGCAGCTCCCTATCTTCTATTGGCTGTTTTAACAGTTGTTTCATTGTTCCTCTGTGCAGCTCCCTATCTTCTATTGGCTGTTTTAACAGTTGTTTCATTGTTTCTCTGTGCAGCTCCCTATCAACTATTGACAGTTTTAACAGTTGTTTCATTGTTCCTCTGTGCAGCTCCCTATCTTCTATTGACTGTTTTAACAGTTGTTTCATTGTTCCTCTGTGCAGCTCCCTATCTTCTATTGACAGTTTTAACAGTTGTTTCATTGTTCCTCTGTGCAGCTCCCTATCTTCTATTGGCTGTTTTAACAGTTGTTTCATTGTTCCTCTGTGCAGCTCCCTATCTTCTATTGACACTTTTAACAGTTGTTTCATTGTTCCTCTGTGCAGCTCCCTATCTTCTATTGGCTGTTTTAACAGTTGTTTCATTGTTTCTCTGTGCAGCTCCCTATCTTCTATTGGCTGTTTTAACAGTTGTTTCATTGTTCCTCTGTGCAGCTCCCTATCCTCTATTGGCTGTTTTAACAGTTGTTTCATTGTTCCTCTGTGCAGCTCCCTATCTTCTATTGACTGTTTTAACAGTTGTTTCATTGTTCCTCTGTGCAGCTCCCTATCTTCTATTGGCTGTTTTAACAGTTGTTTCATTGTTTCTCTGTGCAGCTCCCTATCTTCTATTGACAGTTTTAACAGTTGGTTCATTTTTCCTCTGTGCAGCTCCCTATCTTCTATTGACTGTTTTAACAGTTGTTTCATTGTTCCTCTGTGCAGCTCCCTATCTTCTATTGACACTTTTAACAGTTGTTTCATTGTTCCTCTGTGCAGCTCCCTATCTTCTATTGGCTGTTTTAACAGTTGTTTCATTGTTTCTCTGGGCAGCTCCCTATCTTCTATTGGCTGTTTTAACAGTTGTTTCATTGTTCCTCTGTGCAGCACCCTGTTTTCTATTGGCTGTTTTAACAGTTGTTTCAGTGTTCCTCTGTGCAGCTCCCTATTTTCTATTGGCTGTTTTAACAGTTGTTTCATTGTTCCTCTGTGCAGCTCCCTATCTTCTATTGACTGTTTTAACAGTTGTTTCATTGTTCCTCTGGACAGCTCCCTATCTTCTATTGGCTGTTTTAACAGTTGTTTCATTGTTCCTCTGTGCAGCTCCCTATCTTCTATTGGCTGTTTTAACAGTTGTTTCATTGTTACTCTGTGCAGCTCTTCATCTTCTATTCGCTGTTATAACAGTTGTTTCATTGTTACTCTCTGCAGCTCAAAAGTAATCAAGGCACACTGCATACATAATTTTTAGTGAAAAAGAAATACATATATATATATGTGTGTGTGTGATTTTTTGAAGGCTTACCAAACCATTCCGTTCAGGAGATCATTCAACACCACAAAAGACTTTTTCTTTCGAAGCTTATTTATTTATCATATATAACCAAATTAAAGAGTTTTTTTGTCCTACACGTGTTTCACTACCAGGCAGGTGCTAACGTGGCAGATCATCAGGGAAAATTAAGTACCTGGAGTAAGAGTTTCAACAACTGACAATACACAGTGTTTTGTTTCCTTAATTGAGGACAGAAGAAAAAAAGAAGAGGACAGAAGAAAAAAATCAAAAATCAAAAATCAAAAAATAAAAATAAAAATATCATCGAGCTTATTTTTATTGGCCTAATTCACTGAATAATCAATCTTCTAATTGAAAAATCTAAATATATATATATATATATATATATAATTCCCCGAACAAAACAGTTTTTCACCACTTTTATGTCCATTACGAAGATTACAATGAACATATAATGATAGTAACCTTATGTCTAAAAAACACCTTCCAATGTTGATTAAAATCTATTACATGATTGCAATTCTAGAAAATTATTTAAAATTTACGACTTCAGTTCAAGGAGTCTCAAGAACTTCAGAGAATTTTGCTTGATTGGTGTCTATAATGACTATGGATCAAATTCAATGCAAATCTGATATATTTGAATTTTCAAATGGGAGCTGGTTCACAAATTATGCCCTTAAAACCGTTTAAAATACGTCTAAGGGAAGAAAGCGACGAGATAAGAGAGAAAGAGGGGAAAGGGAGAGAGTGGAATCGTGTGAAGAAAAGGGAAAAGAAAGAGAGTGCGAGAAGAGGTGAGAGGAGGAAGAAGATCGAGAAAAGAAAGTTGTTGCTAATTTTATTACATATTGTTTTTATTACGCCCCTCTGCTTAAATGGAATGTTAAGTAAACAAACTGTTGATTTTCGACACCTTTTGCGATTTTTGCATTTTCCCAAAACCTTTGACAAAGTCTTCTCATGAAAATTAATTCGTATGGTATTACTGGACAAATATTTAATATAATCAGATCTTTCTCAGCCAAAAGTAAGATCCAGGTCGTCCTCAATTACTGCAAATCTAAATCACATTATATCAATGCCCGCGTGCGTCATGGATCGATCAGTGGACTTTTATTATTCCTGATCTTCATAAACGACCTCTCTGATGCAATCGCGTCCGAGATGGGTATATTTGATTATGACACTACTCTCTATTCTTTTGATCACAAAACTGTGGTGTATCACCTTCATTCTGTGGGGAAGTTTCAGATGTGTGCTCCATAAGTGCCACCCTTACATCGCTAAACATAAAACATAAACAGCGTCTCCTTTATTGTCACGCGATGAAGGGTGGTTTCCTTACTCCAATATGAAGCAGCGTAAAGAGAGGCTCCATCCTAATAAGTAAGTGACATCTTAAGAAAACGCAGGCCTACATCTTCAAAATGTTATGTTGTCTGCATGGTGGGACTGCTAAATCATAAAACATCAGGCATTTGATGAGCGAAACCAAACGGTTAATACAGAGCTTTTTTTTCTTCTTTTTTCTACAAACCGCTTATCAAGACCCGCAGGCAACTCGAGGATAAAATTTATTGAGTTTGACAGGAAGATGGTGAAACACCGAGGAGGTTAGTAACGATGGTTGTAACTGGTCAGAAACGGCTCAACAAGAATGTGTTTACATTGGATTTGAAAACGGTAATGTTATAGTCAGCGGGAAGCAGCCCCGCGATACTGTGTTCCACAGACAGAAAAGTTCTAGGAAAGAAACTTTGTTCATAGAAGTCCCGCTAAGTTCTAGGTATACAGATGGAGAAACGGAATTTATTGATAGTGGTTGTAGCTTGATGGGTTTTTTTGTGAATGTTTTACAGAGGGGGGGGTGTATAAATTTAAGCTCAGTCGAGCACGTGCCGTGAAAATAGCGATAGAGCAGAGAAAAACTAGCAATGTCTTTACTGTGGGAAAGAGGCTGTAGGACAGAGAAGCGGGAAAATGTGCTTTGAGCGGCACCTTCCCCGATGTCGCAGCAATGCTCCATCTTAGGACGTATTTGACTATTATTCAGGTAGAGGATTGCGTTGACATGCCATCTCGTTAGTTAAGCAACGTTGAGCCTGCTCAGTGCCAGATGGGTGACCATTTGGGAATACCAGCCGCTGTATCTAGGAGGATGTCGACATTGCAACAACTGCAAAAAACCTAACACGTTATCTCTCCTAACCGGGGTATACATGCGATTGTGGACCGCTTATAAATGTGGTACTCTGATGAAACTTCCTCCTTCAGAGGAAATCGGTTCAACCCACCCAGGGGGGATGTAGTACCAGGTACAGATACAGAGGATTGCGTCAGGAGTGAGATACTTTTTGGAGCCGTAGAATGATCCAATTATTTTTCCAGCGACCTTGGCAACGGATTTGAGCGCTACGTTCCACAACTGTACCGTCTCCGTGGAGCAATTTTAGAAGAAAAAATGACCGACTCGGTGACAGGGTGCTCTTCTCCAACACGACAACGCCAGTCCTCACATCGCAAATGGTGCAAATAAAAAAAGCAAAATTCTCAGATATTTAGTATTATTATTTCATGTATGCACATAAAATGATATAAGAAGATATTATATTTTATGAATCGATTTTCAGTATTTACTTCAACAGTGCTCAATACGTGAGTAGAGCGAAGTAGTAAGTTATGAAAATATATTTATGGCAATCAAGCTACGCAGGATAGAACGCGGAAGCCTCTGTGTAGCTTGATTGCCATACATATATTTTCATAACTTCAGCCTGATGATTCCCTATGGGGATGAAACGCGGAAGCCTCTGTGTAGCTTAATTGGCATACATATATTTTCATAACTTCAGCCTGATGATACCCTACGATGATAAAACGCGAAAGCCTCTGTGTAGCTTGATTGGCATACATATATTTTCATAACTTCAGTCTGATGATACCCTACGATGATAAAACGCGGAAGCCTCTGTGTAGCTTGATTGCCATACATATTTTCATAACTCTACAACTATTTAGTATTATAGAGACTTGGAGACGTTTTTATAGGGAATACTTGATGTCTTTTCCGGCTCGTTGCATGGTCACATTTCGTTACTTGAAATAACAACGAGACATTCTATCGAAAAATAATAAACATCTTATTCATAAAGTTGTTGTAATCACGAAACAAAAGAATCTTTCTCATTTATTCATAGAGATAGATAAACGTTAGCCTTTTTACAATTTAGATACGAATGTATTTATGTTTTAAATGTAAAGGAAAGAATAAAAAGAAGAAATTAATTTGCCTTTTCACTTACAATTCAGAAATAGATCGTAACTTATTGAAAATCAAGACGATGCTTGTAAAGAAAACACAAATTCTTAATATGTCGGTGCTTCTTTAGAAACGTGGCCGAGATTTAAAAAAGGAAGTGTATTCGTTTCGCAACTACGCAACTACGGCAGTTGATTAACACACGCACGTCGGACGTCTAATCACACTGATGCAGTTGATAGACACTCGTTTGATCTTCTGAACATACTCCTTTTATTGTCCAAGTGTTCATCATCAGCCAATCGGTGGTCAGAAAAACAGTCACGTGAGGCCTGACGTCATCGCTCAATAATCGTACAAAAAACCACAGCCGCCATTAATTTAATTTCCGCCCTCCCCGCGATCATCCCAGCAGGTAAGACAACACGCGCAAACACGTGGTCGCTTTCTTCCTTCATTCTGTTCGACTTTACAGGAAGATAATTACAAACGACGAAATACGAAAGGGGGAGATAAGTTAAACTTGCGGGTCAAAAAAAAGGGGAGGGATTAAATCTAACCCCTAACCATAACATTTCAATTAAAACCGGTTTATTTATTTGATGTTTGATTTATTTCAATAAATCTATTGAATTGTAACGTTTCCTCAGAAGTTTTATGTTTTGCATTTTAAATACGATTTAAAAAAACAAACTTCTGGATTATCTGCGCCTTTCATATTTCGTCGTTTGAATTATCTCCCCCTTTCATATCGGCCACGTTTCTAAAAAAGCATGACTAGTAAAAAAAGATGGGGATGTCTGTTGCGTAAAGTTGAACTAACTTGAAATAGAGTGTTATCCATTAGAATGGTAAAACGAATGCATACAGCAAGACTTACATTTTCTCCATGTCGTTGATCATATTATAAAGAAATTGGGTGTCTCCCCTATATCAGTATAAGAAGCAGATCTTTGTTTTCATGATTTCATGCAATTTAATTTCAAATTCAATAAGTTTGACAAATAATTAAACAAGTTTCAGTGTCCATGTAAGCGTTGTACTACTGCTGCGCTTAAAAAGAATGACGACACATTGATTTTATTTATCTACCTCCCACAAGCTAAGATGTGACACAAGGTCGAGAAAAGTGGGATTAGATAAGCCAGCGCTCGAGAGGTGAGCACTCTGGCTATTTAAAAATTGCCTGGGAAGCCCCGTCGGCATTCCCCGGTAGGGGCGCCTCAGACAGTAAGCAATAAACTTACTCCTCCCCAAAGAGGGGAGGCAAAGCCTGGGAGGGTGCACCTCCTAGAACTGCACAGGACCAGCAACCCCCAATAGACAGGCGTAAATCTAGATCCGAAGGCCCGGACGATACCGGCTTATTAGGTGGGGTAAAAACCCCTGTTTCAAGACGGCACATTGATATATAAAAATATAACGATGTATCGTTATTGTCGGTGACGGTGAATAATGGTGGGGTGTTGGGAGGAATATACATGTACAGGAATAATTTGACGGATGATTCTTTTCAAACCCAAATCGCCAACCAACTCCCGATATCAATTTCAGGTTGTTTATTATATAACCATTTATGGCAACGGTTGTTTAAATGAATGACAATCCAACATATTTGTCTTTCTTCTCTCCGTGCGTCCCGATGCCAGCTGCAAATATTTCATCTCAAATGACCCCTTCGTACATCAAACATTTATATTATCTTTTGACAATCGATCATATTATGTTATTTATTCCCCCATCCACGTAGAGTCAGGTGCATTTATTTCTATTCAAATCACCTTTCAGTGCATCCTATAATTATTTTATTATTTGACAATCGATCAGGTTATGTTGTATTTTATCATGCGCATCTCTTTCGGTACACACGGCCTGGATATTTAACATATGGAAGACGGACATGGATTTACACAGAATTTCGCCGGGAATTGTTGCGTTTTTGGTGCATTTACTAAATTTCCTGTTAGTCCATTTACTACATCTCCTGTTAGTCCATTTCAAAGTCCAAGGCGGTGAAACAGTTTCTATAAATGCCTGCGCAGATCTGTATCTGGTGCCGGATTTAATGGTAGGTTCCGATGGAGATCATCATGGCCAAAAATAAATCTCCGCGTAAAGTCGGCGCTCAAGGGGGAAAAGGTTAAGATTCTTGAGTCCCTGGACAATTGGAGTATTGATTTACTCCTCTCCAGGAGTTAGGCACAAGGCCAGTTTTTATCTTACTCCCACAAGTAAGATGTGACCCAAGGTCGGGTCGGGAAAGTGGGGTTTAAAAATTGCCTGGGCAGCCCCGTCGGCATTCCCCGGTAGGGGCGCCTCAGGCAGTAAGCAATAAACTTACTCATCTCCAAAGAGGGGAGGCAAAGCCTGGGAGGGTGGACCTCCTAGAACTGCACAGGACCGACCCATAGACCGGCGTAAATCAAGCTCCGAAGGCCAAGACTATACCAGTCTATGGGGTGCAGTATCCATCGGAACAGATACTACACTTTGATCTTAGCCAAAAGGCCAAGAACGTATTGGAGTAGCCAGTTGTGTAACTCTCTCCAGTTTCTGGATATCACGTATTATATATATGGATATAGGTATGGATCAGTTGGGTAACTGGTCTGTAATGTATACGGGGAAAGGTCGAGCTGTACTTGTATTGCAGTCGTACCCCTAATCATCGCTGCTCGTATTGCCGTCGTTGATATGCAAGTCGGAATAGTTCATTTCACAAGAAAACGGCTGTTATTATTAACATTTTGGATACAATGGGTATGAACCAACCAGTTACAGTATTTTTTACTCGCTTGATTCTAGAGTATTTATTTACCTCCTCTCCAGGAGGTTAAGCACAAGGCCAGTTTTATCTTACTCAAGTAAGATATGACCCAAGGTCGGGTCGAGAAAGTGGGGTTTGAAAAGCCAGCGCCCGAGAAAGTGAGCACTCTGGCCATTAAAAATTGCCTGGACATCCCCGTCGGCATTCCCCGGTAGGGGCGCCTCAGGCAGTAAGCAATAAACATACTCCTCCCCAAAGAGGGGAGGCAAAGCCTGGGAGGGTGGACCTCCTAGAACTGAACAGGACAGACCCATAGACCGGCGTAAATCAAGCCCCGAAGGCCAAGACAATACCAGTCTATGGGGTGTAGTATCCATCGAAACAGATACTACACTTTGATCTTAGCCAAAAGGCCATACAAGAATTGTTATGGAATTGACAGGAATCGAATATGGCTCTTCACAAACGCCAATCGCCCGCATGTTGAGTTTTCCCCAATTACATTTAGATGCGAGGTCCATTGTACACATAGTTTCCTGTTAAAAATTTAAAGTATTTCCATTTCGGCATCTTTTAAAGAAAATGCAAAGCTCCAAGTTATCAAATTCCCCTTCTTTCATTTCATGTATCGTACGATCATACCTAACTTTCCCACCCTCTCTCTCATACCCCACCACACTCTCTATCTCATCTCTCACTCTTCATTATATATATATATATATATATATACAATATATATAATATATATATAATATATATATATTATATATATATAATATATATACATATATATAATATATATATACATATAATATATATATATATAATATATATTTAAATTTATAATATATATATAATATATATTTATATTTATATATAATATATATAAATAATGTATATATAATATACATATATAGTATATATATAAATTATATATATAATATATACATATAATATATATAATATATATATAATATATATAATATATATATAATGTATATAATATATAGAGAGAATGGTAATTTGCTTGAAGCATTGCTGGGTATAGTAGTAGTATGTTTTTAAAAGGCTGTGGGAAATGCAAATTCCGGGTAAGATGTAAGTTGGAGGTTGTTGTTTCTTCCAACTTACATCTTATCCGGAATTTGCATTGCCCACAGCCTTTTAAAAACATACTACTAATATAATATATATATAATATATATAATATATATATATATTATATATATATATTATATATAAAATATATACATATATATATAATATATATATAATATAAATATATATATAGGTATACATAATATATATAATATATATATATAATATAAATATATAATATAAATATATATATAATATATACATAGCGTTAATAGTAGTCCATTTTTAAACGTTCTTTGCGGAACCAATCAGTGCCAACCATGCCAGTCACATTTCAACCTTACACCGTGTGTCGTTTCTGAGTCTGTCTGTAGGAACCAAATAAAAATGTGGTTGAACATGAGTTTTATAAAGCTGCAAACAAACGGAAACCAGTAGCCTTGTATGTCATATCTGCAGCAAGACTTGTAAATATAAATCATATATATATATATATATATATATATATATATATATATATATATATATATATATATATATATATATACATATATGAAACTAAAATGGAATAAGCGGAAGACCTAAAAAGCTCATCGTTTGTCAGGAGCGAACGAAAAAATGCAAAAAATGACAAAGCCCATATCGTTCGCTCTTGACAAAACCCATTTGCACGAAACGTTGAGCTTTGTAGGGCTTTCCGCTTATTCCATTTTAGTTTCATACCGTCGGATTATTTTAATCTTTTATCTATTCATATATATATATATATATATATATATATATATATATATATATATATATATATATATATATATATATAGATATAGATATAGATATATATATATATATGTGTGTGTGTATGTGTGTGTGTTTGTGTGTATTTTTTGTGGTACAAAACTTAATTATTGCTGTATATAGACCATATTTATTTATTAACATAATGAAATTAAATGATAAGGCAATATATATATATATATATATATATATATATATATATATATATATATATACGTAAAAATTAATTAGTATATATATATATAATTTTCTAGTGATACAAAATTTTATTACGGTAATGAATATAGACGTTTGTGACATTTTTTTGGTTGGAATGAAATTGAAAAGTGTAAAAACGAGAGGAAAAATTAAATACGTGAAAATAATTGATGCACTATGTTTAAAAACTTAAAATACTAAAATAAAGACCAGTGACAAGTTTAGATGAAAAAAAGGAGACGAAAAATAAAATGGAGGGGGTCACAAGTGGATCACATTAAGTCCTAGAAGCCACTCTTTTTGTTAACAAAGGAAGGGTTTTAATGATTTAATATATATTGCTTCCAGGACTTGAAGGTAGAATAGCGAATGTGATCTACTTATGACAGAAAACCAGTCACTAGTGTAAGCCGACGCACATTCGGCGCTATTTATAAGATGGTCAGCAATAACTGACCCGGATGTGTTGACTAAATTATTTAAATTATTTAGTCGGCCCTGACGTATTGCAGGGTGGATGTGTTGTTTTATTCTGGATTCAAACCTTTGCATTGTCCT
>OY744549.1:34494314-34534314 GCA_963556195.1 Sepiola atlantica | reverse complement strand
TGCTACTCATTTTAATTTTATTGTGTTATGTTTTCTATATATCTGCAATAGTTTTGCCGATTTTAACAGTAATTAATTAAAGTAATTCAATGAAAAAAAGAATAAATTCCAAAACCCTTTCTTAAACTAATCATTATCAAGGGAGATAATTTAAAGGAAACTAATACGTCTTAGCTAACTAGAAAGATGTACCGATGAGGCGCAAGAGAGGGGGAGGTGACCTCTCTCTCAATCTGAGGGAGCTATTTAAAAACAAGAACAAAGACAATTTGGCGTTCTCACTGTCTCTTCCTCCTCTTCTCCCTCTTCTCTTTCACCCCCTCTCCTCCCTCCTCTTACTCTAGCGACGCCAATGATTTTTTTAAAATTGTTTTTAAGCACATGTTTACGAGATAAAAGAGCAAAAAATTATAAATTTACATTGTCTGAAATGAAAACGTCTTACACTTAAAATACATTGAATTTTCTGTTTAAATTGAAAAATGTTTTATTCAACCTATTTTAACTTAAGTAAATCATGTTATCAACATTTTTAATTCAACCATGTTTTAGTAAAAAAAAACATTAAAACACATTAACAACCCTAAGTTATGTTGGGTGATTGGAGTAGTGTAGTATTTTTTCTGTTGCCATGATACCATACTCGAAGGCATTACCTTCTCCTTTTATGGGGGTGTCGTCCTAGGTATTACCTCCTCTATTTTCGCGAGGATATTGTAGTATCTGCTCTGTGATCATGATACCATCCGAACATGCATTATCACCTTCTTTTATTTAGAGGGGAGGTCCTCCAAGCTTTTACCCGGACCTTTGAGGGGTAGTATAATATATTTTTATTTGTCATGATACATTATCCCAAGCATTGCCTCCTTTTTTAGGGGGCAGTGTATGTAGTTCGTTCATCATGATATCATTCTCACAGCCTATCAAATATATGCGACCGGAGGGAGCATATATCTGCTAGTATATATATATATATATATATATATATATATATATATATATATATATATATATATATATATATAAGTCAAGATGAACAAAAAATATTGTTTTGATGTTTCATTTTGATTTTAATAAAAATATCTGCATTTAACACATGGTTTTTTGAAGGCATTTTGCCTCTTTCTTGAAGTTTAAAATTTTAAAGATGCTAAAAAAATGAACTTCTCCAAATTTATATAATTATAAATATTAAAGTGAGATATTTTGAAAATCAAACAATCGTGCATAATTATAAATATTTTGATAACATTAACTTTAAACCAATATTTGTTCAAAAAGTACTTTTTATTGGATCAGAGCTTTTATATTGAGAAATTAAAAACTAATTAAATTCAGTTAACAACATCACCCTAATAATACGAGATCAACCTTATTTTACAAGATCAACCTTATTTCACGAGATCAATCTAATTTCACGAGATCACCCTTATTTCACGAGATCAACCTGATTTCACTGGATCAACCTGATTTCACGAGATAAACCTGATTTCACGAGATCAACCTAATTTCACGAGATCAACCTAATTTCAGGAGATAACCCATAATCTACGAGATCACCCTAATTTCACGAGATCAACCTAATTTCACGAGATCACCCATAATCTACGAGATCACCCTAATTTCACGAGATCAACCTAATTTCACGAGATCAACCTAATTTCACTAGATCACCCTCATTTCACGAGACCAACCTAATTTCACGAGATCACCTTAATTACACGAGATCAACCTAAATTAATGAGATCACACTAATTTCACAGGATCAACCTAATTTCACGAGATCACCCTAATTTCACGAGATCAACCTTGTTTCACGAGATCAACGTTATTTCACGAGATCAACCTAATTTCACAAGATCACCCTAATTTCATGAGATCACCCTAATTTCATGAGATCAACCTAATTTCACGAGATCACCCTTATTTCACGAGATCAACCTGATTTCACGAGATCAACCTGATTTCACGAGATCAACCTGATTTCACAAGATCAACCTGATTTCACGAGATCAACCTAATTTCACGAGATCAACCTAATTTCACGAAATCACCCATAATCTACGAGATCACCCTAATTTCACGAGATCACCCTCATTTCACGAGATCAACCTAATTTCACTAGACAAACCAAATTTCACGAGATCTACGTAATTTCACGAGATCTCCCTAATTTCACGAGATCACTCTAAATTTACAGGATCAACGTAATTTCACGAGATACACCTAGTTTCACGAGATCAACGTTATTTCAAGAAACCAACTTAATTTCACAAGATCACCCTAATTTCACGAGATCAACCTAATTTCACGAGATCAACCTAATTTCATGAGATCAAACTAATTGCACGAGATCAATCTAATTTCACGAGATCAACGTAATTTCACGAGATCACTCTAATTGCACGAGATCAACCTAATTTCACAAGATCAACGTAATTTCACGAGATCAACCTTATTTCACGAGATCACCCTTATTTCACGAGATCAACCTGATTTCACGAGATCAACCTGATTTCACGAGATCAACCTGATTTCACAAGATCAACCTGATTTCACGAGATAAACCTGATTTCACGAGATCAACCTAATTTCACGAGATCAACCTAATTTCAGGAGATCAACCTAATTTCAGGAGATAACCCATAATCTACGAGATCACCCTAATTTCACGAGATCAACCTAATTTCACGAGATCACCCATAATCTACGAGATCACCCTAATTTCACGAGATCAACCTAATTTCACGAGATCACCCATAATCTATGAGATCACCCTAATTTCACGAGATCAACCTAATTTCATGAGATCACCCGTAATCTACGAGATCACCCTAATTTCACGAGATCAACCTAATTTCACGAGATCAACCTAATTTCACTAGATCACCCTCATTTCACGATACCAACCTAATTTCACGAGATCACCTTAATTACACGAGATCAACCGAAATTCATGAGATCACACTAATTTCACGAGATCAACCTAATTTCACGAGATCAACCTTGTTTCACGAGATCAACGTTATTTCAAGTGACCAACCTAATTTCACAAGATCACCCTAATTTCATGAGATCACCCTAATTTCATGAGATCAACCTAATTTCACGAGATCACCCTTATTTCACGAGATCAACCTGATTTCACAAGATCAACCTGATTTCACGAGATCAACCTGATTTCACGAGATCAACCTGATTTCACGAGATCACCCTAATTTCACGAGATCAACCTAATTTCATGAGATCACCGTTATTTCACGAGATCAACCTAATTTCACGAGATCACCCTAATTTCATGAGATCACCCTTATTTCACGAGATTAACCTGATTTCACGAGATCAACCTGATTTCACGAGATCAACCTGATTTCACGAGATCACCCTAATTTCACGAGATCAACCTAATTTCACGAGATCCACCTAATTTCACGAGATCAACCTAATTTCACGAGATCAACCTAATTGCACGAGATCAACCTAATTTCACGAGATCAACCTAATTTCACGAGATCAAACTAATTGCACGAGATCAACCTAATTTCACGAGATCAACGTAATTTCACGAGATCACTCTAATTGCACGAGATCAACCTAATTTCACAAGATCAACGTAATTTCACGAGATCAACCTTATTTCACGAGATCAACCTGATTTCACGAGATCAACCTGATTTCACAAAGTCAACCTAATTTCACGAGATCACCCTTATTTCGCGAGATCAACCTGATTTCACGAGATCAACCTGATTTCACGAAGTCAACTTGATTTCACAGGATCAACCTGATTTCACAAGATCACCCTAATTTCACGAGATCAACCTAATTTAACGAGATCAACCTAATTTCACAAGATCACCCATAATCTACGAGATCACCGTAAATTCACAAGATCAACCTAATTTCACGAGATCAACCTAGTTTCACGAGATCACCCTAATTTCACGAGATCACACTAATTTCACGAGATCACCCTAATTTCACGAGATCACCCTAAATAAAAAGTTGTTTGTTCTTTAACTGCAACTCATATTTTGTACCTTCTTTTTGAGGGGGGAGTATTTTGTCGGGGGATATTAGGGGGGGGGGCGGGAGTATTATTTGACGGCGTTTTTTTACAAAAGATCCCATAGTTAGCCTTGTGCCAGATGAGGGTGAACGAAATGTCGGTTGTTTTAGAAGACGACAAGTGAGTTGCGTAATGAGCAGCTGATTCTAAAGATGGGTAACATATCAGGAGCGATCCATACTAAATCAATTCCAAGATTGCTTATAAACATAATAAATGAAGGCAGGGTAGTAGCAAATGCAAGAATGTGAAAAGCGATATTTTAAATTCAGACTACCCGCTCTCTGGCGAGTAGTGTCGTATACGTTCCGTTGTCATAATACATCCTCCCATGCATTACCCAGCCTTTTTACCCAGCCTTGAACTGAGGGCGCTCGGTTACGAACACATTAAAGAGATACGAAAGAACTTTGGTGTCTTTAGTAGAAGAGTTCCGCCACTAATGCAAATATATATATATATATATATATATATATCCCACTAATCACGCACAGTGCGCACACACGCTTTTGACCTACTTATGTAAGTTATGTCAAGACATGGGTTGAGTTAGGATCAATTAGGGTTTGGCTGTACAAAATACAAAACAAACGCCACCATGGGACGCATCGAGCTCGTTTAAGCGCACGTTAAAGAGATGCGAAAGAACTTTTTAAGCGTGCAAAAACAGCCAGTAAAGAAAGACTTATAAATTTGATAATATTGGAATGTATAGCACACTCATCGATGAGCCAGTGGTTGTCTCCCTTGTACCTTTAAGAGTATTGATTTACTCCTCTCCAGGAGTTAGGCACAAGGCCAGTTTTTATCTTACTTCCACAAGTAAGATGTGACCCAAGGTCGGGTCGGGAAAGTGGGGTTTAAAAATTGCCTGGGCAGCCTCGTCAGCATTCCCCGGTAGAGGCACCTCAAGCAGTAAGCAATAAACTTACTCCTCCCCAAATAGGGGGGCAAAGCCTGGGAAGGTGGACCTTCCAGAACTGCACAGGACAGACCCATTGACCGGCGTAAATCAAGACCCGAAGGCCAAGACAACACCAGTATGGGGTGCAGTATCCATCGGAACAGATACTACACTTTGATCTTAGCCAAAAGGCCTTTAAGAGTAGCACAGATTGGCCAAAATGGAACCAATCACTACTTTTCCATTAGAGGTCACGTGAGCCAGTCGATATAAGATCGCACGCTGAACACTTTTATACTTACCCTACCATCTCGGATGACGGTATGACTTTATTGCGACGAAGCCCACAGATGGCAGTCGCAGGCACTCATCCTCTTTTTCCCTAGTTTTCCCACTATAGTTGACGTCGGCCTACCGCACTGCAACAGAAGCCCCAGAAGGAAGTTTGCAGGCAAGACCCATTTTTTTCCACAACAAATAGAGCGAGATTATTTTTTTTTATTGAAATCGCTCCAGACAAGGCATGAAGCCACTTGATGTAAGGAGCTAAATAATATATTACTTAAATATTTTTAAAAAACTCACAAACGATAAGCGTTAAATAGATCGATTCCAACCCAGAAAAAAAGCAATTCTTCCTCCTTTGTCAGAAAAATCACTTATGGAGTGTGAGGACTAAAAGACAAAATGAGAGAAACGAAACGAGAGTTACGAAGCTGCCGAAAGTAAACCCAAGATTCACTTTCTACTCTCCTATTGACGGACCCAAGCGTATATTTACCATTTTGTGTTGCATTACCTGCCCAAGCGAAATGTTAAAATTATTATACAGCTGTTCTTCCTTCTCTTAAAGAACTGTCGCTCTCAATTCAATTTTCAGCGAGAAGTGAACTTTTCGTTCGGAGATAAAATTCCCATGAAAAGCTGTGTTGTGTTTGTTTACAACCTGGGTGAATGACATTTCTTTTGAAAACTTTTATTCACACCAAACAAGGCCTATTGCCACTGAGACATAAGGGGCTACTGTGATTAAAGATCAGATTTTTAAAAGGGCATCTAAAGTGGAGAGTTCAGCAGCATGATGTTTATTCAGATTACATTGTAATTTCTGCAGTCGGAGAAATAGGGAACAGGAAGGGAATTCCAAAGTCAAGCGGTCCGAGGAAAGAAGCGTTTGGAGTAAAAGTGTTCCTCCATCTTCGGAATTTTTTTTGCTAGTTGGTTTGGTCAGGGATATTTATGCTGTGGGGGTACATGTGCAGTACGTTCGCCCGGGTACTTTCCGTGGAAGTACTTGCAAAACAAACACAGGGATGCGACATTGCGGCGATAAGGGAGATGTAGGAGTTGGAGCTGGAGCTTGTTATGCAGTCATAACCGATGATGTTAGACTCTTTTTTGCACCCCTGTCCAACGTGGAGAGACTAGTGGTTGGTGCACCAGCCCAGATGTGGCAACAATACGCCATGCATGGGCGAGTGCTGGCTTTATAGATGTATAGGATACTACTAGCAGCTTTGAGAAGTTTTCTAACCGAGTTTAGGGAGGATACTCAAGTGGCTCTATATTAGATAGTATTGATATTCATGCTGTGTACATGTGTTGGGTGGTTGGCCTCATTTTGCTCCTTGTTAGCCAATATATGAGAAAAAATCTATGACACTATTGGGGTACATCATGACAACAAAATGGACTATTTAAAAACATTATGAGACACTATTTTGATTGGTATTTGCTTTCTCCTTAAATCTTTGCGAAATTAAAACGTTTTTAATGTATTATTGTTTACTTTGTCCTTAGTTGTCGAATATGATTTGGAAAACAGAACAACAATGTAGCTCTGTTTGTTTTTTTTAATTGGTGACCATGCGGATGACATAGCTACAACCAGCGCTGATTTGCAGTTATTTCTAGATAATTTTGTGAAGTACTCGAGAGAAGTTTGTCTTTCTATTAACACGCCCAAGATTAAATGCATGCCCACTAATAAAAAAAACCCCTCTTAACATTAACATCAACGGCCAACAAATCGAACCAGTTACAGATTTTGTTTACCTTGGTCACAAGCTGTCTTCATCTAATGATGGGCAAACAGCTGTAAATCACAGAACCGGCTTAGGTTGGACTGCCTTCACAAGAAGAAAAAAAAAAACAGCCTTAATTTCTAAACGCATACCATACAAAATCAAAGCGAAAATATATAACGCATATGTTCTTCCTGTAGTCTTATACGGACTTGAATGTGTCAAATGAACTGTAGAATTACATCAGAGATTACAAACTTTCCAAAGCCACATCATGCGCTTCATCACTGATCATAAACTATCTGATCACATCAGTATCGCAGAGTTGCGAACACTCGCTGGAATCCCATGAATATCCTCTGTCATCAAATGTAAAGTCTTGAGATTGTTTGGTCACGTTAAGCGTTCCAGTGTGGAGCTATGCAAAATATGCGTACAAGGAAGCTGGTCGAAAGGTAGTCATAAGAAAAGATGGATAGACAACGTTTGTGAATGGACGAACACGAACACGAACATAAACGAAGCGAATACCTTGGCTCAAGATAGTAGGGCTTGGAAGACACTCAACCATGTTATGGCGTATTCTGCAATTAGCAGAGAAACGTTCATCATCAGCATCATTATCATTATCATCAACAAAAACAATCACAATTATTCTAAACAAAAACAAGAGAATCTACTTAATCATTGATATAGCCTGACCCTTTAATACCAGAGTGCAGGAAAAAGAACACGAAAACACAAATAGATAACAAGATCTAAGATGGGAATTAGTTCGACTATGGAAATGTAAAGAAGTAAAGGTGATTCCCGTTGTAATTGGAATACTTGGAACTACAACGAAAAGCCACAATAAATGGCTTAAACAGATTGACGAGACAATTTATTTTCCAATTCTGCAAAAGGCTTGCCTGTTAGGAACGGCGAAAGTGTTAAGGTACAGCTTGTATGTCTAACGTCAAGGGAATTGATTTGATGTTCAAAAAAACATCCAACTAAAAACATCTAAAAGTTGAGATTACTATGAAATAATAATAATAATAATAATAATAATAATAATAATAATAATAATAATAATAATAATAAATAATAATAATAATAATAATAATAATAAATAATAATAATAATAATAATAATAATAATAATAATAATAATAATAAATAATAATAATAATAATAATAATAATAATAATAATAATAATAATAATAATAATAATAATAATACGAAGAAGAAGAAGAAGAAGAATGTCGTTGAGAACAGATATGACCAGTTAGTCTTGTGTGTTGGTTTCATTTTCCGTTTTTTATATCAAAATGTTTAAGTAGACAAGCATATTTTTATAATTCGCTTATATTTGTATTTCTGATCTTCAGATGATGAAGGATAGGGGAAGTGGTGGAGGAGGGGATGAAAAATGAAAAATGAACGGATAAAAAAGAAAGAAACGAGAAACGAAAAAGAGGAAGAAAAAGGTGAAACAAAGTAGAAAAAAGATGAAGAAGAGGAGGAGAAAGGGGAAAGAAGAAAAAGAGAAGATGGGGAAGGATGATGAGGATGACCGCAGAAGGATGATGACGGAAACTAAATGAATAGATGATCGCAACAGACCAAAAAGAAAACAACAACAAAAAACAGAAAGAAGAAAGAAAAGAGAACGAAGAAAGAAGACAAAAAAAGAAAAAAATGGATGAATAAAGAATAAGAAAAGGAGGGGGGGAAGAAGGCGAAAAAGAAGAAAAAAAGAAAGAAGGAGGAAAAAGAAAAGTGAATGAGTGATCGCAACATATGGAAAATAAAAAGAAAGAAAAGAAAAGAAAGAAAAGAAGAAGAAAAAGAAGAAGATGAAAAAGAAGAAGAAGAAGAAGAAAATTCTGCTGCCGACAGAGTACGGACGCTTTACAAGTCGCGTCTGAGTTGGAGAAACGATAAGAAATGTTTTTTTTTGCCTTTTGACCAAGATCAAAGTGTAGTATCTGTTCCGGTGGATACTACACCCTATAGACCGATGTCGTCTTGGCCTCCGGGTCTTTATTCCACCGGTTTGTGGATTTGTCCTGTGCAGTTCTAGGAGGCCCACCCTTCCAGGCTTTGCCTCCCCTCTTTGGGGAAGAAATAAGTTCATTGCTTACTGCCTGAGGCGCCACTACCGGGGAATGCCGACGGGGCTGCCCAGGCATTTTTTGTAAGCAAGAGTGCTCAAATTCTCGGGCGCTGGCTTTTCAAATCCCAATTTCCGACATTGTGTCACATCTTACCGCTGTGGGAGGTAGATAAATAAAAATAAATGTTTTTCTCGGCCAAGATCAAAGTGTAGTATCTGTTCCGATAGATACTACACCCTATAGAACGGTACCGTTTTGTCCTTCGGGCTATGATTCCGCCGGTCTGTGGGGTTGTCCTGCACAGTTCTGCGAGGTCCACCCTCCGAGGTTTTACCTTCTCACCTTTTGAGAAGGGGTTCGTTTATTGCTATCGCCTGAGGCGCCCTACTGGGGAATGCCGACAGGCGCTGGCTTTAGATGTCACAAAGACCCCCCGACCCCCACCTTTCCCCCTTCCACAACGGGCGTTATGGCTAAGGTGTTGTGCATTCCGAGGGATGTAATTTTCATTTAATATAGAAATGAATGTTTCCGAGGAATGCACCAGCCTAAATAAATTCTCGGCCTTTTGGCCTGAGATCAGAGTGTAGTATCGTTTCCGATGAATGCCACACCTTTTAAACAGCTACCGTCCTGCCCCTCGAGCCTTAATTCCGCTTGTCTTAGGGTTTGTCCTGTGCAGTTTTAGGGGGTCCACCCTCCCAGGCTTTGCTTTCTCACCCCTTGAGAAGGGGTTAGTTTATTGCTAATCGCCTGAGGCGCCACTACCGGGGAATGTCGACGGGGCTTTTTGTAGGCCTTAGTGCTCTTTCTCCTTAGGGCGCTGGCTTTTCAATCCTACCACTTTCCGACCTTGTGTCACATCTTACCGCCGTTGGAGGGAGATCAAAAAATATTTTTAAAAAGAAGAAAGAAAGAAAAAGAACGCAGAATCAAGACAAAAGGAATCAAATAAAAACCGAAACTACAATTGTGTGTTGGCGGCGGCGGCGGCGGCGGCGGCGGCGGCGGCGAAGTAGACAGAAGAGAGAAAACACAACGGTACAAAAGGAAAAGCGCCGAGTTTCAAGTACAAACTAAAGAAACGAAAAGGAAGGAGGGGGAAGAGGGTTAGGGTTGGGGCTGGGTGTTGTCCGTAAGACTTTGTGCGTGCGTGCGTGCGTGCGTGCGTGCGTAAGGGGTGAAGGGGCTCAGGAAACCAGGCAACAGGAACCGAACGGAGATGTAAGTGAAATGTAAGACGCTAAAAAACAAAACAAGAAATTCTTAGAAGATTCCAGAAACACAAGTCTCAAATCTGGGTTATTCGGTGCACGCGTCGATGTGTACGTACTAGCAAATCGACACGCGTTCGTCGGGCGCTACTAGTATCGACGTTTCTGCTCAATTGTAAGAATAGGAGAGGGCGCCGTTGGAATATTCCGCGAAGGTTTTGGATCAAATTGATTCTTGCTCTTAAATTGTGTTTCTCAACCATCAAATAAAATGTGTGATTTTAAAAGTTGCACCTAAATAGCATTTATGCCGATAGCACCCATCCCGAGAGTCCAACATTTAAACTCCTTGGCCTGACCTTCTCGAGCCACATGAAGTGGAATAAGTCCATAGAAGATACTGCCAAGTCTGCCGCAAAGATGGTACGCTTCCTCAAAGTACACCAAATGACTCCGTAGCATAGTGAACCTTTCTCATGTGAAAAGGGTCCTGTACTCTGAAAAGGGGTCAGACTACTAAAAGTAAAATTAATTATATTATTATCAATTCTAATTTACATCTCATATATTCAACAAATAATTTTCGCTTAGACCTAAGTCTAATAAAATACACTAACTCCCCAGTTCTTGCGACCCGCACAAAAAAGGTTCCTAACCCACATGGGGGTCACAACCTACATGTTGAAAACCCCTTTTCTAGAGCATTTGTTCAAGAGACCTCCATTTAGCTCTGTGAATTTCTTGAGGCGCAACATAAATTCGTCCATGACATCCTTATAAACCGACCGAGGTATGCCATGGACCCCTTTCCTGGTGACTTCTTTCAGTTCCGTGATGGTCCTGGGTCTCAATCCATAGTTCTGTCTTTAAGGTAGACTCAGAGAACCAAAACTCTAGTGTGCTATGCTCTGGGTTGTGAGGTCCCAACTCAAAATCAGTCTTTAAACTGATCACCCTAAGTTATCTTTAAACAAATCCTGAGACAGGTTTGAGGTGAGAAAGCATAATCTATCCTGCTATAAACAGTATTTATTGGGTTGGCCAAAAAGTACGTTCGTTTTTTTAACGTCCTACTAAAGATCGTTTTATTTTCCTATTTTTCAAATCCAGTATTTGGTGTAGCGAGTATGTTGACGTCAGTGTGTAAGCCTCCAAGCAAAAGAGTTCTTACGATTTTGCTTGTATTTCAGGCTATGAAATGGAAGATCAATACCGACATCTGATGCTTTGTGGCTGACGCCACTACCGGCCAGGGGATATTTGTTGCGACTTCTTTTCTTTCTTTCTTTGCTCAGCCCTTCTTCGTAGAGGTAGAGAAGAAGGACAAGTCTCATGAAAGCACGTTGGCCGAAGATTCCGGCCAATCAGGAACCAACAGGTCAGCTTGACCACGCGTGATTTGACTCCCTATAAAACAAGTCACGCACCCTCTTTCTCTTTTTCTTCCGCTTTCCAGACGAACGCACACAGAGGAGATCGTCGACACCCCCCCCCCCCCACCGGCTCGACCGAGGAGGTGGGGGAGGCAAAAGTCAAAAAAAGTAGGTAATCTCTTTTAATTCCTACCACGAATAACGAACTATTCTGTCAAGCACACACACATATTACAATTGCCACAAAAATACATCAAACACGCTTGCATATACACATTCGTACAAACATGAACTTAAACAAACCGAACATTTCACTCGTACACGTTCGTACAAACGGAACTTTTCACTCCTTAAAATTATGAACTCTGTAACTGATAGCCATACAAAATGTCTTAGTCAAATAAATTGTTTTGTTTAATATAAATGTTTTACTCTAATTATTGATTTTACAAAATACCATTCTTGTGTGCAAGCTTTATTATTCCTTCGCTTTCTTTCTGATATAATTTCAGATATTATAATAATGTTCCCTTTCTTCATTTTGTTTGTTTTCATCTGTTAATTTTATCCACACGTGGTCGGAGCACATCGAACAGTGAAAATGGCATGCTGCTATAAAGACATCTCTCCCACAACCTTTGGTCGGGGGACCCCACATGGGTTTAGCTCCTTTGCCCAAGAACCAACCTCCGGCCATAGCGTTTTTTACTACAATAAAGGAGGAAGCTACAGAAACCTGCATAAAAGTATGCCATGCGTTACAGAACGAGTGTGCCATAAATGGTTTGCTCGATTCCGAATAGGAAATTCTTCAGTGAAAGATGCTTCTTGCTCTGGCCGACCAAAGATGATCGACAGTGAGCAAGTGAAAGCCGTAGTTGAACAAGATTGCCGTTTGACAACCAGACAAATCGCTGACATTCTCAAGATTTTCAAATCGAGCGTAGAAAATGAATTGCATAAACTCGGTTATGCTTGTAAACTTGATGTTTGGATTTCTTTTTTCTAAAACAAACGAACGAACTTTTTGACCCACCTACTATAAGCGACGGCTGCCTTGGGAACGTTCCGTGTTCATTCTTATCGCACAGTGTTTTTAAATATGCTGAACTAATTCTCTTACACTATCGACATTGCTTTGTGCGTCTTGGAGTACTCAGTGAGGTTCTCTACTGTCTCATAGTTCCCGAACTGGTCCACCCAGCCCTCAATTCCCCACCTACAGGTATCTATTTCCCATTTTGAACTGATACACGAAGGTGTCCTGTGTTTTCTTGAACGAGACCGATTTGTAGTCATGTTTGGCGCTGCATATTCTTTGATTCGAATTTCCGTTTATGTCTAGTTGTCTTCACATGTGTTACTTCCGGTGCAAAATGAAGGCGCTTGATTAACCAATGAAAGATATATGAAATAATTGTGCGGAACCCATTTGGGGGAGAGTCACACTGTAGTTCGCAAACTCTCAGAATTCTAGTACATTTTGACGTTTATAAAAAAGCAGTTTTTTTATTTTATTTTACTATCATTTTTTATGGAAATCGCTCCAGACAATGCATGAAGGCACTTTATGTAAGGAGGTAACAAGAACGAAAGGTGATTATCGCAAAGCCAGGAGATGCCTATTGGCTTTACTCTTGAAAAGGCCAAGGTCATAGGTAGAAAAGAAAACAGTCATCAGGAAGAGAGTTCCATATACCTGCAGTTCTTTGAAGGAAGCTACTGAAATAGGAAGCTATATTACAATGAGGTATCAAAACAGTGAATTAATGGAGACGATTAGACCAACGAGTCAAATGAGCTGGAAGGGAGCAGGGAAGAGATTCTGACGAACACATGCCATAATAGTATTTATATCTACTTATATCAAGTGGATTCATGTCTCGTCTGGAGCGATTTCCGTTTTTAAAAAAACTCCAAGAAAGATTTGATGAGAAAGAAAGAAAGACCAAGAAGTTTCAGAGTCGATTTCTCCCCAAGAGCAGAGCCATCAGGAAAAAAAGGACACGCCTGCGATTGAAAGACAACTAGCGGGAAGAGCCGACGTTTCTCGGGATTAAATGAGGATCACTACCATGTGCCTTTTTTACTATGCTCATAACACCATATTACTTTCTTTGTTTTTACTGGACCCTTCTCCCGTTTCGCCCCCTAATATAGTCGGAAGAAGCTGTAATGTTGGAAAACTTTCTGAATTATTGTCTTATTCATAGGGTTTTAATTTCATTAAACTCGGATATACGTATTTGAAGTTTTAAGAAGTTTATTTCTCCATAGGTCACTTAGAGATGGGGGCAAGTAGACCCTCGGGACATTTAGGGTAACATAGAAATTCGCGATCACTTCCGTTGTCTACTCCGGAGAAAGATCAAAGTGTAGTATCTGTTCCGATGGATACTGCACCCCATAGACTGGTATTGTCTTGACCTCCGGGGCTTAATTTACGCCGGTCTATGGGTCTGTCCTGTGCAGTTCTAGGAGGTCCACCCTCCCAGGCTTCGCCTCCCCTCTTTGGGGAGGAGTAAGTTTATTGCTTACTGCCTGAGGCGCCCCTACCGGGGAATGCCGACGGGACTGCACAGGCAATTTTTAAACCCCACTTTCCCGACCCGACCTTGGGTCACATCTTACTTGTGGGAGTAAAATAAAAACTGGCCTTGTGCCTAACTCCTGGAGAGGAGTAAATCAATACTCCGGAGAATTTCATTCATATGATATAAATTTCATCAAAATGGGATATACAGAGTAAGTCATAAGTCACTTCACTTAGCTATTTAAAATGATTACCAAATAAAGCACAAACATACTATGAACTTTTGATAATTGTTATCTTACTCTCTAATTACAGCTATTTGTTATTTTAAATTTGTTCGTTTATATATTTGTTTCTATATATATTTATTTCATAATCAATCAGATATGCTACAAAGAGTCGTAAATTCCTTGCAAAAAAGAATGGAGCTATGCATGCAGAACGAAGGTGGACATTTTGAAAAGTTGCTGTAATTCTAAACTCCCATGAATTAATTTGTTGAATAAACTTTCTGTTTTGTATTACCGTATTTTTTAACTTTAGAATTTCAAAAATAAATAGCTAAGTGACTTATGTATTCGAAGTTTTAAAGGAGGTTCGGTCCGCAGATATTCGGGAACACTTACATTGTCTTCCCAAGAAAATGTTATACATATGACTGAATAAACTAAATAAAAATAGGATACATTTGAAGTTTTAAAGGGGCCATGCCTTCATAGCTTTATTAAGAGTGAACTAAGGGATCAGGGAACATTCCTATTGCCTTTTCCGGTAAATTTTACATAAGAATAAACTTTTAAATTCATGTAGATTATCTAAACTTTCTATCGATAGGGAACACACAGACATCAAACAAGCGCACATACATACACACAGATTTTTAGTTTTATAAATGACTAGCAAATGTATGCTCCCTCCGGTCGCATATTTTTGCTAACCTGGGATGATGATATCATAACGAACGAACAGATACTACACAGACCCCCAAAGGAGGAGGTGATGACTGAGACAATTGTATCATGATGACCGCCCCCCACCCCCGAAAAGATAAAAGGAGTTAATACCTGGGAAGATGATATCATGATGAACGAACAAATACTAGACTGACCTCCCAAGGAGAAAGTAACAACTGAGAGTATGGTATCATGACGAACGCCCCCCTCCAAAAAAAAAATAAATAAATAAAAGGAGTTAATACCTTGGAGGATTATACCATGACAACAGAACCGATACTACACTACCCACCCCATTAAAAGATAACCCTAACCCTAACCCCCCAAAAAAATAAATAAATAAAAGAAGTTAATACCTGGGAGGATTATACCATGACAACAGAACCGATACTACACTACCAACCCCATTAAAAGATAACTCTAACCCTAACCCCTATTAAAAGATAACCCTAACCCTACCCCCATTAAAAGATAACCCTAACCCTAACCCCTAACCCCCCCCCCAAAAAAAAATAAAAAAATAAAAGGAGTTTATACCTCGGAGGATTATACCATGACAGAAGAACCGATACTACTCTACCCACCCCATTAAAAGATAACCCTAACCCTAACTCCATTAAAAGATGACCCTACCCCTAACCCCATTAAAAGATAACCCAATTAAAAGATAACCCCATTAAAAGATAACCTAACCCTAACTCCATTAAAAGATAACCCTACCCCTTACCCCATTAAAAGATAACCCCATTAAAAGATAACCCTACCCCTAACTCCATTAAAAGATAACCCTAACCCTAACCCCATTAAAAGATAACCCTAACCCTAACCTTAACCCATTAAAAGATAATATAATAATAGATTAATATTTTCTTCTATTTAAAATGTCTACACATAAAAACATAATTTTATGGTCCCTTGGCTTTTTAGCTAAGATCAAAGTGTGATATCTGTTCTAAGCAACCGTGGAACATCAGACGTATCTGTTCTCAGCAACACAGCGACATCAGACGTTTCTCTACCGACGAAAATAGTTCGTATATATAAGAAAATAGGACAATGCAAAATTACAACTGTATATTACAGAATATTAATTTATTAAGAGCTTTTTATTAAATAAATATGCAAATTAAGAGACCTCAAACTGTTTGTTGGCATTTGAAGTCTACTATATATGGCATTTCAAAATGTTATACATAGAATTAAATAAGCTCAGCCTGTTTTGATGTTAATATAGTTAGGATAGATTGAAGAAAATGTTATTCAATTAGAAGATTGCTAATGTAAATTTGGTATCTGTCTGAAGCCGAAACTATACTATTACATGTAGTTTACTATGCTATTTCAGAATAATGCACTATTGTTCAATGCTCAATTTAGAGGGTAGTGTGGTATCTGTTCTGTTATTATGAGTCCATCATCCCAAGCATTCGTTTTGGTTATAATGTAGTGTATGTGTGCTCATCATGATACCATCTTGCTAGGCATTACTTCGTTCCTTACTTTGGGGAGTGTTGGTGTATTGTAGGGTATTTTCTGTGGTCAGGATACTATCCTCCCAGACATTACCATCTCTTTTTTGGGAGCGTTAGTGTAGTATCTCTTTTGTTGTCATAAGACCAACATCCTAGGCATTACTTCCTCCTCTATAAGTGTAGTGTAGTATATGTTCTTTTATCATGATACCATCCTCTCATACACTACATTCTCATATTTTCTTTATTTATTTTTTACCATCTCTTTTTTGGGAGCGTTAGTGTAGTATCTCTTTTGTTGTCATAAGACCAACGTCCTAGGCATTACTTCCTCCTCTATAAGTGTAGTGTAGTATATGTTCTTTTATCATGATACCATCCTCTCATACACTACATTCTCATTTTTTTTCTTTATTTATTTTTTATTTGGGGGAGAGCCCCCAAATAAAAAATAATGTAGTACGTCTTTTGTTGTCATGGGACCAGCTTCATAGGCATTACCTTCTCTTTTTAGGGAGTATTGTAGTATCTGTTCTCTTGGCATTATACCATCCTTCCAAGCATTACCGTCTCCTTCAGATGTAGTATAGTGTATGTTCATTCATCATGACACAATCCTCCGAGGCATTACTTTCTCCTTCGGGGGTACTGTAGTATATGTTCCTTCGTCATATATATTAGCAAAAATATGCTCCCTCTAGTCGCATATTTTTGTTAGTAATTTTAATTATTACTAATAACTAATTATTATTTATTACTTGAATTTCGCCATGTTTATGTGTGTATGTGTGTGTGGGGTGTTTATGTGTGTATATGTGTGTGTGGCTGTTTATGTGTGTATGTGTGTATATGTGTGTGTGGGGTGTTTATGTGAGTATGTGCGTGGGGGAGTGTTTATGTGTGTATGTGGATGTGTGGGTGTGTGGGTGTTTATGTGTACATTGTGTGTGGGGTGTTTATGTGTGTATATGTGTGTGGGAGTGGTTATGTGGGTATGTGTGCGTGGGTTTTTTATGTGTTTATGTGTATGTGTGTGGGGGTGTTTATGTGGGTATGCGTGTGGGGGGTGTTTATGTGTGTATGTGTGTGTGTGGGTGTTTATGTGTGTATGTGTGCGTGGGGGTGTTTATGTGTGTGGGGAGGTGTTTATGTGTGTATGTGTGTGTGGGGGTGTTTATGTGTGTATGTGGATGTGTGAATGTGTAGGTGTGTGTTTAGATGTACGAAATTTGGAAAATAAGATTCACGGAGCGGGAAAACGTCAAAACTAGTGTGCTTTTAGTTAGACATTACCTCCTCCTTTTAAGGGAAGTGTAGCAAATGTTCGTTCGCCACATCTACTAGCAAAATTATGCGATCAGCGGGAGCTAGTAATTTTAGTAATGTTCACCTGAATTTCGCCATGTTGTTTGTGTCTGGATTAAACTAGGACAGCACAAAACGACCACTATATAAAACGTTGAGATGCGCGAAGTTTCGAAAATAAGATTCACCGAGCGTCCAAAACGTTAAAATAGTGAAAGTTTTGTGATTCAAGTTTTGTGATTCAAGTAAAGCAACATGGTGACACCTGTAATTTATGAAGTCATATTTAAAATTCAATTTACAAAAAGAAAAAAATATTCATTATCGAAATGCGCTGATTTTTTTTTTCACAGTTTATGACTGTGACGTAGTTAGCCTCTCAATTCTTTGCTGGATGCCACATGCTAAATTCTGTAATGTTTCACAACGGAGAGAGAGAAAGAGAGAGAAAGAAAAATAGATAGAAAGAAAAAGAGAGAGAAAGAAAAATAGAAAGAAAGAGAAAGAGAGAGAAAGAGAAATAGAAAGAGAGAGAAAGAGAGAGAATAAGAAACAAAAATAGATAGAAAGGGAAAGAGAGAGAAAGAAAAATAGATAGAAAGAGAAAAGGAGAGAAAGAAAAAGAGATAGAAAGAAAAATAGATAGAAAGAAAAAAAGAGAGAAAGAGAGAGAAAAAAGAATAGATAGAAAGAGAAAGAGAGAGAAAGAAAAATAGATAGAAAGAGAAAGAGAAAGCAAGAAACATAGATAGAAAGAGAAAGAGAGAGAAAGAAAAAGAGATAAGAAGAGAAAGAAAGAAAAAGAAAAATAGATAGAAAGAGAAAAGGAGAGAAAGAAAAATAGATAGAAAGAGAAAGAGAGAGAAAAAAGAATAGATAGAAAGAGAAAGAGAGAGAGAGAGTTGAAATATGATCAAGCATATGGCTTAATTATCATCGTGTTACCAGACCGTATTTATAATCTTGTTTTACTGGAGTTATTTTTTTTAACAAACGAGCAACCGCTTATCAAGGTTCACTGGCTACACCAACATAAGGGTTATTGAGTCTAACAGGTAGACGGTGATACACTGAGGGGATTAGTAAGGATTTTTTAATTTGGTCAGTAATTGACTATTAAAGAGGACGGCCCAACAATAATTTGTTTACATTGGACTTGAAAACGGTAATGTTATAGTCAACTAGGAAGCAGCCCCGTGGTACTGTGTTCCACAGACGGGCAGTTCTAGGAAATAAACTTTGCTCATGGAAGTTTCGCTTAGTTCTACATACACAGAAGGAGAAAGCGAGTTTATTGACAGTGGTTCTAGCTAGATAGGTTTTTGATGTGAATGTTTTATAAGGCGGGTGCATAGATTGAGGCTCAGACGAGCACTTGCCATGAAAATACTTGCACAAAGAACTATCTATCTTTTCCTAACATTCTCGTCGGCGTCGTTCGTGTGTGGTGTTTTCCTACCGACTGAGGGCAATTCTGGTAGCTGTAATAAAAGATCAACCGCTTCTTCACACATTAATTATCATTCAATGAATTAATTAAACAACAGGATGTTAGAAGATGAATGATTTATTCATCACGATCGTTAAGTAAGCTGCAAGGTCAAAAGCGGGAAAAGGGAGAGAGAAAAACGTGACGCTTATCTCATGAGTATTTGTCAGAGAGCCAACACCTCCTTTGAGGATGTCACGTTAAATACGACTAAAACAGAAGCACTTACTTTTCCATCTTTTATTAGAGAATTTTCCTGGCATTTCCGGAACCATATTTTCCTCGCAGTCTGGTTTACAATTGAAGATTCGAAAAACACAAAGGGATTTTTGATCGCTTATTTTATTTGATGTTACAATTATTTTCACACAGTTTTCTAATGTATGTACCGCTATGTACGGTACACTCACATTGATATACTGGTTCTCTTTAGATCACTCAAGTTAAGCGACGTTTAGCCTTGTCAGTGCGTGATGGGTGAACAATTGGGAATGCCAAGCGCTGTATGTCAAACGTAGCTATAGGCAATTAGCGTTGCTAACCCGCAGTGCCTAGCGTGGCTACTATGGCACAACCCCTGAATGATAGATATCAAGAAGGTGAAAAGAAAACCAGGGAGGGGTGCCTACTCGAGTAGTGATCAAACCCCATTATGATAATCATCATCATAATGTAGTAGTAGTAGTAGTAGTAGTAGTAGTAGTAGTAGTAGTAGTACAACTGGGGCTTGGGCCCACGCCCCAAGTTAGAGCAAATGCGGAGGACATCCTCGCTCCTTAATGACAAAATTCGCTCTAACGTTTTCTCATTCCCGAGCTTGTATCCGTCCAATTGTTTATTTTCGTGCGTAACCTAATAACCTACAGATGACTTTTAATCATTTTTCAAATCGCATTACCGACTTCCTTTCTCATAATTTTTATCTATAAGTTTATAGTCGATCTTAAGTCATCTCTACCTGTGCGGTTCGCTCCGAGACTTCCAATCTACTATCTACTTCTCTAAACCCCCCCCCTCTTTGAGCCATGTGATGCCACGCCCGCCTTTTGCTACCGAGTTGAGGTGACATTTGAGTACATACTCGCTGACACCATAACCATGATCGATATCCTGTGTAGCTGAGAACGCTGCCTTTTGTAACCCAAATCATCAGATGTGTCACCTTTGTCAGAAATATCACTCATGAAATGTGAGGACTAAAGGACAAAATAAGCGAAGCAAGAGTTACGATGCTGCCGAAAGTAAACCCAAGGTCCACTTTCTACTCTCCTTTCTTTCTACTTTTCAAGGGTCACGACATAACTGATTGATTTTTCCAACCATTAAAAAATATTAAAATAGTTGCGTTTTTGTTACGAATAAATCGAAAGGCATCCTGGCCAATTTAATTTCGTAATAAATTATCTTTTAAAAAGACTTTTTAAGTTTCCTTTTATTTTACTCTATTGTATTTTTACTTTCAATAACTATTTGATTAGTAATAAATAAAATAATGTCTAAGTAACGTAATGACATATATTATATCTCTTAAAATGACCGACTTGTTTACGAATAAGCTGAAATGCATTCCGATGGATTTAATTTCGTAATTAAATTATTGCTAAATAGGATTTTTTTATTACTTTTTTACGCTATTACGTTTTTATTTCAATAAATATTTGCTTAATTAATTTTAATTGTTACGGTAATTAATTTTAATTGTTACGGTATTTTTTTTATAGAAATCGCTCCAGACAAAGCATGAAGCCACTTGATGTAAGGAGCTAAAAAAATACTACTTCAAGATCAAAAACCAGCCACCGATAAATGTTAGATGGATAGATTCCGACCCAGAAAACAGCAATTCTTCCCCCTTTGTCAGAAACATCGCTCATGGAATGTGAGGACTAAAGGACAAAATAAGGGAAGTGAGAGTTACGAGGCTGCCGAAAGTGAATCGAAAGTTTATCATTTCGTTATTAGAACACACTATATACCTTTTTGTTCGCTCTCACGTATGTTGACAGAGTACAAAACCTGTACAATAGGAAGACCAAGTTTACTTCTAACATGTACATCAACTTTATTGGCCATCTTCGTTAAACAGGTGATAAAGGAGATGTTAGTAATAAAATATGTTGGAGAGTCTATAGTAGGAAAGATAAATGTCCTGGTTGTAGGGAACGGAGAAGAGTTAACAACATGAGAATGTTCTGATGAGAAATTCAGTACGTATGCAAGTATATGCGTATGCAAGTATATGTAGGCACAGTTCATATGTAGTTTGTAAGTATGTGTGTGTTGCAATGGTATAAATTGCCGTGCGTGCAGCAGGTCGCCATGTTGGATAATGAAACCTTCTTGTCGTCGCCGTTATATAAAGGAGACTTGTATGTATGTATGTATGTATTTATGTATGTATGTATTATGTATGTATGTATTATTTATGTGTGTATGTATGTATGTATTATGTATGTATTATGTATGTATGTATGTATGTATGTATGTATGTATTTATGTATGTATGTATTATGTATGTATGTATGTATTATGTATGTGTGTATGTATTATGTATGTATATATGTATGTATTATGTATGTATTATGTATGTATGTATGTGTGTATGTATGCATGTATGCATGTATGTATGTATGTATTTATGTATGTATGTATTATGTATGTATGTATGTATGTATTATGTATGTATTATGTATGTATGTATTATGTATGTATGTCTTATAAATGTATGTATTATGTATGTACGTATGTACGTATGTATGCATGTATGTGTTATGTATGTATGTATGTATTATGTATGTATGTATGTATTATGTATATATGGATGTATGTATGTGTGTATTATGTATGTATGTATGTATGTATGTATTTATGTATGCATGTCCAGCTAAGGCTCCCGACACACTCGACAGAACGCCGTAACAGTGACATTTTCTGAATCGGTCATCTTCCGGACGTATAATATCTCAGAATTAGAAAAAATGAGTTATCCTTTGAGGGTCAATTGGGCCGGGTTTCGTAAGAGAGTGGTACGTTTTCCACCAAAGTCAACGTTATTATGGATTAATTTGAAAAAAAAACAAAAAAAAAACAATGATATTATATACTTATTTGGAAAAAAATGCAAGTCATTTCATAAAACTCAACCGGAAATTACATCAAAGGGAGGGGGTAAAAAGAAATTCACACCCACTACCACCTTTTCTTCTTTCCTTTCTAACGGCGGGAGGTTAGCGGGCAAATCGAGGAGTTTTGTCGTTGGCCCGAGCAACGCAAATGAGTTAGGCAGGTCGTCTGTCGCGGCTAAAGATGGAAAATTGTAGCGAGCACTTCCTTTTATAAACTTCGGGGTCAGTGCTCTGCTTACATGAGAGATTGTTTCTGATTGGGCAAGTCAAAATCGAAAGTATGTGCTTGCTCCAATCAGTGCCCAGCTTAGAAGCGAAGCAGATATTTTAAACATCATTAATAGGGGTTGGTGCTGCTGCTGGTGTTATTGTTGTTGTTAATACTACTGTTAAAAACTGACTTCGAAATCTAATGGGGAATGACCTATTCTCTTATTTACAGTAGAGCGGTTGCTAGTCTTTCTCTACTCTATCGTTATTTTCATGGTATATGTTCGACCGGGCTCCAATCTATGGTTCCCCCCTATAAAACATTCAAAACAAAAACTCGTCTAGATACAACCACTGTAAATAATTTAAAACCTTGACCTATTAACAAAAGATTAAAATTGCTGACTAATTTATTAATCATCCGAAATGCATTCTGGTGGAATAAATTTCACGTTAAGGAATCTCTGTATACAACATTATCGGATATGAATAGCTTACAAAACTTTGAACTATTAACAAAAGATACATATGGCTGACTGGTTTATCAATAAGCCGAAATGCATGCTGGTGGATTTGATTTCACGTTAAGGAATCTATAAACATAGCATTATTGTATTAAATAGCTTACAAAACTTTGACCTATTAACAAAAGATTAAAATGGATTACTTGCTTAGGAATATGCCGAAATGCATTCTGGTGGATTTAATTTCACGTTAAAGAATATATATATATATATATATATATATATATATATATATATATATATATATATATAACACTATTAGATGTAAATAGCTTAGAAAACTATTAACAAAAGATTAAAATTGCTGACTTGTTTATGAATAAGCTGAAATGCATTCTGGTCGATTTAATTTCACGTTAAAGAATCTCTATATCTATAAAACTGTTAGATGTAAATAGATTAGAAAACTATTAAAAACTGATTAAAATTGCTGATTTGTTAATGAATAAGCCGGAATGCATTCTGGTGGATTTAATTTCACGTTAAAGAATATATATATATATATATATATATATATATATATATATATATATATATATATATATATATATATATATAACACTATTAGATTAAATAGGGTAGAAAACTATTAACAAAAGATTAAAATTGATGACTTGTTGATGAATAAGCCGGAATGCATTCTGGTGGATTTAATTTCACGTTAAAGAATCTCTGTATAAAACACTATTAGATGTAAATAGCTTAGCAAACTATTAAAATGATTAAAATTTATTACCTGTTTATGAATAAGCCGAAATGCATTCTGGTGGATGTAATTTCACGTTAAAGAATCTATATATAACACTATGAGATGTAAATAGCTTAGCAAACTTAAAATGGCTGACTTGCAAATAACCGTATGAAATATGATGTATTTGGAAAAAAGAATTTATGACGCTGAAAACGTAAAGTCAATATTGTTTTTTATTATTTAAACTGACAGGGTGACCCGACGTTGCTCGAGATTGAATGAGAATCACTACTATGTCTGTTTTCACTATGCTCATATAACTGGATTCGAACCCGGCACACCCAGGTCCTCAGTCCGAATCGTTAGCCACTTAGACACAGTGTTTCATTAAAATCGAATACACGTATTTGAATTTTTAAGGGGGTTCTGCCCCCTGGGTCACTTATAGGGGGGGGGGGTCACGTAGATATGCTGCACATTTTGAATAACGTAGAGATTCGAGACTCTTTCTATTATCGTCCTCGGAGAATTCTATACATATGATATAAATTTTATAGAAGTAGTATATAATGAAAGTTTTAAGTAGTTATGCTTTCATACCCTTATTAGCGGTGCACTTAGAGATTCGAGAAGACTTCCATTGTCTTCCCCGATAAATTTTACATAAGAATACACTTTTACATTTTATGTAGATTCTGTAACCTTTATTAGTATAGGGAACATACACACATCACATCCACTATGATCAGGAGAGAATGATAATGGCTGCTCAAGATCAAGGCTTGATGGCCAATGCCTTTAAAAAGATGAGTAGTCTCAGCAACAATAACAAGTGCAGGTTCTGCCACACAGAAGTAGAGAGTGTGAGCCACCTGGCATCCAGTTGTAAGGTTCTCTTAGGGGGTGGCTATTATACAATGTGACACAACGGAGTGTGTAAATATCTCCACTGGACTGTATGTAAAAAGTTGAATATCCAGTATAGCAGTAAGTCCTGGGAGCATATACCAGAATGAACAGTTGGAAATAATTTATACACCATCCACTATGACTATGCAATCCCTACAGCTACATATCTAGAAAACGGAGCTGTTAAACCTGACATCATAATATGGAGCAAAAGGGATGAAGTAGCAACCCTAGTTGAAGTCAGTGTCCCTAATGATGCAGGATTGAACAGAGAAGAAAGGGAAAAGATTACAAGATACCAAGGTCTTATGTACGACATTAAAAGAAACTGGAATCTTAGGAAAATCTCCATCATACCAGTAATTATAGGAGCACCAGGGCTAATGAAAAATAATTTCAAAAGCTATCTGGCGAGTATAGCCGGTGAACCGAGTGCAAGAGAAATACAAACAACTGCACTTAAAGGGGCGGTTAGAATCTTAAAAAGATCTCTAGGTTGGAGTTTCTGAAATAGCCGGTGAATGTCTGGCATCCGGTAGGATGCCCCATCTCCAGCAAAAACAGAAATATAAGAAAAATAAAAAATAATAATAAAATTTAAAAAAAATAAACAGAAACTTTGCGTTTTATATATAGAGAAGATGAAAGCGTATATATTTTAAATGTACGTGCACAATAAGACTTGAAAAGAAATTTTTAAAAAACACAACAACGTTTATTTTGTTCCTTTAAATTAAGGCGTATTCATATTTACTCCGTTTACAGCATCTGGAATTGCAATGTAAATTCAAAACTGCAAATCGAATAACCGTACAATACGTGACGTCATTTGAAACTTTGGGACGCCGTATATGTAAAAAAAACAAAACAAAAAAAAACGTATGTTTGTGTTACTTAAATGAAAGCTTATACATCTGAAATGTATATCTATATAATAAAAGTGAACATACGTGCGTCCGGCTCGCATCACGCACGTTCATCGGGTGTTTGGGGTTTTGTTTATATCTTTAATTAATAACTGTTCATCTAGAAAACATTATTTACAATGAGCGTTAAATAACATCTTGAACTGCTATCTTTCACCGTAACTTTGTCTAACACAGACATTCAAAGAAAGCCTTTTTTTCTTAACTATAGCGAATCAGCAGGTAACTTTGTCTAACACAGACATTCAAAGAAAGCCTTTTTTCTTAACTATTGCGAATCAGCAGGTAACATTGTCTAACAGAGACATTCAAAGAAAGCCTTTTTTCTTAACTATTGCGAATCAGCAGGTAACTTTGTCTAACACAGACATTCAATGTAAGCCTTTTTTTCTTAACTATTGCGAATCAGCAGGTAACTTAGTCTAACACAGACATTCAAAGAAAGCTTTTTTTCTTAACTATTGCGAATCAGCGGTTACTTTGTCTAACACAGACATTAAAGGAATACATTTTTTCTTAACTATTGCGAATCAGACGGTTACTTTGTCTACCACGGACATTCCATGAAGCCTTTTTTTTCTTAACTATTGCGAATCAGCAGGTAACTTTTTATAACACAGAAATTCAAAGAAAGCCTTTTTTTCTTAATTATTGCGAATCAGCAGGTAACTTTGTCTAACACAGACATTCAAAAAAAAGCCTTTTTTCTTAACTATTGCAAATCAGTGGTTAACTTTTAAAGAAATCATGATATTATTATTTCATTCCCGTTCACGAAGAAGGTCGAAGGTTACATCGGCCGAAACGTTGAGAGAATAACATACAAGATGAGAACAGTAGTCGGAATAATCCAGATAATACAAATTATTATTTAATGTTAAACTTTATTTTCTTGAAATTACATGAATTTCACTTAATTGTATGCGTTTTACATATGTCTTCGTGTACAAGCATGGTTACTCGTCGTTGTCCGGGAGAGTAGTAGATACATTATTTTTATCAATAGCAATGAATTTCCTACTGTTAAAACATGCGAGGTAAATCTGACTGGTAAAACTAAAACCACTAATACAGGTAAAACTAAATAAGATATCAAATATGCGAGTTAAATGTTACTTTAAGAACAAATGCTTGAGTAAAGCCTTAAAAAGGCGAAAATAAGCGTAACTTTAAGATCAAATATCTGAGTAAAGCCTAGAAAAGGAGTAAAATAAGCGTTACTTTAAGAACAAATACTTGAGTAAAGCCTTAAAAAGGCGCAAAATAAGCGTTACTTTAAGAAATAATACTGTAGTAAATTCATTAAAAAAGCGCAAAATAAGCGGTACTTTAAGAACTAATACTGGAGTAAAGCCTTAAAAAAGCGCAAAATAAGCGGTACTTTAAGAACTAATACTGGAGTAAAGCCTTAAAAAGGCGCAAAATAAGCGTTAATTTAAAAACAGATACTGGAGTAAAGCCTTAAAAAAGCGCAAAATAAGCGTTACTTTAAGAACAAATACTGTAGTAAATTCGTTAAAAAGCGAAAAATAAGCGTTACTTTAAGAACAAATACTGTAGTAAATTCGTCAAAAAAGCGCAAAATAAGCGTTACTTTAAGAACAAATACTGTAGTAAATTCGTTAAAAAAGCGAAAAATAAGCGTTACTTTAAGAACAAATACTGTAGTAAATTCGTCAAAAAAGCGCAAAATAAGCGTTACTTTAAGAACAAATACTGTAGTAAATTCGTTAAAAAAGCGAAAAATAAGCATTACTTTAAGAACTAATACTGGAGTAAAGCCTTAAAAAAGCGAAAAATAAGCGTTACTTTAAGAACAAATACTGTAGTAAATTCGTTAAAAAAGCGAAAAATAAGCGTTACTTTAAAAACAGATACTGGAGTAAAGCCTTAAAAAGGCGCAAAATAAGCGTTACTTTAAGAACAAATACTTGAGTAAAGCCTTAAAAAGGCGCAAAATAAGCGTTACTTTAAAAACAAATACTGTAGTAAATTCGTTAAAAAAGCCCAAAATAAGCGTTACTTTAAGAACAAATACTTGAGTAAAGCCTTATAAAGGCGCAAAATAAGCGTTACTTTAAGAACAAATACTGTAGTAAATTCGTTAAAAAAGCGCAAAATAAGCGTTACTTTAAGAACTAATACTGGAGTAAAGCCTTAAAAAAGCGAAAAATAAGCGTTACTTTAAGAACAAATACTGTAGTAAATTCGTTAAAAAAGCGAAAAATAAGCGTTACTTTAAAAACAAATACTGGAGTAAAGCCTTAAAAAAGCGCAAAATAAGCGTTACTTTAAGAACAAATACTTGAGTAAAGCCTTAAAAAGGCGCAAAATAAGCGTTACTTTAAGAACAAATACTGTAGTAAATTCGTTAAAAAAGCGCAAAATAAGCGTTACTTTAAGAACTAATACGGGAGTAAAGCCTTAAAAAAGCGAAAAATAAGCGTTACTTTAAGAACAAATACTGTAGTAAATTCGTTAAAAAAGCGAAAAATAAGCGTTACTTTAAAAACAGATACTAGAGTAAAGCCTTAAAAAAGCGAAAAATAAGCGTTATTTTAAGAACAAATACTTGAGTAAAGCCTTAAAAAGGCGCAAAATAAGCGTTACTTTAAAAACAAATACTGTAGTAAGTTCGTTAAAAAAGCGCAAAATAAGCGTTACTTTAAGAACAAATACTTGAGTAAAGCCTTATAAAGGCGCAAAATAAGCGTTACTTTAAGAACAAATACTGTAGTAAATTCGTTAAAAAAGCGCAAAATAAGCGTTACTTTAAGAACTAATACTGGAGTAAAGCCTTAAAAAGGCGAAAATAAGCGTAACTTTAAGATCAAATATCTGAGTAAAGCCTTAAAAAGGGGCAAAATAAGCGTTACTTTAAGAACTAATACTGTAGTAAATTCATTAAAAAAGCGCAAAATAAGCGTTACTTTAAGAACAAATACTGTAGTAAATTCGTTAAAAAAGCGAAAAATAAGCGTTACTTTAAGAACAAATACTGTAGTAAATTCGTCAAAAAAGCGCAAAATAAGCGTTACTTTAAGAACAAATACTGTAGTAAATTCGTTAAAAAAGCGAAAAATAAGCGTTACTTTAAGAACTAATACTGGAATAAAGCCTTAAAAAAGCGAAAAATAAGCGTTACTTTAAGAACAAATACTGTAGTAAATTCGTTAAAAAAGCGAAAAATAAGCGTTACTTTAAAAACAGATACTGGAGTAAAGCCTTAAAAAAGCGCAAAATAAGCGTTACTTTAAGAACAAATACTTGAGTAAAGCCTTAAAAAGGCGCAAAATAAGCGTTACTTTAAAAACAAATACTGTAGTAAATTCGTTAAAAAAGCGCAAAATAAGCGTTACTTTAAGAACAAATACTTGAGTAAAGCCTAATAAAGGCGCAAAATAAGCGTTACTTTAAGAACAAATACTGTAGTAAATTCGTTAAAAAAGCGCAAAATAAGCGTTACTTTAAGAACTAATACTGGAGTAAAGCCTTAAAAAAGCGAAAAATAAGCGTTACTTTAAGAACAAATACTGTAGTAAATTCGTTAAAAAAGCGAAAAATAAGCGTTACTTTAAAAACAGATACTGGAGTAAAGCCTTAAAAAAGCGAAAAATAAGCGTTACTTTAAGAACAAATACTTGAGTAAAGCCTTAAAAAGGCGAAAAATAAGCGTTACTTTAAGAACAAATACTGTAGTAAATTCGTTAAAAAAGCGCAAAATAAGCGTTACTTTAAGAACTAATACGGGAGTAAAGCCTTAAAAAAGCGAAAAATAAGCGTTACTTTAAGAACAAATACTGTAGTAAATTCGTTAAAAAAGCGAAAAATAAGCGTTACTTTAAAAACAGATACTAGAGTAAAGCCTTAAAAAAGCGAAAAATAAGCGTTACTTTGAGAACAAATACTTGAGTAAAGCCTTAAAAAGGCGCAAAATAAGCGTTACTTTAAAAACAAATACTGTAGTAAATTCGTTAAAAAAGCGCAAAATAAGCGTTACTTTAAGAACAAATACTTGAGTAAAGCCTTATAAAGGCGCAAAATAAGCGTTACTTTAAGAACTAATACTGGAATAAAGCCTTAAAAAAGCGAAAAATAAGCGTTACTTTAAGAACAAATACTGTAGTAAATTCGTTAAAAAAGCGAAAAATAAGCGTTACTTTAAAAACAGATACTGGAGTAAAGCCTTAAAAAAGCGCAAAATAAGCGTTACTTTAAGAACAAATACTTGAGTAAAGCCTTAAAAAGGCGCAAAATAAGCGTTACTTTAAGAACAAATACTGTAGTAAATTCGTTAAAAAAGCGCAAAATAAGCGTTACTTTAAGAACTAATACGGGAGTAAAGCCTTAAAAAAGCGAAAAATAAGCGTTACTTTAAGAACAAATACTGTAGTAAATTCGTTAAAAAAGCGAAAAATAAGCGTTACTTTAAAAACAGATACTAGAGTAAAGCCTTAAAAAAGCGAAAAATAAGCGTTATTTTAAGAACAAATACTTGAGTAAAGCCTTAAAAAGGCGCAAAATAAGCGTTACTTTAAAAACAAATACTGTAGTAAGTTCGTTAAAAAAGCGCAAAATAAGCGTTACTTTAAGAACAAATACTTGAGTAAAGCCTTATAAAGGCGCAAAATAAGCGTTACTTTAAGAACAAATACTGTAGTAAATTCGTTAAAAAAGCGCAAAATAAGCGTTACTTTAAGAACTAATACTGGAGTAAAGCCTTAAAAAGGCGAAAATAAGCGTAACTTTATGATCAAATATCTGAGTAAAGCCTTAAAAAGGGGCAAAATAAGCGTTACTTTAAGAACTAATACTGTAGTAAATTCATTAAAAAAGCGCAAAATAAGCGTTACTTTAAGAACAAATACTGTAGTAAATTCGTTAAAAAAGCGAAAAATAAGCGTTACTTTAAGAACAAATACTGTAGCAAATTCGTTAAAAAAGCGCAAAATAAGCGTTACTTTAAGTACTAATACTGGAGTAAAGCCTTAAAAAAGCGAAAAATAAGCGTTACTTTAAGAACAAATACTGTAGTAAATTCGTTAAAAAGCGAAAAATAAGTGTTACTTTAAAAACAGATACTGGAGTAAACCCTTAAAAAAGCGCTAAATAAGCGTTACTTTAAGAACAAATACTTGAGTAAAGCCTTAAAAAAGCGCAAAATAAGCGTTACTTTAAGAACTAATACTGGAGTAAAGCCTTAAAAAGCGAAAAATAAGCGTTACTTTAAGAACAAATACTGTAGTAAATTCGTTAAAAAAGCGAACAATAAGCGTTACTTTAAAAACAGATACTGGAGTAAAGCCTTAAAAAAGCGCAAAATAAGCGTTACTTTAAGAACAAATACTTGAGTAAAGCCTTAAAAAGCGAAAAATAAGCGTTACTTTAAGAACAAATACTGTAGTAAATTCGTTAAAAAAGCGCAAAATAAGCGTAACTTTAACAACAAATACTTGAGTAAAGCCTTATAAAGGCGCAAAATAAGCGTTACTTTAAGAACAAATACTTGAGTAAAGCCTTAAAAAGGCGAAAAATAAGCGTTATTTTAAGAACAAATACTGTAGTAAATTCGTTAAAAAAGCGCAAAATAAGCGTTACTTTAAGAACAAATACTTGAGTAAAGCCTTATAAAGGCGCAAAATAAGCGTTACTTTAAGAACAAATACTGTAGTAAATTCGTTAAAAAAGCGCAAAATAAGCGGTACTTTAAGAACTAATACTGGAGTAAAGCCTTAAAAAAGCGAAAAATAAGCGTTACTTTTAAAACAGATACTGGAGCAAAGCCTTAAAAAGGCGCAAAATAAGCGTTACTTTAAGAACAAATACTGTAGTAAATTTGTTTAGAAAAAGCGTAAAATAAGCGGTACTTTAAGAACTAATACTGGAGTAAAGCCTTAAAAAAGCGCAAAATAAGCGTTACTTTAAGAACAAATACTGTAGTAAATTCGTTAAAAAAGCGCAAAATAAGCGGTACTTTAAGAACTAATACTGGAGTAAAGTCTTAAAAAAGCGAAAAATAAGCGTTACTTTAAGAACAAATACTGTAGTAAATTCGTTAAAAAAGCGCAAAATAAGCGGTACTTTAAGAACTAATACTGGAGTAAAGCCTTAAAAAAGCGCAAAATAAGCGTTACTTTAAGAACAGATACTGGAGTAAAGCCTTAAAAAGGCGAAAAATAAGCGTTACTTTAAGAACAAATACTGTAGCAAATTCGTTAAAAAAGCGCAAAATAAGCGTTACTTTAAGAACTAATACTGGAGTAAAGCCTTAAAAAAGCGAAAAATAATCGTTACTTTACAAAAATAAACTAATCTTTCACTCCCTAATCTGTAAATAAAGAGTCATAGTCACCAAAATATTAAAAACGAGGGAATATATTTTGTGTCTATTAAACGTAAAAGAAATTCTGTCCTTTTTTTACAAAGAGAGAAGGACAATTATTGACAGTGGTTTATATTTGATCATCATTTGTTAAGATCAATCATCCGCTTCTTTCCTCATATAATTAAATTGGCATACGTGATTATTCTTTTCTTTATATTATAATAAGTTATTATTACGATTAAGATTAAGCCTCCCTTTCTTTGCTCATAAATATTAATTTGCATTTAGAAACAATAATTTTTTTTAACTTTGGTTTTCACCCAGTTTAAATATTCATTATTTTTCATGAATTTCTTTTTACCCAGTTTAAATTTTCATATTTTTTTTAAGACGTGGTTTTAATTATTGTTGCTATTTTTGTTTGGTTTCCAGTAAAGAACATCAAGAAATTTATATTTCACCGTAACTTTGTCTCAAACAAATATTTAGAGAGCCTTTTTTCCTAACTATAGCGAATCAGTGTAGTAATTCTGTGCCTTAAAAAAAACGAAATATGTTATGCAAAACTATAATATTATTGTTAGTGGCGGTGGATGGTGGTTGTTTCGTGAGAAATTCGACTGGGTGTTTTTTCTCGGGTTCAAATCGCCATCCAACTGCCAACATTAATTTCGGAATAATATTATATAACAACCTATGACATTCTGCAAATGCCCACCGTGAGACTTCGCTGGCAATGTAGCCACGCCCCAGACGTTTTATTTGCCGAAGGGGGGGGGGGGCCTTTTCCGCTAACTTTTTGCAGGTAGTTTCTATTATTTAATTTTTGACAATCCATCATATTTGTTTTCCGGGCCAAGTGCCCGACTTTAACCAACGATTATATTATTTTTGATAATCAATCATGTTATGTTGTTTTCTTCCGGCCAGGCGTGTGTCCATGCCAATTGCACCTACTTCTGTCAAATGACCTTTTCTGTACACTCGGCATGGATATATAACATCAGCAGCTACATGTGGCACGTTTTGACGTTGTTCAAATTCTAAATTTCTTTGTTTTTATTGAATAGAAATTATTATAGTACTAAATGAAATAGTGTAGCATTACATTGAAATTCGAGATAATATAATCAAATTGACACTTACCGACATAACAAGTTTCAATTTTCCATATGCAAATATTGCTTGAATGAAGCAATATTTATATAATGAAGTATCCGCTTATTGACTGGCAGCCAATCAGAGCTCAGATAATGGCCTTACTCATCTTTGTATAGTTAAACATTCCAGCTCTCATACATACCGACTTTTTAGTGTTCCTTCAGTTCTTTTATTTATTGTGTTACTCAACTGGTCACACAGTCGAGCACTAAGTACTCAATTCTATAGAGATGTTATGAAATTAACTTTGTAGATAATTTTTGGTAGATGAAGAATTATTAACAAGCCGCGCATGCGTGGTCCCCTCTGTATGTGACTCGATGTGGTGAGTGTGAAATGCAATAAATTTGGGCAATTAGGGGCATTTTTGACCCCCCTTTGACCCTCTGGGGGCGCGAACCAGAATTTTTCTGAGGTCAAGGATGCTCATTTTATATCTACATTTTGGCCAAGTTTCAGAAAAATTGAATGGATGGATCAAACGTTATGGGAGAAAAAGGGTCATTTTTTGCCATTTTATGGGGCTTTTGACGCCCTGGGGCGCGAACCAGATTTTTTCCAAGGTCAGCGATACTTATTTTCTATTAGGAACAATTGCCTCCACATTTTGGCCAAGTTTAAGAGAAATTGAATGTATGGATGAAAAGTTATGGGGCAAAAAATGTCATTTTTTTGCCATTTTGGGGCCTTTTGAGCCCTTGAGGAGCTAACCAGATTTTTTTTACAAAAATCGGAGAATGTCACTTTCTAACCTGACCAAAGTTACAACTTCATGCAAAATTTCAGAGAAATTCAATGGATGGTTGCGGAGAAAAATCCGGACGGACGGACGGAAATGCCTCAAAACATAGGTCCCCCGATTTTATAAATCGGGGGACCAATTAAAGACTTAAGATAAAAGAAAAAACATCTGATTAAAATTCATTTTAAAATAGCTTTTGTTACTTAAATGAAAGCGTATATATTTTCAATGTAGTTTACAATAAAAGGTATCATAAACATGTTTCAAGTAAATACAGTTGAATGGTAAATAATAATGTTACGATTTTCTCTTACCTTAGTTTAAAACAATTGCTCTGAGGCGGTTGTTATTATTGTTGTCATTTTGTTTGGTTTTCATTAAATAAAATTAGATATCTACCTTTCCACGTTAAAGAATAAAAATTCGGGCATTTTCCTCTCCAAATTCGTCATTAAAATCGCTTATAAAAATGAGATGAGAAGGGACGTGAAACTTACAGTTTGTAATGCAAAGACCTTGTCGCCAATCGTAGCAAGTAAAACGAGTGTGTAAGGGACTTACTTCCAACTTTATGCACGAGTTTGTGTTACGTGTAAGGTACGATTACACAGGAAAAAGAAAAGCAACATGGCGGCCATGTCTTATTATATGGTGGCGGGTATCGCAAAGTAACGTAATATCTCGTTACTCATATGCAAATAAAATGGTGTTGGTTTGGATTAAAAACTCTGTTTTCAGAGAAATGTGGATGATTTGAAGTGTTTAGTTTGGACCACAGCGTGTGTGCCTTATAGTAGTTAGGTGTGACGATTTTAAACGCGAAAAACGAATTCAAAACCGCACAGTTTAAAGGTAGAGTTTGATGTGAATTCATGGTTGAGCGCCGTCGATCTTGTACTGCGTTTCTGTTGAGAAGCTTTATGTCAGATTATTTTAAGTTCTGAACAATTATCCTCAAACCACGTCGTGTCTAATCGAAAACAAAATTTAGTAGTTTATATTAACTATATAAAATACTAAATTAGGTTTTCGATTAGCAACGACGTGGTTTGAGGATAATACTTATTCAGTTCTGAACAGTTATCCTCAAACCACGTCGTGTCTAATCGAAAACAAAATTTAGTAGTTTATATTAACTATATAAAATACTAAATTAAGTTTTCGATTAGCAACGACGTGGTTTGAGGATAATACTTATTCAGTTCTGAACAGTTATCCTCAAACCACGTCGTGGCTAATCGAAAACTAAATTTAGTAGTTTATATTAACTATATAAAATACTAAATTAAGTTTTCGATTAGTCACGACTATTCAGAAATAAATGAATATAGTACAAATAGTAAATGCCTTTGTTTTTATTGAATATAAATTATTATATAATGTATATTTTACCGTTGTACAATCCAAAATGTATTTCGGTGATATCTAGGAAAAAAGTTTGTTACTAAAACTCGTTTAGTTAATAGTGAGAGGTAGGAGCAGCACTTTTACACAATGGGATTAATCTCCTCCTTACGCTTTGATTATTACTAAGCAGAAAAAAAGTGTCGATGCAGATTAAATGTATTTTTGATGAAATTGAATGGAAATGTTGTTAAGACATGTATGTATACCCGGCAGTTCACAGCAAAAGAGAATGAAATAGTTATCTGGTATGAAAATGAAAAGGCTATTAAGCTTTTACATATTGCTATTTTCTCTTTCTCTCTCTCTCTCTCTCTCTCTCTCTTTCTCTCTCTCTCTCTCTCTCTCTCTCTCTCTCTCTCTCAATATATATATATATATATATATATATATATATATATATATATATATATATATATAAGATATGGAATTTAATGAATTTACACTAAATATAAACACAAATATAATATTAATATTATTAACACACCATTAATAAAGAGACTAATCTGATACCACTCAAACGGAAATAACAGATAGTACCCATCATTCCGTTTATAACTATTTTTTGTTTTTTTCGTTTTTTTGTTTATGTTTTTGTTTTTCAACACTACTGGTTATAAACGGGACATATCAACGAAACACCGCTTCCCATTAAGATCTAAAAACAAACTATATAGCCGCTCCTTTCGCATTTTTTCAGACCAGATATAACAATAACATTACAAAAAGAACAGAAAATACGAAACACCGATTCAATAAATAAAAATAAAATAAATTAATAAAAAAAGTAAACAAACATGTTAAGTCGATAAAAAACATATTTAAATCACCTCTTTCAGCTCCATATCGAACAATTAATCCGATACATAACTTTATTCCCAAAAACGACAACGAAAAAGCACACTAGTTTCACAGGCCCAACCGGTAAACTATGCAGCCACCCCTTTCGTATTTTTCAGGTATAATAATAACATTACAAAAGAACAGATAATTAAATAAATAAAAAAATGAAACTTGCTAACAGATAAATAAATAATAAATAAAACCTCCAAAAAAATGAAGGCCCCCCTTGAGCCCTAGTTAATCGCTTCCCACACCGGATTTTTTCGGGGACAACCTCAGAGATGCACCGTTTTCTTCTGTCATTGTTGACGCCATTCCCTGTCAGGCGTGCCTACAATCCTTTCAGCTTGCCGATGATTCCACTGGGCACGAAGATTTACTAAAGATGTCTAAATCTGCCCTTTTGAATGAAACCGCGGTACATTGCTGAAATATGTAATATACAGTATCTAAATAAATTATATTAGCTCTCTTATATGATCGAGCACTTTATTTGATTTCTTTTCATATACAACCTGACACTCTCTCTCTCTCTCTCTCTCTCTCTCTCTCTCTATATATATATATATATATATATATATATATATATATATATATATATATATATATATATATTTATATAAAGATAAATGAAAGAAGAGAGATAAAGATGCACGAAAGCTTTTCTTAGACTCGATCGAAGTCACTACTTAAATTCCCGACTGCCTGCGTTTAATATACACATTTCAAACTCAACTTCTGAAAAACTACTTTCATTCTCGGTCCACGGAAGTATTTTAAAATGGCCCTAATTCTCAAATTTACATCCGAATGAGTGCGTTCCATCTACGATTAAACTAAACAGCTTTCTATTTGATTGACTTCACTTTGAACATTGTCAACGCTGCCTTCACGAAACCCCTTTTATCCATCTTTAAATCTCCTTTCACCGGACACCTTATTAACGGACATTCACCAACTGGACAGCCTCTATATTTGTTACACGCATACTCTTACTCTCCATTACTTTATATTTTTTCAAATTTTAAATTTTGGCTTGTCCACTGCCAATTTATCCATCTATGTAATTCCTCTGATGATAAGATTTTAATCTTTGAAAAGCCTTGGCTTAATGAAAGAAGAATAGACATGTTTTTACCGAGTACACCTTGCATTGAACAATCGAAGTTGAAATAGATTTGTCATTCGTACATCTTTATCTCTCTTCTTCCATGTATCTTCATAATTGCTCTATCTCGTATATTGAGCTTAAACCATTTCACTATAGGTTCTATCCTCTAAAAAACTATACTTTTAATTTCATATTTTATTATATACTAGCAGAACCCATCGCCCGGCGTTGCACGGGAGAAAGTACTACCTATTGCATGACGTCGTATAAAAAAAAACGGTCTATTGTTTGTTCTGCCCCGTCTACCGTGTTGGCGAATGTTCTAAATTGAAAAAAAAAGGAAAAAATGGTATAGTGGAATGGGATCGAACGCTAAAACCGGCGATAAAAAAAACCCTACTTTCTTGCCGTCTGCGCCACGCTTCCGGGTTTGAAACTCACGTGAAAATAGGCAAGTTAACCTAAGCGTTATTATTGGCATGCGTGTTAAATTAATACCAGGCAAATAATAAATAACAACCGGTGTTTTGTGAAAATTAAACTGTGTGTATTAGTTCCCGGTGTCGATGAGTAGAGTGACAGTACAGAATTGTTAGGGAGAAAAGTTTTTGCTACCACCTATATGGAGTTGGTTTTTCGGAGAGACGTTGATGGTGGGCCAAATGTAATATTTAGTGTTAGGTAGGAAAAAATAATAACAAATTTACTAAAACACGCTCATGTGAATAAGTGTAGTATAGTGGTGAGTTTAGTAGCCTGTGATGCATGTGGTTATTTTCCTATAGTCCGAGAAGGTACAGGGGAAAAATCGTCTCTACTTTATACATTAGATATATATATATATATATATATATATATATATATATATATATATATATATATATATATATATATATATATATATATATATATAAATCTCCGAAACAGTTACATGATAAACAGCTGATGATCCCCGTTTTAATATTTCACGCTTTAGTTAAGGCCCTCTGTTTTTGTTTCACTGTTAGATACTTGCATCCACTATTTTTATTCATGAATTTTCCAACGGTGGGTCGGATTATGCAAGTGCTAAGTCTGCGACATTTTGGATTTAGTTAGTATCCCTGGGAATTAAAACTGCATTTTCCTTTTCTTTTTTTTTTGTTTAAAATAATAGCTGATAGCTCTTGATAGCTGTAGATCGATAACATCGACATGCCAGTGTAGCAGACTTTGTACATGTTTGAATAAAAAATCATTCATAATACAGCTCTATATTTTTATTGAGCACTCTTTTATAAACTCGGTTTGATTCCCTTTGGATTTATACCATGTGGATTTTTACCCTACCTGGATTACTATATATATATATATATATATATATATATATATATATATATATATATATATATATCAGTCTATAGTAGAAGGTTACTTTGTGTATGGGTTTGAATCCTTAGACCAGCAGTAATCATTGTTTTCTTGAATCTAAATATAATTAAAAATTCAAAACTATGGCCTAAAGTTTCCCATAAAAAACTGGAAAAAACAAAATGAAATATTCAGCTTGCATGCGCTATATCATAAAAAATATTATAAGAAAAATTAGTAAATATAAAAATGTTCTCTTTTTTTCAACATTTTCGGACATTGAACTATCTAAAATAAAGGTGTCCTAGTGTAGTGAATAGTACTTAACAAGCCAACTGTCCAGATAGAAAATCAACCCACAATTGGCACCTGTAATTGTGTCTCGACAACTGTTATTCTTATGTCCCCTGCATGAATGCGCACACACATTGACATTTTTCACTCTTTCCTGTTTTATTTGAATATAGCATGAAAAGCTAATGTCAGTAAGTAAAAATAATTAATATTTATAAAAAAAATAATTGTTTTTAACTCCCTTAAATAAAAGGATGGGCCTCTAGGTGAATTTATAAACAGGCTAAGCAACGTTCCTTGCCTCGGCCAGTTGAACACTATCTGACTACTTGTTATACGTGTCCGCCGATTTGATATTATAGACTTTAAAATCCCTTCTTTTCGTGTTGATTGATGGTGGCCTGAAGGTAAGAGCATTGGAAGGTGACTTTGTAGATGGGTTTGAATCCTTAACTTGAACTACTAGTGTATGTAGGTAAATAGAACAAGCCGCGCATGCGTGGTCCCCCCCCCCTGTATGTGACTCGATGTAGCGAGTGTAAAATGCAATAAATTTGGGCAATTTGGGGAATTTTTTACCCCTTTTTGACCTCCTGTGGGCGAGAACCAGAATTTTTCTGAGGTCAAGGATGCTCATTTTATATCCAGAACAATTGCCTCTACATTTTGGCCAAGTTTCAGAAAAATAGAATGTATGGATAAAACGTTATGGGAGGAACGGGTCATTTTTTGCCATTTTAGGGGGCTTTTGATCCCTTGGGGGCGCGAACCAGATTTTTTCCAAGGTCAGCGATACTCATTTTCTATTAGGAACAATTGCCTCCACATTTTGGTCAAGTTTCAGAGAAATTGAATGGATGGATGAAAAGTTATGGGGCAAAAAAATATCATTTTTAGCCATTTCGGGGCCTTTTGACCCCCTGGGGGAATAACTAGATTTTTTT
>OY744549.1:34466814-34489314 GCA_963556195.1 Sepiola atlantica | reverse complement strand
AACTGACACAACACAAAAATGGACCAATGAACAGAAATAGCAAGAAACACTATAAGCTCACCCCCACCCCACAAAAAATAAATAAATAAAAAATAATCAGCTCCCCTCTAAAAATAAATTAAAAAATAAATGTAAAAAAAAAAAAATTTTTTAAATGGTACCAGCCTAGGCTGACACCACACAAAATATTTGCATAGAGTCAAGGAGGATGAGAAGACCGAGGAGGGACAGCACAAACCAGACCTCCACTGGAAGTGCAGAGACTGCTGGGACCTTGGAGAGGCTTATTGCCACCCAAATCTCAGAAAAGACCAATCGTCCTTACCAGCGAGAAATCAATGGTAAACAGCTGTTGTGATACTGCAAATTTATTTGCGGTGGCTATCGAAAAGAGGTGGAGAATACTGGAAATCTGGGGAGACTTGTTGTCACTCGGACTCCAGGGAATACCACCGGTTGTCGGTGAGAAATCACTGATGACCTGTGTGAGAACTCATAGTGAGTACATAATAATAATAATAATAATAATAATAATAATAATAATAATAATAATAATAATAATAATAATAATAATAATAATAATAATAATAATACCACGTGAACTGAAACTGCAAGAACTCTCATAATTTCTCCCCACCAAAACAATCTGATGGCATCTGATACCACACAAAGGGAGATGGAAAGGCCGAGGAGGGAGAGCCCTAACCTGACCTCTATGGTAAGCGGCTGTTGCGATTATGTAAAATCATTTGCAATTGTTATCGAAAGAGGTGACACCTGCTGAATATTCGGTTTACTTTATTTATTTTTGTAACTGCCTTGACCCCGGTAACAATTTGTCACATTAATCTGACCTTTGTGTCAGAGGTCGCTTTCGATGGAGAGGGGAGGGGGGAGGGGTTATGTCGGACATTGAGAGAGCCTGGTGCGAGTGCGAGGAACAACGCCCTCCTTCCCAACCCTCTCCTCTCAGAATTCCACAAGGAAATAACAGAATCGCTGCAAAACAACGCAGTTCGCCACATATGGTTCTACTAAACCAACCGAAAATATCATTCCTCGTCTCCGATTAAATAGCTAAAACGTAAATAAATATGTACCGGCTAACCTGCACGGTGTACCTCTACAGCACAGTGGTTCGAGTAATAACAAGCAGGGCTACCCGACGTTGCCCGGGGTGGGGGTGGGAATATTGATTTACCTCGCCTACGGAATGTTTGACACAATTTCAGGTGTGTGTGTGTTATTTTTTTTTAAGTCAGCGCACTAAGAGAAGCGTACTTTGGTCTACAAAAAATGCCTGAGCAGCCCGTCGGCATTCACCTGGCGATCAGCAATACACTGACCCTTTTTATCGAAAAGAATGTAAAGACTGGGAAGATGGACTCCTTAGGACTGAACAGAAACAATACGTCAATCGACAGCAAAAAAAAACACCGTCGGACTGATTGTCGAGGGCGTACCCCTTGTTCGTACTAACAACACGTGCTCATACTTTATCAGTAGTAAGGAAATTATTGTTATCAATAACAATTGGTTTCTTATTGTTGTCACACGCGAGATAAATCGTACTATAAAAACCGAAGCAACTAATCGAGATGAAACTTACAACAAAAAATAATTAATACGCGAGTAAGGTTTTACTCTCTAAAAATAAACTAATCTGCTCTATCTCTCTCTCTCCCTCTCTCTCTCTTTCTCTCTATTTCTCTCTCACTCTCTTTCTCTCTCTCTCTCTTTCCTTTTCTCTCTCTCTCTCTCCCCCTCTCTCTCTCTCTCTGTCTTTCTTTCTCTCTCTCTCGTTCTCTCTCTCTCTGTCTTTCTTTTTCTCTCTCCCTCTCTCTCTCTGTCTTTCTCTCTCCCTCTCTCTCCCTCTCTCCCCCTCTCTCTCTCTGTCTCTCTATCTCTGTGTCTTTCTTTCTCTCTTTCTCTCCCTCTATCTCTCTCTGTCTGTCTCTGTCTGTCTCTCTCTCTCTCTGTTTATCTCTCTGATTCTCTCTCTTTCTCTCTTTCTCTCTCTCTCTTTCTCTCTCTCTCTCTCTCTGTCTTTCTTTCTCTCTCTCCTTCTCTCTGTCTTTCTGTCTCTCCGTCTCTCTCTCTGTCTCTCTCTGTCTCTCTCTCTGTCTCTCTCTGTCTCTCTATGTCTCTCTCTCACTCTGTCTCTCTGTGTCTCTGTGTCTTTCTTTCTCTCTTTCTCTCTCTCTATCTCTCTCTGTCTGTCTCTGTCTGTCTCTCTTTCTCTCTCTCTGTTTATCTCTCTGATTCTCTCTCTTTCTCTCTTTCTCTCTCTCTCTTTCTCTCTCTCTCTCTCTCTCGGTCTTTCTTTCTCTCTCTCCTTCTCTCTGTCTTTCTCTCTCTCCTTCTCTCTGTCTTTCTGTCTCTCCGTCTCTCTCTCTCTGTCTCTCTCTGTCTCTCTCTCTCTGTCTCTCTCTCTGTATCTCTATGTCTCTCTCTCTCTCACTCTGTCTCTCTGTGTCTCTGTCTCTCTGTCTCTCTGTCTGTCTTTCTCTCTCTCTCTCTCCCCCCTCTCTCTCTCTCTCTACTGGATCTGTAAATAAAGCAGTTGTGTGCTTGTAGATTTATTTCTGTTATAATCACAACAAATATTAGGAAGAAGTGATCTTTTTGTGTGGATCTATTAAAGGTGAGAGAAATTATTTTCTTTTATTTTGTAATAGCAGGCCTACCCGGCGTTGCCCGAAGCAAAAGAAGTAAGATATTTCGGTACTTATCCAGATTAGGACCCAAGATAAAATCAACTTTGAGTCGTTTAGGCTTGAGGTTAGGGTTAGCGTTAGGGTTAGGGTGAGGGTCAGTGTTAGGGTTAGCTTGGATCTTAATCTGCATAAGTACCCATATTTCTATTGAAATTTGTATCTCTTTACCTCTCTATCCGTTTCTGTATCTTTCTCTCTTTCTCTCTCCCAATTTACCCCTCCCTCTATCCCTCTTTCTCCTCCGCGTAGCCCATTCCTTTCTCTCTCTCTCTCTCCCTCTCTCTCTCTCTCTCTCTCTCTCTCTCTTTGGACACATACACACACAGACAACTTCTGTTTATAGATTCCTCGAGGAATAGGTTGGCATAAGGGAAGTAACTTTTTGATAAAAATCCAGAGTTAATTCCCTTTAGTTCGTACCTAAAATGGCTGATAAACCGACTCTCGCTGACGGTAACTGCACCAGTTTAAGGTCAAAGAATGAATAATATTTTTTTTTAAATGTTAGATATTATTCAACCAGGGCAACACTAGTGGGTCTTTGTTTTGTAGTTTTTTTACATTTAGCTGGACATACATACATACATACATACATACAGATAAACAGACAGACAACTGCCTTTTATATAAATAGAATAGACTAGCGAAAATAGACTCCCTAACGCTCGTCTATTTTTGCTAGGCCGCCGCGTTCTTGGGTGGTGAGAATTTATTTTCTTTGTTTCGTGTTAGTAAAAAAAAATTGTCTCCCAGCCAAATAAATATTTTTTGTTTAAAAAGGGGGAAAATTGGGGGGGGGTATTACTACTATTAATATTATTATAATTATTATTATTATTAATAATATTATTATTATTATTATTATTATTATTATTCATTATAAAAAATCGAGCGCGAACGCAGAACCCACACTATATCGAAGAACCAGTTTTGATACGTAACCTCGTTTTAAGATCATTCATTGCTAAGTAAAAAAAAAATGAAAAAATCATTTCTGTAGCGTAAGTAGTTAAATCAAAATCGTTCTTGTAATTTATCACGTTTGCTCAGTTGGTAGGGTGTCGGACATTTTTCTATTCCAAACTCCATTTGGATATCGTGGCTGAATATCCTGGTTGTATTTATCAGCTTTTCCAGTTCTTTTTTGTTTTTTGCAAACAATTTCAGGTCATCCATGTACATCAGGTGGTTTATTCTTTGTTCTGTATCCGTAAACCTGTATCCGGCATCACACTTTCTGAGTATGTAGTTGAGTGGCATCATGGCTATTATAAACAATAGTGGTGATAGGGAGTCTCCTTGAAAAATGCCTCTCTGTATTTTTATCTCAGACAGGTATTGTCCTCCGGCTGTCAGTTTTAGTCTCCATGTTTCCATTGCTTTCTGGATGAGATTAATAGTCCTGTCTGGTATCTTGCATATTTTTAAGCATTCAATTATCCATGTTTGGGGGATCCTGTCGTAGGCTTTCTTGTAGTCAATCCATGCCATGGTTATGTTCTTTTGTCTGCTCTTCACCTCCTTCAGGGTCTTTTAATCAATATATAGTAGATCATGTGCCCCTCTTTGTCCTTTCCGGCATCGTTTTTGTTCCTCGGGGAGCAGTCCACGTTTGTCTAGGGATTGGTAGATTTGTTCTCTCAGTTGTGCTGTGAAAATTTTCCACATTATTGGTAGACATGTTATCGGTCTGTAGTTGCTGGGGGTCGTTCCTTTTTTGGGGTCTTTCTTTATTAATGTTGTTCTTCCTTCCGTCATCCATTCTGGTACGTCTGTTTTGCGGATACATCTACTCAGTTTCTGCGCTAGTCTTTCATGCAGGGTCGTGAATTTTTTAAACCAGTATGCATGTATTCAATCGTGGCCTGGTGCTCCCCAGTTTGCCATTTTTCTTAGGGTTTTCTTGATCGTTTCTTTGTTGATTTCTGTTTCGGTTCCTTCTTCGATATCCTGCAGTTCATCTTTCATGTTTTTCAACCATTGGGCATTCTTGTTGTGCTTTTTTGGTGCTTCCCATATCTTGCTCCAGAATTGTTTTGTTTCTGTTGGGTTCGGTTGCTCTGTCGTTGTTTTTTCTCCATTTACGTTTTTGTAAAACTGGCTTTCATTGTTTTCAAAGGTCCTGTTCTGTTTGCTCTGTTCTGATTTGTACCTGTATCGTCTCAGTCTTCCTTCTATTGCTGCTATCCTTTGTTTTATTTCTTCATGTTTCTCATTTAGTTTTTCCTTGCGTTTCTGATTTTTGCTTCTTAATCGTTTCATGTCCTCATTCCTTCTGTTCACGGTTTTAGCTTCTTTCCGAAGTTTGGTGATCTGGGTTTCCAGTCTGATTTCCCATCCAGGTTTTGTCGGTCCTTTCTTTTGTCCATTCTCTTCGTTTCTTAGTTTCATACTTACCGATTTTGCCCCTGCATATATCAGGTTGTATTATTATTATTATTATTATTATTATTATTATTATTATTATTATTATTATTATTATTATTATTAATAATAATAATAATAATAATAATAATAATAATAATAATAATAATAATAATAATAATAATAATACTATTATTATTATTTGTACTCACTATGAGTTCTCAAGCAGATCATCGTCAGCGATTGCTCACCGACAATAACCACGTTTTTCCGTGTCTTTGATATTCACTCTGTGGACTGCTGGAACGGCGAAGTCTACGATTTTACAAGATTTTTCTTTTTTGTCTATTACAATAACATCAGGTCTCCTTGCTTGTATAAGTTTATCTGTTTGTATATCCATATGCCAGAGGATTTTGTGTTTTTCGTTTTCCAGTACTGTTTCTGGTTTATGTTTGTACCATTTGTCTGCATATTCGAAATTCAATTGTTTGCACAGTTCCCGGTTTATTACTTTCCGAACACAATCATGTCTGTTCTTGTATTCTTTTTGAGCAAGTTTTTGAGCAAGTTTGCTACATTCACTTATTATATGATTTACTGTTTCGTCTCCTTGTCCACACAGTCTGCATTTATTGTTTTCCTGGGTTTTGTCTATTTTAGCTTTAATGTAGTTTGTCCTAATCGCATTGTTCTGTGCAGCCATCAGTAAAGGTTCCGTTTATCTGTTCAAGTTTCCTTTTCTTAGCTATGTCCAGCTATTTGCGTTGGTTTCTTCTCTTGTGAGTCTTATGAAGCGTCCATGTAGTTGTTTGTCTTCCCGTTTTTGTTGTCTTGTCTGCTTGTGTCTAGTTTCGATGCTTCCTGCGTTGTTCGTTGGGACGGTATCTCTTGCTGCGGTGATCAGCCTTTCTGTGTTCTGGTTTATGTATTTCTCCAGCTCTTTTTTTAGTCGTCCACACAGTCTTCTATACTTACCAGTCCTCTTCCCCCTTCGTTTCTCTTCACGTAGAGTCTGTCTGTATCGTCTTTTGGATGTAGTGCATTGTGCATAGTCATTAATTTTCTAGTCTTCCAGTTTATGAATACTCCAGAATATCATATTAGTGATATGCCCAAGTATTTATTCCTTTGATAAGGTTTCTGCTATATAATTTTGTTTCTAAGAGCTTTCTTGTTCTTCTCAGGTATTCTTTTCCAATCTTCTCTTTCATTTCTGTTGATTTGATTGTGTCTGCTTCCAAAACTCCCAAATATTTATAGCTCTCTTGTTCATCCAGCGCTCTGATCTGCTCTTGGTTGGGTAGTTCCATGCCGTCAGTCGTCTCCAACTTACCTTTTTTAATCTCTAGCAATGCACACTTTTCCATTCCGAATTCCATTTGAATGTACTGACTGAAGATTCGGGTCGTATTTATCAGCTTTTCCAGTTCTTTTTTGCTTTTTGCAAATAGCTTTAGGTCGTCCATGTACATGAGATGGTTTATTTGTTGTTCTCTGCCTGTGAACTTGTATCCGGCATCACATTTCCTGAGTATGTAGTTGAGTGACATCATGGCTATGATAAACAGTAGTGGTGATAGGGAGTCTCCTTGGAAAAGGCCTCTCTGTATTTTTATCTCCGTCATGTATTGTCCTCCAGCTGTCAGTTCTAATCTCCATGTTTCCATTGCTTTCTTGATGAAATTAATAATCCTGTTGGGTATCTTGTACATTTTTGAACATTCAATTAACATGCTTGAGGGATTCTGTCGTACGCTTTCTTGTAGTCAATCCATGCCATAGATATGTCCTTTTTCTTGCTTTTAACTTCTTTCATGATCCTTTGATCTATGTATAACAGATCATGCGTCCCTCTTTTCCCTTTCTGGCATTCTTTTTGTTCCTCAGGAAGTAGTCCAGGACTGTTCAGGGAATGGTAAATTTGCTCTCTAAGTTGTGCCGTTAGGATTTTCCACATTGTCGGTAAACAGGTTATTGGTCTGTAATTGCTTGGGGTCGTTCCCTTCTTGGCGTCTTTTTGTATGAGCGTTGTCCTTCCTTTGGTCATCCACTCTGGTACGTCTGTTTTATGGATACATACTCTCAGTTTCTGTGCTAGCCTTCCATGTAGGGTCGTGAATTTTTTTAACCAGTACGCATGTATTCCATCGTGACCTGGTGCTTTCCAGTTTTCCATTTTCTTTAATGCTGTCTTAATAGTTTCTTCATTAATTTCTGTTTCCGTTCCTTCTTCAATTTCTACAAGTTCATCTTTCATGTCTTTCAGCCATTGTTGTGATCTTCAGCATTTTCCCATATCTTGCTCCAGAAATGTTTTGTTTGTGTCGGGTCCGGTTGTTCTGTTGTACTTCTTTCTCCGTTTATGTTTTTGTAAAACTGGCTTTCATTGTTTTCAAAGGTCATATTCTGTTTGTACTATTCCGATTTGTATCTGTATCGTCTCAATCTTCATTCTTTTGTTGCTATCTTTTGTTTTAGTTCTTCGTGTTTCTTATTTAGTCTTTCCTTGCGATTCAGGTTTCTGCTCTTCCATCGTTTACTGTTCTCCTTCATCCTATTTACGGTGTTAGCTTCCTTTTGAAGTTTGGTGATCTGGGTTTTCAGTCTGATCTCCCATCCAGATTTCGTCTGTCCATTCTTTTGGTCAGTCTTCTTTTCCCTTTTTAGTTTCATACTTATTGATTTTGCCCCCGCATATATCAAGTTGTTTAGATCCGTGATAGTGTCTGTTGGGATGTACGTGAGTACTCTGTTTACTTTCTCTGCTTCAACTTTTAACTTCTTCCAGTCTTCGTTCCTTAGGGATGGAAGTTTTGTTTTGTTCTCGGACATTAATCGTTTGATGTTTTCCACTTCTCTTGCTTCTTCCTCAGATAGTTCTATAGTTTCGTCGTCTTCGCCGTCTTCAGTTTCTGTGTTTATGTTTTTTCCGTCTTCTTACTGGGAGTTTTCGTCAAGTGGTGTGTCTTGATCTGTCACGCCATTTATCTTTTGTTTAATTTCCGTTAGTTCCATCTCCGAGAACCATCCTCTCTTGAGTATCTGTCTTGCTTGAACTGCTATCCTTTGTGCCGTTGTATGGTAGTCAGTAGAAATGTCCCTTGGATCTTTCATTCGTTTTCGATATCCTCTTTCTGTGACGTAGTGGCTTTTGTAGTAGCATCCATTACCAGTCTGTTCTCTTTTGTGGTCCATTTCTTTCTATGGCTTTTTGGTCTGTTATTTTCATTCTTGAATTCTTGTTTGGTCAATGTCCGTATCATATTTCGAATTTGATGGGTTACCTACCTGTTTTTTGTCCGTGTTTCTGAAATTAAAGGAGCCAACATTCGAAGGATGCGGACCGGGTCCCCCATGTTAGAGCACCTGCCCATCATGACACTCAGATCTTTCTTCTGGGTCCCGTGGCGTTTATTCGTATTTATTGACATTTATCATGATTTGGTGTTTGTGGCAACACCAGGCCCAGGCTTAGTGTACCTGTGATCCTGTCACAGGGATAGTGTTTCTCTCATTTTCATGAGGTTCAAAGTGCACTATCACACATACATAAAGAAACATTTACAAAAAAAATAAAAATAAAAATAAATAAATAAATAATAATAATAATAATAATATTAATAATAATAATGATAATGAATAAATAAATTTTAAAAATAAATAAATAAAAAGATAATAATTATATATATATATATATATATATATATATATATATATTATATTATATATATATTAGGTATGTGCAAAAATGGCCGCCTCTTGTGCGGACTATGCTTATTAAAAAGGGCTTATCATTAATTATTTAATTAGTTTCCGTGTAAACTTTTATTTTGTTTGAAAGATAAAAGCCTAAACTTAATCCTTAAACGAAAAAAAAAGACTGCATATTTACGTGTGAAAAATAAATTATAATGAAATATGTAATCACGGCGGCTGAAAAACAAAAAAATTCAGTGAATTTTGAACTTTGAGAAAATTACTTGTAAAAATCCCTTGAAAGATAAATATAAGTTTTTGGGAACTATTTCAAAGATAATTATTAAATTAAAGTCATAAGATACTGAATTTTAAAGAATTAGCAAAATTATCCCCCAATAGTCATAAATGAGTAAAATCCGGCGTCACATAATCAGCAAACAACTTTGTTTACCGATTGACTATCACTATGCAAAATATATGGAAGACAAAAAAATGTCATAATTTATCATTTTTAACTTTATATATAAAAATAGTTTTGTAATAGTTTATTGAAGTTGAAAAATTATTATCCATTAATTTCTTTATTCTTTTTAACGCTACAAACAAATTTAAGTACCCTTATTTAATTAAGATATTTGTGAGTGTACGCAATTAACATCTTATTTTATTTTTAACTAAAAAGGTTCATATTTCACTTGGTATTAGTTTTTAATTATTGATGACGTCTGTTTACCAATGTTTTTTTCTTAGAATTTGAAATAAAACTTTTTTTAAATGTTAAAAATTATTTTTATGTTACGAACTGCGTCAATTTTATCATTTTTTTACATGATTTAAAACTTTAGTTACTCAATTTATTCTTAGCGTGTCGTAACAATACATTACATTGATTCTTTTGAAAATAAAGTGTATTTTTTATTTTAAGCGTGAAAAAGTAAATTAAAGTCAATGACTACAGTGGCAATTTATCTATTGAAAAAAAAATTGCGCTGATGATGCCACGTTCATGTATGAAAGGCAAATATAATTATGTCGCATTTTTTATTTTCTCAGAAACACTAATTAAAATCACATGAAATATTTTTTGCAATTATATTATTTTTTGGTGAAAATATTGATTAAACAATGCGTTATTCAATAATAATATTGCTAATTCAAAAAATTAATTTTTCTTCGAGTTATAGTGATTTTGTTAACACGGTATTTAGGGGCCTTTTTCGTAATATATAAAAAACATTACCCTTTTTCTTTTAATTATTAACCTCTACGCTTTATTTTTATAAAAACAAAAAAAATTAATGCATTTTTTTATTAATATATAAAAATATAACTTTACTAAAGGTGTATTTTGTATTAAAAAAATAATACATTTTCACCAGGATTTAAAAGAAAAAAATGGTTTTATTATATTCCGTGATTGTGGATTAATAGATAGTGAAAATCTCATTAAAGTTGGTTGATTTCCTGAAAATTAGTGAATTTTGAAGTGAAGGGGGGGGGGAATATTTTTACATTTTGGGAATCGGCTAATGATTTTGCACGTACCTAATATATATATATATATATATATATATATATATATATATATATATGTGTTACCTAATTACATATAAGTTTTCTAGGATACTCTTAAATAAAAAAATTAAAAAGATGATAGATTCCCCTCCTAATAAATTGATGCAAAGTTATCAAACGTTCAGTCTATACTCAGAAAAAAAAATGATATTTATATATATATATATATATATATATATATATATATGTATATCTACCCAAAAGACGTCTTCAATTCATACGCTCGAGACTTTAAATGCTTACCGGCCGCTGAAAAATAACGGTAAATGTTGTTCTCTAACGTGACTAGCTACTTATTAGAGGGGGGTTCAATTACGTTCAACTCAAACGAAACGCAAAAAATATTATCTCCCGACCCCCGAATTGAAATCTCAGTAGCTTTTTATTAGTTAAAATTAAAATTCACAATAAATATAACATTTGTATATCTACCCAAAAGACGTCTTCAATTCATACGCTCGAGACTTTTTATTATTATTATCATTACTATTATTTTATTATTATTATTAGTAGTAGTAGTAGTAGTAGTAGTAGTAGTAGTAGTAGTAGTATTACTTTTACTATTACTATTATTATTATTGTTATTCTTATTACTATTACTTTTATTATCATTATTATTATTATTATTCCTATTCTTCTTATTATTACTACTATTATTACTATTATTTTTATTATTATTATTATTATTATTATTATTATTATTACTGTTACTATTATTATTATTATAATTATTATTAATATTACTATTACTATTATTATTACTATTTTTATTACTATTACTATTATTATTATTACTGTTATTATTGATATTACTATTACTATTATTGTTATTTCTATTATTATTACTATTATTATTATTATTATTATAACTATTACTATTATTATTATTATTATTATTATTATAACTATTACTATTATTATTATTATTATTATTATTATTATTATTATTATTATTATTATTATAACTATTACTATTATTATTATGCTTATTATTATTTCTGTTATTATTATTATAATTACTATTATTATTAATATTATTATTATTATTAATATTACTATTACTATTACTATTACTATAACTATTATTACTATTATTATTATTACTATTATTACTAATACTATTATTATTACTATTACTATTACTATTACTATTATTACTAGTATTATTAATATTATTATTATTACTATTACTATTATTATTATTTCTATTATTATTATTACTATTACTATTATTACTATTACTATTACTATTACTATTATTATTATGATTATTATTATTATTATTACTATTATTATTATTATTATTATTATTATTTCTATTATTATTATTACTATTATTATTATAATTACTATTACTATTATTATTATGATTATTATTACTATTATTATTACTATTATTATTATTACTATTATTATTACTATTACTATTACTATTATTATTATGATTACTATTACTATTATTATTATCATTATTATTATTAATTATTAGAAGTTTTCACACAAGTCATTATTAGTGATTGCACATTGAAAATTACTAGTAGTGTTCCCTAGAGTCTGTGTGACAACAACTCTCTCCAGATTTCCAGCACTTTTAACTTCTTTTGATGATCGTTATCGCAACAGCCGTTTGCCATTGATTACTCGTTGATCTTCTCTCTCTGGAATTTGAGTGGCAATAAGCCTAACACGTTTTCCGTATTATTTGAAACATTATAGTGGAGGTCTGGGTGGTGTTTTCGTTCTTTGATATTGCCGTCTTTTTTGACCTTTTATAACCATTTTGTGTGGTACCAGTGTCATCGCATATGTCTGTGCGTTTGTGTTTTCTCTTTGAAAAGGAGGGGGGGGGCAGTTTTATGGAATTCCTGGCAGTTTCAGTTCTATTTGGCTCGTGTGATGCTCTTTCTAAATGTATTCTATTTTTATTTCAACTTTTTTATGCAATAACGAGTCACCGCATTATCAAGGCCCAAACGTCAAGAATGTGTTTACTTTAAAAACGACCATGTTGTAGTTAGCTGTGATATAGCCCCGTAGTATTGTGTTCCAAAGATATTGGGAAAGCAACTTTGCTCGTGGAAGTTCCGTTCTGTTTTAGGTACACCGAGGAAGAAAGGACACTTATTTACAGTGGTTGCAGCAGGACGAGTTTTTGTTGCTAATGTTTACAGGAGGGAACTATAGATTGGAGCTCAGTCGAGCATATTATGTCAAAATACAGATAGGGTAGAGAAAGATTAGCAATCTCTCTTCTGTGAGAAAGAGGCTTTAGGAGGGAGAAGATGACATCTACCACTAGATTTCGAAGTTGGTTTTGTAGTCTGTCAAGGCAGAAAAGGATGCTCTGAAGGGAACCTCGCAAGATGTGGCAACAGTACTATTAGGACGTATTTGACTTACCTGTGGATGGTTTCCGCATTCGAGGATTTTCCTAATGGTTTCAGCTGTTTTTATCATTTCCACGCGTTCTATGATCTTACCTTTGATTGCAATTTCTCCCACTCTTTTCCCCATGTTGTTCGGATAGCAATTTGGATTATTTGGATTATTTGGATTATTTGGATTATTTAGATTATTTGGATTATTTGGATTATACGGACTACAGTTCTCATCTTGGATGTTATCCTCACAACAATTCAGGTGTATCTTGTCGAAGTCACGAATATGTACAGAGTTCCGAACGGAACACTTTCGTTCTTATTTGACCGTGTAGGAATCTTAAGTAATTTGTAATGTGGAAGTCTGTTCCTTGGTCCGTGACGTGGTGTTCTTGTAGTTTTTTCCCCTGTTGTAACTTCCATGTAACTAGTTACCATTCGTAGCTTATACGGATTAGTTTCCGCATAAGATTGCAGCTGTTTTGATCATTGCCGTTCTTTGTATGGTCTCAGTGATCCCTTTAATTCCAATTTCTCCCAGTCTTTTCTCCGTTTTTTTTGGGGGGGGACTGTTCCTAGTTCTCATACGATTATTGGTATTACATTGACTTTCTTCATCCTCCATATTCCTTACAGTTATTTGGCAAGTTCCGTGTATTTGCTTCGTGTTTCCATCTATGTTATCTTCACTCTGTGACAATATTGTCGATCGGCCGTCGGTTTGATTTAAACTCGGGACCTTGTTTTTGCTTTTGGAGAATTCCAAATTATATTTTTTGTTATTAACTAGAAGAGAAACCGATCACTGATAACGGAGAAAGGAATAGTTTTCTTTTGGGGGAGTTGGTAAGTGAGAAATGTTCATCCATCAATGTCAGATAGTTTTTCTCTTATTGATATTTTGAGGGGATTAAAAATCACCAATAATGAAATGACAACAGCCATTGTCAGAAGATATTGTCAGCTGGACAGGGATAACATAAAAACGAAATGTTTTCCTCGATCGTTAATGCCAAAAGAATTGAAGTAGAGAAAACTGCGGAAGAGAATTTAGATAGGAAAAAGGCCATGTGGTTACTGTGTTACAGAAATGGAATCGAGTTGTAGATATTCTCGGACGGAGGTTAAGATAACACACGTCCAGGAATGAACATACATTTTACAAAAGAGATGATAATAATTTTTTACGGGGACCCCATACATTGCCGGCCTGGTGTAGCAGTATGGAGTGATGAGGTAGGTGAGGTGTCTGCAGAATGACATTCCCCGTATTTATGAATTAATAGAATTACATTTTTTCTTCCATGAATAAGTTTTGAGGAGGAAGGAATCTTCCCCCAACTCCACTGGGATAACGGTGGGAGATGGAAACAAATGAAGAAGGAGAGGTTTTTATTCTGTGAATGAGTTTCGAAGGAGGTGGAATCTCCTCCCTCCCATTGATGGTAACAGTGGGAGGTGGAAACAGATGAAGACGAGGGGGTGGATTACATATACAATTGTTTAATCCTGACTTAGGGGAGTTAATTAGAAATTCCCAATATAGAATTTAACGATAATGAGGATATATTTTTTGTTGTTGAATTGAATTCTGTTGGAGGAGGGGGTGAAGTCACGCCCAGTCTTAACACACCTAATTCTCTTAGTAATATTGCCGATCCTAAACACAGACATTAGAAGTTGGGAGTTTTTTAGCAAAAATAGTCTTGTTCATTTTACCCTCGTAATTATTTTGTATACAAAAATACACATCCGAATTTGTCTTTATTTTCTTTTACGTGAAATTGCCTTCGCCCCTCAGAGGTACAAACTTTGAAGACCAGCGCCTGACGATTACCCTCTTGATCTAATCACAACGTGAGGAGAGTGGTAATTGAAGGACCTTTCAATATCGACGGCTTTCATCAGTACAGCAACCTTTTCTGTAAACAGGTACCGAATGACCAACCGAAAACCAGGAACGGACAACTTCGGGAACGTCATGAGAGGGTGGGGTACAACTCTGTGATCTACTGGAACGGCAATATCTATGATTATTATAACATCGTGGTTTGCATGAGTTTATCTGTTTGTACATCTATATCCCAGAAAGTTTTTGTGTTTTTCGTTTTCCAGTATTGTTTCTGGTTTATGTTTGTACAATTTGTCTGAGTGTTCGAACTGCAATCGTTTGCACAGTCACCAGTGTACTGCTTCCCCCACTTAGTTGTGTCTGTTCTTGTATTCTTTTTGGGCTAGTTTGCTGCATTAATTTATTATATTATTTACTGTTTCGTCTCTTTGTCTACATAGTCTGCATTTACTGTTTTCCTGTGTTTTATCTATTTTAGATTTAATGTTGTTTTTCATAATCGCATTGTTCTGTGCAGTCGTCAGTAAAGATTAGTGTTCTTTTTGTTGGTTTCTTCTCTTGTCAGTCTTATGAAGCGTTCATGTAGTAGTTTTCTTCCCACTTTTCTTTTTTTGTCTTTTTGTTTCTGGTGTTTCTCGAGTTGTTTGTTGAGACGGTGTTTCTTGTTGTGGTGATTAACCTTTCCGTGTTCTGCGTTATGTATTTCTCCAGCTCTTTTGTTGTGTCTTCCACACAGTTTTCTATACTTACCAGTCCTCTTCCCCCTTCGTTTCGTTTCATGTAGAGTCTGTCCATATCGTCTTTTGGGTGTAGTGCGATGTGCATGGTCATTAATTTTCTAGTCCTCTCGTCAAGGTGCCTGAGTTCTTGTTTATTCCAGCCTAAGTATGGTTCAGAGTATCTTATTTGTTATACTGCCCAGGTGTTTATTCTTTTGTCTAGATTTCTGCTACATAATTTCGTATCTAAGAGTAATATTGTTCTTCGCAAATATTATATTACAACCTTCTTTTTCATTTCTGTAAATTTGATGGTGTCTTATTCCAGAAATCCTAAATATGTATAGCTCTCCTGGTCGCCTAGCAACTCATCTCCTCTTGGTTGGGCAGTTCTATGCCCTCAATTTTCCTTTTTTCATCTCTAGCAGTGCACACATTTTCATTCTGAATTCCATTTGTGTCGTATTTATGAGCTTTTCAAGTTCCTTTCTGCAAATAGTTTCAGGTCGTCCATATACATCAGGTGGTTTATTCTTTGTTCTGTGTAAACTTGTATCCGGTATCACATTTTCTGAGTATGTAATTGAGTGGCATAATGGCTATTATAAACAGTAGTGGTGATAGAGAGTCTCCTTGGAAAATACCTCTCTGTATTTTTACCTCAGTCAAGTATTGTCTTCCAGCTGTCAGTTCTAGTTACCATGTTCCCATTGCTTTTTTAATAAGATTAATAATCCTGTTGGTATCTTATATATTTTAAGCATTCAATTATCCATGCTTGAGGGATTCTGTCGTAAGCTTTCTAGTAGTCAATCTATGCCATGGATATGTTCTTTTTTCTGCTTTTTACCTCTTTCAGGATTTTTTGATCTATGTATAGATGATAATGCGTGCATCTTTTACCTTTCCAGCATCCTTTTTGTTGCTCAGGGAGCAGACAACAATTGTTCGGGCATTGGTAGATTTGGTCTCTCAGTTTTTCAGTTAGGATTTTCTACATTGTTAGTAAACAGGTTATTGGTCTGTAGTTGCTTAAGATCGTTCCGTTTTTAGCATATTTTGTATAAGCGTCGTCCTTCCTTTAGTCATCCACTCTGGTACGTCTGTTTTGTGGATATATCCTCTTAGTTTCTGCGCTAGCCTTAATGTAGTGTCGTGATTTTTTTAAAACTAGTATGCATGTATTCCATCATGGATTTGTGCTTTCCAGTTTGTTATTTTCCTTAGGGCTGTCTTAATCGTTTCTTCATTAATTTCTACGATTTTGCAAGATTTTACCTTCTTGTTCATTATCATAACATCCGGTCTTCTTGCGGGTTGGTTTCCGCATTCAAGGATTTTCCTTAAGATTGCAGTTGTTTTGATTATTGCTGTCCTTTTGTATGGTTTTGATGGTCCCTTTGCTTCGTTTTTCCGTGTCGTTGATCTTCACTCTGTGATCTGCTGGAACGGCGAAGTCTACATTTTACAAGATCTTTCCTTCTTGTTGATTATAACATCAGGTCTCCTTGCTTGTATGAGTTTATCTGTTTGTATATCCATATCCCAGAGGATTTTGTGTTTTCCGTTTTCCAGTACTGTTTCTGGTTTATGTTTGTACCATTTGTCTGCATATTCGAAATTCAATTGTTTGTACAGTTCTCGGTGTACTGCTTTTCGCACACAGTCATGTCTATTCTTGTATTCTTTTTGGGCTAGTTTGCTACATTCACTTATATGATTTACCGTTTCGTCTCTTTGTCCACACAGTCTGCATTTATTGTTTTCCTGAGTTTTATCTATTTTAGCTTTAATGTAGTTTGTCCTAATTGCATTGTTCTGTGCAGCCATGAGTATTATAATTATTATAATAATTATTATTATTATTATTATTATTATTATTATTATTATTATTATTATTATTATTACTATTATTTTTTCGTATTTCTTCTTCCTTTCTTCCTCACTTCCTCCCCTCCTTCCTTCCTTCCCTTATCTTTCCCTTACTTCTTTTGATTTTTGCTATATAGTAATTTTCCTCCGGACCTTTCCAGAGATCGGAAATGATGACATGTCATTTAAATTGCACGATTCCGCACACACGAAATTGTTGTTGTTGTTTTTTTCTCCCTTGAACGCCCCTTCGTATTGTATGAGATGTGTTTGTCAGAGCACATATCATTTTTGTACTTCTTTTAAAACGTTTTACTGCCAGGAATTCTTTGAATTAGTTCAACAATGAGAAACTTTTGCGACCACTGATTGCCATGGTTGATAGCACCATACACGAGAGTCTAGCATTCAAACTCATCGGCCTAACATTCACAAGGAACATAGACTTGAAACAAATACATAGAAGACATTGCCAAGGCTGCCGCAAAAAAGGTTGGCTCCCTCTACCGTGCTAGTAAACTGCAATGGAGGTGGGCTCCCTCTATCGAGCTATCATGCCTGTCAATATCCTATATCTCTTCAAAGCCACCATTCGTCCATGCATGGGGCACCAACCACTAGCCCCTCCTTCTTAGATAAGGTTAACAAAGAGCCTATACTCTAATAGGTTCCACATTATCTACCAAGCTACAGCCTCTGTCCCATCGCCGCAATGTCTCATACCTGTGTTATTTTATGGAAATCGCTCCAGACAAGGCATGAAGCCACTTGATGTAAGGAGCTAAAAAGAACGAAATAGGATTATCGCAAAGACAGGAGATGCCTATTGGTCTTAGTCTTTATAAGTCAAAGGCTATAGGTAGGAGGAAAACAGTCAGCGGGGACAGAGTTCCATAAGTCTGGAGTTCTTGATAAGAAGCTTGTTGTACAAGTACCGAAACACCTTTACATTCGAATTTTTCCAATATACGAAGTGAAATTCGATCAAATTATCGATACTACACTCGATGGAAAATCCAACATACGACGTCGAAGTTTCGTGGTTAACTCGGTATACTTCAATGGAATGTGCTTTGATGAACTTGCTTAACTAGTGCTCCCTTGTAATACCCCCGAGCGATCCGTCAGTTAACAAACCCCACTTCACTATAGAAATCCCCACGAGTCGGAAGGCTTTCTACTCTAATAGCTTCTTTCTTCCAACTGCTAGCCTTTGGAATTTTCTCTCTGCTCCCTGTTTCCCTGATTGTACAAATAAGCAGAAGTTTAAATGTAATGCGTACAAACATCTCTCTGCACAACTCCCTATTTAGGGTGTCCCTGTAGGTATGGTCCCTAATTACGTATAAGTGGCAATTGCCTTGTTTGGGGTGAATGAAAGTTAAAAAAATTAAGAGGGATAGAGAAAGTTATATTTGAAAATATTATTTATAAATAATTATATATATATATGAATAATTATATATATAATTATTTATAAATAATATTTTCAAATATAACTTTATATATATATATAATATATAAATAAATATATGTATATATATAAATATAACTTTATATATATATATATATATGACAATGTATATATAAATAATTATATATATATATATATATATATATATATATATATATCTGTGACGATATATATATAAAAATAAGTATATATATAAATATATATATATATATATATAATTAATTATTAAAGACAATATGTGTATTATCATATATCATCAGATCCTTTTACTTTGTAGTCTCCTTTGAAGATTCAGCTCAATGTTTGTCAATTATTGATAACAGAGCAAAATATAGAACAGTTTTTTTTTTATTATATTCCAATAACCATGGTTTGTTTTATTACTTTTCTTTTTGTTTTTATTTTTTTCACATTTCCAAAAATTCCAAATTTCTGTGCGATAGATTTAACGGTCCGTTTCATTTGTTTTGTGCCAAACAACATTTGTATGTCAATATCGTCTCTGCACCACACAAAATCATCAGAAAAAGTTCACAAATAATAAGAGTTCTTAGATTAGAGTGTCTTGAAAAACACCCTCATCATACATCAGTTTCATTTTAAGGTGAAAATAAACAAAAGAACAAACAAAAATTTTAGAGCAAACACTTACATATGTACGAAACTTTCTCATTTTCCAAATATTTCAAATATTCCATATCCACCTGTTCAATTACCTCCCTGCTCCCTCTCCTCCACCCTCCACTCCCTCACTCATTGCAATCATTTTTCCAAATATTTCAAATAGTTCATACCCTATCACAACAAATCCCCCCTCTCCCCCTCAACCATTCCCCCTCTCAACTATTTCTTTCGTACCTTCACTCTTCCATACCCCCTTCTTAAATCCCCTCATTGTCTCAAAACGCTCTCTAAGACCATAACTTTCGCCCATCCACCAAAATCACAGCCCCCCTCCTTCTCTACCCACCCTCCTTTTCTCTGCATACACCCCACACACACAAACATTCCAACTTACTTTTTCCCCTTCAGTCTTGACCGCAGCCATCTGTTCAAACACCTCCTTCCTCCCTCTCCTCCACTCCATCTCTGCCATCCACATTATTCCTGCTCATCCCCCCACCTCTTTCTCTTACTACCAGCCACAGTAGTCCTTTTTCACCCCCATCGTTCCACTTCTTCCCCACTCATTTTCATCAACATTTATTTTTCACTCCTCACCAAGTACGGACGTCCACCTAGTAGTGGCCATTATTTTCTTCCCTTTTTCCCAATATGTCAACCCTACATGTGTTGGTACTTGCATGACATTTTTCTCTATATTATCATCCTGATGAAGTCTTATAAATAAAGACGAAACGTTGATGTACACATAAAAAACATCCATTTTTTTGTTTTCCTTTTTCATTTTCTCATCACGTCGGACTACCTTCATCCTTCTCTTCCCATATATATATATATATATATATATATATATATATATATATATATATATATATATATATATCAAAATTGTTTCATATTTAAAGATCAAAACAACAGAACAACAATACCTTAACAACAATTAAGTCCCTAATTACGTATGAGTGGAAATGGCCTTGTTTGGGGAGAATGAAAGTAACAAAGAATTAAGAGGGATAGAGAAAGTTATATTTGAAAATATTATTTATAAATAAATATATATATATATATATATATATATATATATATATATATATATATATATATATAAAGAAGTAAGTCTACCAACAATGTAAATTTTTTTAAAAAGCTTATTTCAAAATTTGTTTCTTATTTTATAATTTTATTATTTTATAACGCGTTTCGAGCATTTTGGCTCTCTTTAGATATTTTTTCCATTAAAAAAAATAAGTTTATTTGATAACAATTTAGTAAAATCAATAATTTAATCACTAACCGACATAGTAATATTTAACTTTAACTCTCAAAACCATATTTTAAAAAATAATAATAAGTTGGTAAAAAAAAAGAAAAGTATGGTTAAAAAAAAAGGGAAACAAAACTGAACGTAAAAAGACTCTCAGGCAACGTCGGATAAGTATCGCGTGTACTTAATAACTGACCACCAACGATATGCTTTTTATAACAACAAAAATGTTTACGTGCCGTATGGTACTGATCTTAATAGTGGGCCAGCTGTCACCAATAAATCGGTGATTTGTCGGTCATCTGATATTTTTTCAACATTTTGTTACAAAGAATAAAAGAAAAGGAAAGGTGGAACAAAAACAAAACAAAATAAAAACAAGGTATATATATATATATATATATATATATATATATATATAGTATAGATTCCTTTATTTATACAAACAATGTTGGCTACACATGTGCATAAAGGTTTCAGCTACGATTTCCTTCGAAATCCAGCTTCATCTGGCCATTTTACAAACTTGTAAAATGGCCAGATGAAGCTGGATTTCGAATGGAATCGTAGCTGAAACATGTATGCACATATGTAGCCAACATTGTATAATAAAAGAATGTATACTCTAATACAGCTCTACCTTTTATTGAGCACTATCTTGTAAGCACTGGGGTTTTATTGGATTGACATCTAGGAAACAAAAACAGTACTAGTACTATATATATATATATAGAGAGAGAGAGAGAGACAGAGATAGAGAGAGAGAGGGAGAGAGAGACACACACACAGAATGGTAGTTTGCTTGAAGCATTGCTGGGAATAGTATTAGTATGTTTTTAAAAGGTTGTGGGCAATGCAAATTCCGGGTAAGATGTAAGCTGGAAGGAACAAAAATAATAAATCGAATACGAAATGTGACTTACTATTTATCTTTTCTTAAAATCTTACATAACAGCAAGTATGGTGTTAGCTGTTGGTGTGATGTCCGGATGATTATAAAAATCTTTTATTTAATATTTTGAGAAAAGAAACTACCCTTTGTCAAAAATAATAAACACCAGAGGAAAAACTCTGTCTATGCAGAGAATCTGCCAAAATGGATGAGCCTTGTTGTATCCAAGAACGAACCCTCTATTGGACTATTTACCCTCTGGATTGTATCTATTTTGACCGCACCTTAATACGGTGGTTTTGGAAGTTTAACTTTGAAACCTTTCAATTTATTTCTCGTGCCTTCTAACGGCCTACCTACAAACCACTTTCTCCGCTGGACTTTTTAACACCGGATTTTTTTACAATCGGACACTTGCTTGCATTCGGACAGCTTTTACCTTGTTTTTTTTCCCCACAATCTTTGTTTTACTTTTTCAGATTTTGAATCTTGGCTTTCCGCCAACTTATCAATCCCAGCGATTTCCTCTGATGATAAGATTTTGATCTTTGAAAAGCCTGGCTTAAGGAAAAAGTATAATTAAATGAATTGCTTTTTTGCGGAATATACCTTGCATTGAGCAACTGAATTGAAAACAGATTTGCCTCTGTTGCTTTTCTAATTCCTTTTCATCCTTCTATCTATCTATCTGCTCTATCCAGTATATTTAGCTGTATACTTTTCACAATAGGGTTTACCTTTCATAAAAGTTCGCTTTTAGTTCTCTACATAATATATATATATATATATATATATATATATATATATACATATATATATATATATATATATATATATATATATATATATATATATATATATATATATATATATATATATATATGTATGTATGGGCTGTCTCTGCTGGCATACTAAAGAAGCTGCGCCGTAATGACAGGGCAATGGTCAGATGGATCTGTTTGGTGAGGCCTGAACAGTACGTTTCTTTTGAATCCCTGCTCCCACAGGTCGACTTTAAAAGCATTGCGGACATCATGCGGAAGATCAGACTGCGTTGGTTGGGTCAC
>OY744549.1:34401814-34464314 GCA_963556195.1 Sepiola atlantica | reverse complement strand
GAGTCGGCTCGACAATGATACGTGGTCTACCTGAGGTCCATACGGCATTGGTGAAGTCAATGCAAATTGTCTGCTACACCTTCAGATCTAGTGATCACCAACACCTTTTCTCATCACGGGAACAAGGCAACCTGGTTCCATCACCAGTCTAGGCATGTCCACTTATCTGATTACGTGGTATATAGACGTGGTGATCTAAGAAGCCTTTGCAAAGTCAAAGTGGTGCCGACTGTAACACTGATCACTTAATGGTCAGAGCTAAGCTTAACATCTCTATTCGCCGGAAATGGAGTCAAAGTACCTAAGAGTATTGATGTCTCCAAGTTGAAAGATCCAGTCGTAAAACGTTGCCTCAAATCTGATTTTGATCAGGTTGATTTTTTTTTCTGATTGCGATTAGAAGGGAGTGAAACATACCACGTACGAAACAGGTGTTGAGATTCTTGGATTGAGGGCTCCCAGACGTCGAGATTGGTTTGTTGATAACTGCAGTGTAATCAACGTTTAAATTGACAAGAAACGACAAACTAATGTGAGACTTCTCAACTCTTCATATCCGAACAAGTCAACTCAGAAGTTCACCTCTTTCCCCGTTTTTCGGTTTAATCACTGAAGTAAAAAAATCTTTTGTCCACTGCTTGTATTTCGTCCAGACTAGTTATTTGACATACAGTCAGTTTATGTTTACTTGCCTCCCCACGAAGGCAGACTTAGACACAAGGTCGGTTTTTAATGTGGGAAAAATCACGCTCTCGAAAAGGGGCACTCTGGCTTGAGATAAAAAAAATGCCTCAGTCTAGAAGGATTTCTCCATCACTAATCGAGGAGAGAAAAGATAAATGTAGAATGAGAGCAGATGCTACACTGTACTCCTAGCCAACAGACTAAAGAGAAGACATGTGGTCAGTCTCCTCACCAAACAGACCAGTTCTGTTAGTATGCCTCTACACATATTTTATAAGTAACGTCTTTTCATATATCCACATAATAAGAAGATTGACATTCGTGCATACTTTGTGTTATTACTTGTAATCTGTGTGCGCCAAAACAACACAACAAATGGGTGTCTGACCTATACAGAGAGATACAAACTACTTGGTATCACATGGATGTTAAGACGTGTTATACCCTGCTTCTTCGGGCATATATATGGCCCGAGGTCTTCTTCAACTACACCACTTCTTGCAAAAGATTGTACAAACTTGTTGAAGACCTCAGATGAAAGTATGCATCGTGCTCTTTTTCACAATCTATCTAACGTGAATGTTGCTGTAGTGGATTGTATCTCTAAGTGTACCGTTCGTCGTGAACTTGATGCGGTACCAACTCTCAAGGAAACAGTCGTGTGTATAAAACAGATCAACTCAAATAAAGCTCCTGGTCTAGATCACATTCCTGTTGAGCAGTTTAAACACGGTAGTATGTCCATTGTGCAGTCCACTCTTTGATGTTGTCAGTATGGCAAAGTGACCCAGTTTCTTAAGATTGGATAGATGCCATCCTGATTCTGTTGCATAAAGGAAAGGGTAAAACGTCAGATTGTGGAAATTACCGCGGTATTTCAATTACTGCGGTAATTCAATTACCGCGGTAATTCAATTACCGCGGTATTTCAATGCTAGCAGTAGTTAAAAAGATATTTGCACTGTTCTTGCTAAACCGATTGGCGAAGTATATCCGTCCGGATCTTCTTCCTGAGTTCTCGTCTGGTTTTAGAGGAGGACGAGGGACTGTAAATATGATATTTTATGCTAAAATCCTTCTAAAAAAATGTATTGAACTACGTTTGTCTCTTTCTCAGGCAATTGACGCAGTTAATCCTGGGTCTCTCTGGAGGGTGATTAGAAAAGTTGACTGCTTTTACTGGGAAGTTTCATCAACTTCATTGTTATATAAAAGGTCGTGTTAATTTCAATGGTCGGCTGTAAGGTTGTGTTATTTTGCATACCGCGTCGAGTATACGTCCTTGACAATCAGTCCATTTGAGCTAGGTGGTCTATTTTCTGTCGGCTGTTCAGCTCTAGCAGGTCCACCGTCTCTTTGAGAAGAGATTAGTTCATTGCTAATCGCCTGAGGCGCGTCTACCGGGGAATACCGACGGGGCTCTCCTAGCATTATTTGAGGGATTGAGTTCCCCGCTTCTTGGGCACTGGCTTTTTCTTTCAACCCAACCTTCCGACCTTGTGTTACATCTTCCTGCAGTGGGAGGGAAGTAAATACTGTCTCTAAGATGAACTTCGCATTGATAATGGAGGGAATCTAACAGCTGTGCTCTGATATGCTTTCCATGATTGTCATATAAGTGCTTATATTAGATTCCGAACACCTGGAAAAATATTTAACCTGAGAAGATTCCAACCCTTGTTACTGATGGATTTGTTAGAGAGCTGATGATGCAGACCTAGTGACACACCTCCCAGGAGAGATGCAATCAGTCGTGCATCTCTTCAAGAATGCTTGTACCTGATTTGGACTGAAAATTAGTGTTAAGAAAAGTAAGGTCATGTACACTCCTGCTCCTGGTGGTATCTGGAACCTGATGTTGTTGTCTATGGGAAGCGCTTTTAGGTCGTCAAGAATTTCGTCTACAATGATGGCTCTCTTGATGTAGAAATCAGACAAAGAATCAGCAAGGCATCAGATTGGAAAATAGAGTTTGGTCTGATGGTGATGTAACTCTGAACACTAAAATGTCAGGATATCAAGTAAGTGTGTTGTCATTCATACTCTATGCATCTGAAACATGGACGTTGTATCAATCACAAATAAAACGTCCCGAAATATCCCATCAGCACTGTCTCAAACACATTCTTTGTATGAAGTGGGACAGTTTTGTTTCTGGAACAAGTGTATTTAGTCAAAGCCCAGACGACTAGTATTGCTATATTTGTGAGCATGAACCAAGGGGCGTTGGGCGGGTCATCTTGTCCGGTTTGATGAATGTAGACTCCCAAAACAGTTGTTTATGGTGAGCTTGTTTCGGGGAAAAAGATCCACGCAGAAGCCTGAAAAAAAAATTCGCGATTGTGTAAATGAGAGTTTGGTATCATTTGCTTTTCCAGCAGACAATTTGGGAGTCTTTATTCTGATCGTGGGCAGTTGATGGCGCAGGTTTACAAGGGCGCTTAACAGTTTGAAGCAGGGTTGACCGTGCAAAACTAAAAATAGTATGCAGGAAACATGACATCTTACAACCCAATTGGGGAGATGTGTGTATCTGTGACGTGTGTGACTGTTGTTAAAGAAAAGTCTTGTCAGTTACATGGAATCAGCCGTTTCTCCCCCCCCCAAAAAAAAAATACGGCGTTGTCCTAAGGTGTGCCGATCAGCCGGTGACCTTAAACTGCACATAAGGGTGCACACTGAAAAAATAATGGAGTGTGCAGGTACCTCCACTTGACCATCTGTAAGAAACTTAATATCAGGTGTAGCAGCAGGCACTGGGAACATCTACCTGAGAGAACTGTGGGGAATGAGACATACACCATCCATTGTGACCATGAAATCCCCACAGCTACCTATCTGGAAAATGCAGCTGTCAAACTTGACATTGTCACATGGAACAAGAGAGAGAGAGACAGACAGACAGACAGACAGACAGAGAGTGGCAACTTTAGTTGATGTCAGTGTCCCTAATGATGGGGGCCTAAACAGAGCTGAAAGGGAGAGAATAACAAAATATCAGGGTCTAATGTATGAAAAGAAAAGAAACTGAAACCTCAAAGAGATCTCCATCATTCCAGTTATCATAGGAGCCACTGGACTCATGAAGAAGAACTTGAAAAAGTATTTCGCAAGTATACCTGGTCAACCAAGTGCAAAAGAATCCTGAAAAGAGCTCTCGATTGGAGTCTGTTAATAGCGGGTGATCGTATGTCATTTGGAAGAATGCCCCGTCCCCAGCAAATGAATGAAAATAAAAATAAAATGCAAGTTTTGTCTCTTCTTGCTTGATCCAAACCAATGATCAAGGATATGTAATTCGTTGGCGGGACTGAAGAGCCATGTGTGGGTCCATGAACTGGTATTTAATGAAGGAGTGGCACTCGTCTGACAAGACGTTTCAGTCACCGTCATTTATGTATGTATGTATGTATGTATGTATGTATGTATGTATGTATGTATGTATATGGTGAGTCAGAAGTAACCGGACAATCGATAGTCAAGTATCAGCTACAGAAATTATACAGTTTTTTTTTATATAGTAATGAGTCATCTCTTACAAAGGTCAAAAACCACTCGAGGATGAGGGTTAATGAGATTGTCAGTTGGATGATGACCAATACTATGAGGGGGTTGCAAACGATGTACGGAATTAAAAGAATTTGATGACTTAAAAGTTCGACTGGACAAGTATTTGTTAAAATTGGACTTGAAGACGACCAAAGGATGCAGTCGGCGATCTACCCTTAAAAAGGGTTGGAAGAGTCTTACGAAACTGCTCCTGTTAAAGTGTGCGGATTTAAAATACTTTGGGGGTTCTCTTCAATCCCCCACCGTTTGTCTGTTGTCCACTTCGTTGACAGTGGTTCTGGTCGCTTCCCTATTGTCGCAGTGATTATGTGACGGTCGAAGTTTCCGCCTTCCTTTTTCGCCTGGTATCTGGAAAAACTCTAATAACCGTGTTGCTAAATAGCTCATGTTATTTGAGCTTTTATTCTTTCACTCTCTCTCTCTCTCTCTCTCTCTCTCTCTCTCTTTCGAGAAAAGGAGAGAAGGAGAGAGAAATAGATTACATCTGTAAATCACATCCTTATCAGTTCAATTGTTACTAAGAGGGCAATTATTCTTAATTTTAAAATTACAATTATTGGGCGTATCTACTCTTGGCCTTTTGGCTAAGATCAAAGTGTAATATCTGTTCCGATGGACACTGCACCCCACAGTGCAAATATCTTTTTAACTACTGCTAGCAGTGAAATACCGCGGTAATTGAAATACCGCGGTAATTTCCACAATCTGACGTTTAACCCTTTCCTTTATACAACATAATCAGTATGGCATCTATCCAATCTTGGCCTTTTGGCTAAGATTAAAGTGTAGTATCTGTTCCGATGGATACTGCACCCCCATAAACTGGTATTGTCTTGTCCTTCGGGGCTTGATTTACGCCGGTCAATGGGTCTGTCCTGTGCAGTTCTAGGAGGTCCACCCTCCCAGGCTTTGCCTCCCCTCTTTGGGGAGGAGTAAGTTTATTGCTTACTGTCTGAGGCGCCCCTACCGGGGAATGCCGACGTGGCTGCCAAGGCAATTTTTAAATGGCCAGAGTGCTCACCTCTCGGGCGCTGGCTTTTCAACCCCCACTTTCCCGACCCGACCTTGGGTCACATCTTACTTGTGGGAGTAGGATAAAACCTGGCATTGTGCCTAACTCCTGGAGAGGAGTAAATCAATACTCTGCGAGAGGTTTTGGTTTGTTTGGAATTTCTTAATCTTATTCTGAATAGACGTAATTATATTTGGCTTAGATTTGTGAGTGTAGAGTAATATACTAGTATTGTATTTTGATTTATATCTTTACTATGAGTTCTTTTAAGTAACTTCCGATTAGTTTATGGAATTCCCGAGGGACCTTAATTAGCGAATTTTAAAATATCGTTTTCTTAAGTCTGTCAGACTTTGCTATGAAACAGAATTTGTGTCGCTAAATTACGCATAGTTTGAACTTGTACTTGTTAGCTCCTGACATCAAGTGGCTTCATGCCTTGTCTGAGGCGATTTCCATACAAGAAAAAAAGGATTAAACCTCACGCTTAAATAGGAAGCCAATGTATTACACATAAAAAAGACTTCCTGTGTGTGTACCACTGGGTGACCAATGCGCTCACGGGAAAGTCTCGGTTGCGCACCAAGGCTGCAAGCGAGATGCTCATAAGGTGGAGACTGGACACGATAATCTCACTTGTTACAGAGTACGACATTTCTGACCAGAAACGAGCAGTCTCACTGACAAGAGTTCCACAGCTGTGGCTCAATGATGTGAAGAGAGAGATTGGACCCACACAGCCAGTGGGTGCTCTTTCTGAACCCAACACAGCTGAACGAAGTTCATCGACATAGTAAGGATTCTGGAGTGGAGTCTTGTGCATAGAATCAACCGTTCATGTCTAAAGTGAGAGTGAAAGCAGTTTTTCGAAATTTTGAGAAATGTCAGACAATCGACCCAGTTCCAGTGCGATGGAAATGGGTAGGGTTCAGTGTGCATGAAGTATAGAACCGGCTAGACATGGACATCACACACTACAACGATTACAATTCTTTTACACTTATTGATTGTTGCCCTACACGGTTTTCAATCTGGAGGCCGCTAGAACGCCCTGTCCCACTTAAATTATAAATCGCATTTTCGTGCCTCTGACACACTTACATTTTAAATAGCATTTTGGTCAGTCTGCCATGCTTAAATAGAAATTGCATTCTCTTAGTCTGCCATGAATTGAGGACATATAAACAAAGACGGAACACAATCATCTTATTTGCCAAAGAAAATGAATCTTCTTGAACTATTCACCGCGTGTCACTTTGGACTTCCTCTCATGATGTAACTTTCTGTACACGTAGCCTTAGTTCTACTCTTAACCTCTAATATGATTTCCCATTTACTTAGTTCTAAACCTATGTAAAAAAAATATTCTAGTTCTAACCACACGCACGTATCTAAGCATTGCTAAACAGGGAAGCAGTCCCACATCAATAAATTTTATTATTGAATTAAAAATGCTTTTACTGTCCGGTTAATTCTGACTCACGTAATTTTTTATTTTCATTTTGTTTTCTATTTGGTTTTCTGCGGGATGAGGAATCCTACTGTATGTCAGACATTCACCCACTATTCCAGAGACTTCATCCGAGAGATCTTTGTTATTATTCTAACCGTCCCTTTAAGTGCAATTGCTTGGATCTCTCTTGCACTTGGTTCACCGGGTAGATTCGCCAAATATTTTTTGTAAGTTCTTTTTCGTGTGCACAGTGGCTTCTATCATAACAGGATTTATTAAAATCTTCTTAAGGTTCCCTTTGGTGTCTTGTCCTACATAAAACTTCGGTATTTAGTTTTCTTCTCCATCGCATTTACAGACAGATCTCAGGGTCTAGTACTTAGCCCCTTTCCCTCTCTCTCTCTATCTCGAACTCTCTATCGCCATCGAGCTTTCATGCAAACCACTGGCAGAAACGTTTCTAGTGTCCGCATGGATATACGTGCGTAGATAGCTTATGCGGTGGAGCAGGCCTTTGCCTGGCAGAGGGGCGGGTAGGTGTTTTTTTTTTTCGATTACAATTGCACTGAGTGACCCCGTCCGGGAAACCAAAAAATAGAAGAAGAAAAAAAAAGAGAATACACTAAATCAATACTTACAAGCAGCCTTGACTTCGATTGATAAGCTTGGCCTAGATTCATCGATAATTGTGCCATACTTTTCTACGTCTCTTTTATACACACAGACACACGGACACAAACATTTTCTCTCCGCCTCTCTCTCTCTCTCTCCCTCTCCCTCTCTCTCTCTCTCTCTCTCTATCTATCTATCTATCTATCTATGTAGTTATATATATATCTCGCTGTCTTTCTATCTATTTTTCTATCTATCTATCTATCTATCTATCTATCTATCTATCTTTCTATCTATCTACCTATATATATATATATATATATATATAATTTATTTAGATACTGTATATTACATATTACACCAACTAAATAAATTATATTAGCTCTCTTATATGATCGAGCACTTTATTTTATTTCTTTTCATATACAACCTGACACTATATATATATATATATATATATATATATATATATATATATATATATACTAATCCAACCTATGTCAAATTCATCAGCCAATTCCCCTACGAAACTAAGATCATAATTCGGACAATTGAAAGGATCTACCAAAGGATATCTAGACATAAGTTGTCTCTTATATTCAACAATACTTTGCCTGCAATAGAAGACACTGCCTATATATATATATATATATATATATATATATATATATATATATATATATATATATATATATGTATAATGCGGGTATTATTATTATTTCCTGTATCCACATAAAATCTCATAAGGATGTATAATCTTTTATGTATCGATTTTCAGTATTTACTTCAACAGTGCTCAATACGTGATTAGAGCTAGGTAGTAAGTTATAAAAATATAAAAGAAAATAATTAAATGAAAAACTAAACAAAACCAACGCATTTTAAATAGCATTTTAGTTAGTCTGTCATGCTTGAATAGAACTTGCATTCACTTAGTCTGCCATGGATTGAGGTCGGAAAAACGAAGACGGAACACAGTCAGCTTATTTGCCAAAGAAAAAGAATTTTCTTGAATTATTCACCGCGTGTCACTTTGGACTTCCTCTCATTACGTAACTTTCTGTACACGTAAAATCACCTATTAATTCGACCCATTCATAAAAAAAGATTGAGTAACACTTATACAAAACAGAATAAAAAGTAGGAAGTAAATGTCAGCCGAATCTTTGTTTGTGAGGAGCCCTACCATTAACCCATCGGATGGAATAAAAAAAAAAGTATCTGGTTGGTTAGCTAGCTAGACTAAACACCACATGTATATATTTAACACGGTAATAATCGACCAAACTCGTACTCACACACTTGTTCAACAAGCGCCTCATAAAGTCAAAAGCTTACTTGCCGCGCTAAGGACTTTAACAACGTGGTAGTGTCTGAGCTCTGCCGTCTGGAATTGGGGTTTCTAGCAGGGTCACTCATGGCAGACAGGTCTGGTACACAGTGGCATCAGAACACATTACCAAGGGATTCCTTTCCTGAATACTACAACATGCTCATCTTAAAACCCAATGGAAATAAACACTTGTCATGAACCGTACTCATACGTAATCGCATTATGTTCATTCCATTGATGATTTCAATCTTCTCATGACATTCTTCATCATTCAACTGACAATGGAATCATTGCATTAGGCCTTATCCTCGAGTTGTCTTGCTAGATAGAGAATCATTAATAATGTGAACGTGCGTTTCTGTGAATGCACTGCACAGAACGTGATTGGCCGCTCGTTGTCTTTGTCCGGATTCGATGCTTGATTTCAACATTAGCCGTAGTGTGGTCAATCGGGTGGTCGATCGTGTGGTCAATCACAACTCAAGTTTAAAACAAGTAGCGATGTTTTATTTTAAGAGGTTTAAAATGATACTTGATTTTTCTATCGAACTACAGACCTGCAATCAGAACTCTTAGCCCGACCAAATCAAAATACAAGTCTAAGCGAATACAGTCTTTCAGCTTAGGGTCAAACGACCTATCCGTCTGTGAAACCTCTGCTGGAATATGTATATATATATATATATATATATATATATATATATATATATATATATATATATATAATATTTGTTATTGTCTATGTACGTATACGTTTCGTCCCTTTTCAATCGAGACTCATCAGCATAGAGATATGTCTATTCACTACCGGTCGTACGATTCGAAACCCGCGCGGCCAATATTTGAATAGCCGATAAACAATGATAATTTAACACATTTAAAAGCGGCACGATGTCCATGCATTCTACTTCTATTAAAGAAGGTATGATGCATATACAGCAAGTGACGATGTTTCCAAACTATGCAGCTATATATATATATAACTTAGACCGCACAGAGAGACCACTCGAGATTATCAGCTGTTCATCCATGGACATAAAAACGAACTGACTATAAGGTCCACCATCAAGTATGAACATTACTTTTGGAAAGTCTCAAGTAGTTTATAACGTCAGCATTGAACCTCGTATTCAAGAAGACATTACTATTTCGAAGGTCATCTTATTTCTTGGGTGGTCTTTCTTTTCTTAGCTAATTATTTATCGCATTGCAGGTCCGTCGTCCGCATGTATCCCATCAAAAATGCAGCATTGCACGTGTTTACAGTGACATACATCGGCGAGATCTTTAAGCCTCATCCTGTAGTATGTATGGGTGTAACATCCATACATAATAGATGTTAGGGCATAAAGATTCAAAGCAGACGCTAACCAACACCGAACTTATAATTGAGTTACGCTACCTTTAGGGAATTTTATCATGCTCGAAATTAGCTCAAATTTCTAGAATCTATATGAACATGGTATTTAATATAAATAGGTAAAAAGTGCAAGGAGTTCATGTGTTAGTTAATTCGAGCGGTCAAGTCCGAACTTACACCAACTAAATAAGTAAAAAAAGAGATTGCTAAAGCGAAGAATATGTTAAAATAAAGCTGACATGGGTAATGTATAATGTTACTGTCACGCTCAGTTGAATTTACATTCCGGCCATATTTCTCTGATTAATGTAATTGGAAAAAAGATCTTCATATGACATTAATTGACTAAAAAGGAGCGCGCTTTAAATAGATACTAGATGAAATATTCGTCCCAGAACGTGGAAAAAATTAATTACCGAACAGAACAGTTTTGCATAAGTCTCATGTCTAGGTTAAAATCTAGAGATAATGCTACTAAACCTTATGTCTAGAATACTTGTTAAGGAAATCTTGCTTAATTTGTGTTTAATTAGTAGGGAACAAAATGTAATGCAAATTAAATTAAAATCTGAAAATAAATTAATTTCAAATGTTGAGCGGTGTCCTAAATTATGAGAATGAAATATTTGTTACTTGATGTTAAAATGACTTAGTGTTAAAAGCTTAGAAAAATGGGAGTTTTTTTTATATTTTCACGAAAGGATTTCACTACGTCTTTGGCCTCTTTTTCATGAAGCTAAATAAAACTAAATATAGCAAAGATGACGCAGTCTTACGTGTTTGTGTCAAAATCAATAAGGATCGGTTAAGTTGTTTTAGGGGTGAATTCTGTACATACAAATGTACAAACACCTATGTATGCCGAAATTTATTTAGATAGAGACTACGTGAAATACCCGCCAAAGAGAACGTTCCGAATATAAAGGCAACTGGGAGATGTTTAATCAGATTAAGAGGAACTGCATAATGATGAGACTAAGTAAATATTTCTTTTGAAACGATTTGTTTTATATAATGTCTTTCTAAACGATTACTTGGTGATACGTGAAAATAACATATTTACACACGTTTCTATGTATACGAGAATAACGTTTCTTTAACGATGTTTTGCATTGCACTAGAATGACGTTTCTAAACGATGTTTCTAAACTATGCATGTGAATGAAGTTTCTAAACGATGTTTTGCATTGCACTAGAATGACGTTTCTAAACGATGGTTCCAAACTATGAATGTGAATGAAGTTTCTAAACGATGTTTTGCATTGCACTAGAATGACGTTTCTAAACGATGGTTCCAAACTATGAATGTGAATGAAGTTTCTAAACGATGTTTTGCATTGCACTAGAATGACGTTTCTAAACGATGGTTCCAAACTATGAATGTGAATGAAGTTTCTAAACGATGTTTCCAAACTATGCATGTGAATGAAGTTTCTAAACGATGTTTCCAAACTATGCATGTGAATGAAGTTTCTAAACGATGTTTTGCATTGCACTAGAATGACGTTTCTAAACGATGTTTCCAAACTATGCATGTGAATGAAGTTTCTAAACGATGTTTTGCATTGCACTAGAATGACGTTTCTAAACGATGGTTCCAAACTATGCATGTGAATGAAGTTTCTAAACGATGTTTCCAAACTATGCATGTGAATGAAGTTTCTAAACGATGTTTCCAAACTATGCATGTGAATGAAGTTTCTAAACGATGTTTCCAAACTATGCATGTGAATGAAGTTTCTAAACGATGTTTCCAAACTATGCATGTGAATGAAGTTTCTAAACGATGTTTTGCATTGCACTAGAATGACGTTTCTAAACGATGTTTCCAAACTATGCATGTGAATGAAGTTTCTAAACGATGTTTTGCATTGCACTAGAATGACGTTTCTAAACGATGGTTCCAAACTATGAATGTGAATGAAGTTTCTAAACGATGTTTCCAAACTATGCATGTGAATGAAGTTTCTAAATGATGTTTCCAAACTATGCATGTGAATGAAGTTTCTAAACGATGTTTCCAAACTATGCATGTGAATGAAGTTTCTAAACGATGTTTCCAAACTATGCATGTGAATGAAGTTTCTAAACGATGTTTTGCATTGCACTAGAATGACGTTTCTAAACGATGGTTCCAAACTATGAATGTGAATGAAGTTTCTAAACGATGTTTCCAAACTATGCATGTGAATGAAGTTTCTAAATGATGTTTCCAAACTATGCATGTGAATGAAGTTTCTAAACGATGTTTCCAAACTATGCATGTGAATGAAGTTTCTAAACGATGTTTTGCATTGCACTAGAATGACGTTTCTAAACGATGGTTCCAAACTATGCATGTGAATGAAGTTTCTAAACGATGTTTCCAAACTATGCATGTGAATGAAGTTTCTAAACGATGTTTCCAAACTATGCATGGGAATGAAGTTTCTAAACGATGTTTTGCATTGCACTAGAATGACGTTTCTAAACGATGTTTCCAAACTATGCATGTGAATTAATTTCTAAACCATGTTTCCAAACTATGCATGTGAATGAAGTTTCTAAACGATGTTTCCAAACTATGCATGTGAATGAAGTTTCTAAACGATGTTTCCAAACTATGCATGTGAATGAAGTTTCTAAACGATGTTTCCAAACTATGCATGTGAATGAAGTTTCTAAACGATGTTTCCAAACTATGCATGTGAATGAAGTTTCTAAACGATGTTTCCAAACTATGCATGTGAATGACGTTTCTAAACGAGGTTTCTAAACTATGCATGTTAATAAAGTTTCTAAACGATGTTTCCAAACGATGCATGTGAATTACGTTTCTAAACGATGTTTCCAAACTATGCATGTGAATTACGTTTCTAAACGATGTTTCCAAACTATGCATGTGAATTACGTTTCTAAACGATGTTTCTAAACTATGCATGTGAATGAAGTTTCTAAAAGATGTTTCCAAACTATGCATGTGAATGAAGTTTCTAAACGATGTTTCCAAACTATGCATGTGAATTAAGTTTCTAAACGATATTTACAAACTATGCATGTTAATGAAGTTTCTCAACGATGTTTCCAAACTATGCATGTGAATTAAGTTTCTAAACGATGTTTCAAATCTATGCATGTGAATGAAGTTTCTAAACGATGTTTCTAAACTATGCATGTGAATGAAGTTTCTAAAAGATGTTTCCAAACTATGCATGTGAATGAAGTTTCTCAACGATGTTTCCAAACTATGCATGTGAATGAAGTTTCTAAACGATGTTTCCAAACTATGCATGTTAATGAAGTTTCTAAACGATGTTTCCAAACGATGCATGTGAATGAAGTTTCTAAACGATGTTTCCAAACTATGCATGTGAATGAAGTTTCTAAAGGATGTTTCCAAATTATGCATGTAAATGAAGTTTCTAAACGATGTTTCCAAACTATGCATGTGAATTACGTTTCTAAACGATGTTTCAAAACTATGCATGGGAATGAAGTTTCTAAACGATGTTTCCAAACTATGCATGTGAATGAAGTTTCTACACGATGTTTCCAAAGTAAGTATGTGAATGAAGTTTCTAAACGATGTTTCTAAACTATGCATGTGAATGAAGTTTCTAAACGATGTTTCCAAACTATGCATGTGAATGAATTTCTAAACGATGTGTCCAAACTATGCATGTGAATTACGTTTCTAAACGATGTTTCCAAACTATACATGTGAATGAAGTTTCTAAAAGATGTTTCCAAACTATGCATGTGAATTAAGTTTCTAAACGATGTTTCAAATCTATGCATGTGAATGAAGTTTCTAAACCATGTTTCTAAACTATGCATGTGAATGAAGTTACTAAAAGATGTTTCCAAACTATGCATGTGAATGAAGTTTCTCAACGATGTTTCCAAACTATGCATGTGAATGAAGTTTCTAAACGATGTTTCCAAACTATGCATGTTAATGAAGTTTCTAAACGATGTTTCCAAACGATGCATGTGAATGAAGTTTCTAAACGATGTTTCCAAACTATGCATGTGAATGAAGTTTCTAAAGGATGTTTCCAAATTATGCATGTAAATGAAGTTTCTAAACGATGTTTCCAAACTATGCATGTGAATTACGTTTCTAAACGATGTTTCCAAACTATGCATGTGAATGAAGTTTCTAAACGATGTTTCCAAACTATGCATGTGAATGAAGTTTCTACACGATGTTTCCAAAGTAAGTATGTGAATGAAGTTTCTAAACGATGTTTCTAAACTATGCATGTGAATGAAGTTTCTAAACGATGTTTACAAACTATGCATGTGAATGAATTTCTAAACGATGTGTCCAAACTATGCATGTACATGAAGTTTCTAAACGATGTTTCCAAACTATACATGTGAATGAAGTTTCTAAACGATGTTTCCAAACTATGCATGTGAATTACGTTTCTAAACGATGTTTCCAAACTATGCATGTTAATGAAGTTTCTAAACGATGTGTCCAGACTATGCATGTGAATTACGTTTCTAAACGATGTTTCCAAACTATGCATGTGAATGAAGTTTCTAAACGATGTGTCCAGACTATGCATGTGAATTACGTTTCTAAAGGATGTTTCCAAACTATGCATGGGAATAACGTTTCTAAACGATGTTTCCAAACTATGCATGTTAATGAAGTTTCTAAACGAGGTTTCCAAACTAAGCATGTGAATGAAGTTTCTAAACGATGTTTCCAAACTATGCATGTAAATGAAGTTTCTTAACGATGTTTCTAAACTATGCATGTGAATTACGTTTCTTAATGATGTTTCCAAACTATGCATGTGAATTACGTTTCTAAAGGATGTTTCCAAACGCTGCATGTGAATTACGTTTCTAAACGATGTTTCCAAACTATTCATGTGAATTACGTTTCTAAACGATGTTTCTAAACTATGCATGTTAATGAAGTTTCTAAACGATATTTACAAACTATGCATGTTAATGAAGTTTCTCAACGATGTTTCCAAACTATGCATGTGAATAAAGTTTCTAAACGATGTTTCAAATCTATGCATGTGAATGAAGTTTCTAAACGATGTTTCCAAACTATGCATGTGAATGAAGTTTCTACACGATGTTTCCAAAGTAAGTATGTGAATGAAGTTTCTAAACGATGTTTCTAAACTATGCATGAGAATGAAGTTTCTAAACGATGTTTTTAAACTATGCATGTGAATGAAGTTTCTAAACGATGTTTCCAAACTATGCATGTGAATGAAGTTTCTTAACGATGTTTCCAAACTATGCATGTGAATAACGTTTCTAAACGATTTTTCCAAACTATGCATGTTAATGAAGTTTCTAAACGAGGTTTCCAAACTATGCATGTGAATTACGTTTCTAAACGATGTTTCCAAACTATGCATGTAAATGAAGTTTCTTAACGATGTTTCTAAACTATGCATGTGAATTACGTTTCTTAATGATGTTTCCAAACTATGCATGTGAATTACGTTTCTAAACGATGTTTCCAAACGATGCATGTGAATTACGTTTCTAAACGATGTTTCCAAACTATGCATGTGAATGAAGTTTCTAAACGATGTTTCCAAACTATGCATGTGAATGAAGTTTCTAAACGATGTTTCCAAACTATGCATGTGAATGAAGTTTCTAAACGATGTTTCCAAACGATGCATGTGAATGAAGTTTCTAAACGATGTTTCCAAACTATGCATGTGAATGAAGTTTCTAAACGATGTTTCCAAACGATGCATGTGAATGAAGTTTCTAAACGATGTTTCCAAACTATGCATGTGAATGAAGTTTCTAAACGATGTTTCCAAACTATGCATGTAAATTACGTTTCTAAACGATGTTTCCAAACTATGCATGTGAATGAAGTTTCTTAACGATGTTTCCAAACTATGCATGTGAATGAAGTTTCTAAACGATGTTTCCAAACTATGCATGTGAATTACGTTTCTAAACGATGTTTCCAAACTATGCATGTGAATGAAGTTTCTAAACGATGTTTCCAAACTATGCATGTGAATGAAGTTTCTAAAGGATGTTTCCAAACTATGCATGTGAATGAAGTTTCTAAACGACGTTTCCAAACTATGCAAATGACTGAAGTTTCTAAACGATCTTTCTCGATGCAGAAGATTAGTCTACTTAAAATAGTTTTTAGATGAACAAAAAGATGTTTAGTTTATATATGCACTAGAATTAAGTTTGTGAAAGATGTTTCTATATGCAGGAGATTGGCCTTTTAACCGATGTTTCTATATGCAGGATGGGCTTTTTTAAACGATGTGTCTATATGCAGGAGATCGTTTTTTAAACGATGTTTCTATATGCAGGATGGGCCTATTTAAACGACGTGTCTACATGCAGGAGATTGGCTTTTTAAACGATTATTCTATATGCAGGAGATTGGCTTTTTAAACGATGTTTCTATATGCATGATGGGCTTTTTAAAACGAGGTTTCTATATGCAGGAGATTGGTTTTTTAAACGATGTTTCTATATGCAGTATATTTGCTTTTTAAACGATGTTTCTATATGCATGATGGGCTTTTTTAAACGAGGTTTCTATATGCAGGAGATTGGCTTTTTAAACGATGTTTCTATATGCATGATGGGCTTTTTAAACGATGTTTCTATATGCAGGAGATTGGCTTTTTAAACGATGTTTCTATATACAGGAGATCGTTTTTTAAACGATGTTTCTATATGCAGGATGGGCTTTTCTAAACAATGTGTCTATATGCAGGAGATTGGCTTTGTTAAACGATGTTTCTATATGCAGGAGATTGGCTTTTTTCTGTGTGTAAGAAATTGGTGTCCTTAAAATAATTTTTACATAAACAAAAAGGTGTTTCTATATGCATTAGAACGACGTTCCTAAAGGGTGTTTCTGAACGATACATGAAAATGAAGTTTCAAAACGATGTTTCTAGATGCAGGAGATTGGCGTTTATAACGCTGTTTCCAGATGCAGGAGATTGGCGTACCTAAACAATGCTTCTATATACAGGAGATTGGCGTTTCTAAAATAAATGTTTACATGAACCAAAAGATGTTTCCATATGCAGGAGAATTACGTTTCTAAACGATGTTTTTAAACAATGCATTAAAATGAACTTTCTAAACGATGTCTCTACATGCACGAGAATAACGTTTCTAAAAATATTTTCTACATGCACGAGAATAACGTTTCTAAAAATATTTTCTACATGCATGAGAATAACGTTTCTAAAAAAAATGTCTACATGCATGAGAATAACGTTTCTAAAAAAAATGTCTACATGCACGAGAATAACGTTTCTAAAAAAAATGTCTACATGCACGAGAATAACGTTTCTAAAAAAATGTCTACATGCACGAGAATAACGTTTCTAAAAAAAATTTCTACATGCACGAGAATAACGTTTCTAAAAAAAATGTCTACATGCACGAGAATAACGTTTCTAAAAAAAATTTCTACATGCATGAGAATAACGTTTCTAAAAAAAATTTCTACATGCACGAGAATAACGTTTCTAAAAAAAATTTCTACATGCACGAGAATAACGTTTCTAAAAAAAATGTCTACATGCACGAGAATAACGTTTCTAAAAATATGTTCTACATGCACGAGAATAACGTTTCTAAAAAAATTTCTACATGCACGAGAATAACGTTTCTAAAAATATGTTCTACATGCACGAGAATAACGTTTCTAAAAAAATTTCTACATGCACGAGAATAGCGTTTCTAAAAATATGTTCTACATGCACGAGAATAACGTTTCTAAAAAAAATTTCTACATGCACGAGAATAACGTTTCTAAAAAAAATGTCTACATGCACGAGAATAACGTTTCTAAAAATATTTTCTACATGCATGAGAATAACGTTTCTAAAAAAATGTCTACATGCATGAGAATAACGTTTCTAAAAAAAATGTCTACATGCACGAGAATAACGTTTCTAAAAAAAATTTCTACATGCACGAGAATAACGTTTCTAAAAAAAATTTCTACATGCACGAGAATAACGTTTCTAAAAAAATTTCTACATGCACGAGAATAACGTTTCTAAAAATATTTTCTACATGCACGAGAATAACGTTTCTAAAAATATTTTCTACATGCACGAGAATAACGTTTCTAAAAAAATTTTTCTACATGCACGAGAATAACGTTTCTAAAAAAAATTTTCTACATGCACGAGAATAACGTTTCTAAAAAAAATGTCTACATGCACGAGAATAACGTTTCTAAAAAAAAATGTCTACATGCACGAGAATAACGTTTCTAAAAAATATTTTCTACATGCACGAGAATAACGTTTCTAAAAAAAATGTCTACATGCACGAGAATAACGTTTCTAAAAAAAATGTCTACATGCACGAGAATAACGTTTCTAAAAAAAATGTCTACATGCACGAGAATAACGTTTCTAAAAAAATGTCTACATGCACGAGAATAACGTTTCTAAAAAAAATGTCTACATGCACGAGAATAACGTTTCTAAAAAAAATTTCTACATGCACGAGAATAACGTTTCTAAAAAAAATGTCTACATGCACGAGAATAACGTTTCTAAAAATATTTTCTACATGCATGAGAATAACGTTTCTAAAAAAATGTCTACATGCATGAGAATAACGTTTCTAAAAAAAATGTCTACATGCACGAGAATAACGTTTCTAAAAAAAATTTCTACATGCACGAGAATAACGTTTCTAAAAAAAATTTCTACATGCACGAGAATAACGTTTCTAAAAAAATTTCTACATGCACGAGAATAACGTTTCTAAAAATATTTTCTACATGCACGAGAATAACGTTTCTAAAAATATTTTCTACATGCACGAGAATAACGTTTCTAAAAAAATTTTTCTACATGCACGAGAATAACGTTTCTAAAAAAAATTTTCTACATGCACGAGAATAACGTTTCTAAAAAAAATGTCTACATGCACGAGAATAACGTTTCTAAAAAAAAATGTCTACATGCACGAGAATAACGTTTCTAAAAAATATTTTCTACATGCACGAGAATAACGTTTCTAAAAAAAATGTCTACATGCACGAGAATAACGTTTCTAAAAAAAATGTCTACATGCACGAGAATAACGTTTCTAAAAAAAATGTCTACATGCACGAGAATAACGTTTCTAAAAAAATGTCTACATGCACGAGAATAACGTTTCTAAAAAAAATGTCTACATGCACGAGAATAACGTTTCTAAAAAAAATTTCTACATGCATGAGAATGTTGTTTCTAAACGATGTGCCAGAACGATGTTTAATGCTTTATTTTAATGACTTTTCCCGACGATAATTTTATATGCACTACAATGGCGTTTCTGGCCGATGTTTTGCACGAGAATTGCTTTAATAACTATACTGTTACACATACGAGATGGACTTTGTCTAAACAAGTATTTGTTAATACACGAAAATTACTCTTTCAAACTATGTCTCTCTGTGCTCGCCAATAACATTTTTTCGAAACGATTTCCTCGAAATATGCGAGAATAAATTTTAGGAAAGTAGAAAGTGGACCTAGGGTTTAATTTCCGCATCCTTGTAACTCTCGTTTCCCTTATTTTGTATTTTAGTCCTCACGTTATATGTTCATTTTGACTTGTTCACTGGTAGTGATGATGTCAACATCTTTATATGTATGTGGTTCAGTCGGCGCACAATAAAAAATATTAAACTGGAAAAGGTGGGGGGGGGAATGCTTTTTTCTGGGTCGGAATCTAACGCTTATCGTTGGCTAGCTTTTGACCGTGCAGTAGTATTTTTTGTCTCTTTACATCAAATGGCTTCATGCCTTGTCTAGAGCGATTTCCATAAACAAAAAATCGATTTTTTTCTAGAAATGACACTTTACACATAAAATGAATTACTTTTAAATCGATATAAAATAATTACTGTAATAGACAAGTGCATTATTCAGGTTTTTTATGATAATGATCGATATTGGCTAGGAAATAACTGGAACGTTATAGCAACAACAAAAAAGCAACCGTTTTTTGTGAGATACGAAACCACTGAAAGATGACATAAAACTAAACTGAAGGCGAACCCTTATCCACACGGCCTCCACACACAAGCAAATATCGTGTCGTTTTAACCTACTTAAAATGTTTATGATTCTGGCGTCCATACAAAATTAACATGGATCTAAAATATTTCGATTGGCTAAAATAAATAAGGAATCATAAAGAGAAGATCGATTTTAAATAAATGAATAAATAAATAAATAAAAATGTCAAATACGTATGACGATTTGACTATAAGAAATATTGACTGTTTTATATGTCTATTTTGACTTGTTTATGTTCACTGGTAGTGATGAGGTCAACATCATTATACGTAGGTGGTTCAGTCGGCACACAATGAAAAAATATTAAACTAGAAAAAGGGAGCGCTAAAAATGTCGGAACATTTGTTTTGGGTTTTATTTTTTTAAGTAAAGTACCGACCATACTCGAGCGAGACTTGGAGCTCCCCGCTTCATTAGCTACTATACAGAGGTGTAAGAGAGGGCGCAACTCCTTTCCCAGCATTACCCCACTTACCCTTGACCCCTACTTTATAAGGCTGAGTATTTAGCAAAAGGGTTTCTAGAACCATTTTTAAGTATTCGGTATGACTGGATCGAGGATTGAACCCAGGTTTCCTGGCCCATTAGTGAACACACTTACCATTGTGCAATATAGACAATCAATGTCATTTACTTTTAATTTTGAATAATGTGTTTTTAAAAAAGGTTAAATAACCTACGACATCGATAAGGTGCTGACTCTTAGTGGTTAAATTAACTCTTGGATCAACACTTTAACCGTGATGCCGCGACACACATACAGAAAAGCCTGCTTTCTATAGAAAGATTTGTACGTTTTAAGTTATTATTTGTTCCCTGTCATGGTAAATATTTTGCGTTTTTTATAATGTATATATATATATATATATATATATATATATATATATATATATATATATATATAGGGGGGCAATAAAAGTAATAAATGTCAAAAGAAAATCTACGCACTCCAACAAATGAAGATGACCGATAAAATAAAGGTCAAAATAACACGTACTTAAAAACACACACACGACTTTGACCAAGAGAAGCAGGAAAAACAAGAAATAAAAAATAAAAAATAAAAGATATAAAAATATCAAAACACGTACTCACACTTGCCCACAAACACACGCAAAATTATAAAATTATAAAATAACAAAATGATAAAATAACAAAATAATAAATACATGTTGAAAAAAGACTTTTACAAATGTTGGTAGCCTTACTCCTTTACATATATATATATATATATATATATATATATATATATATATATATATATATATATATATATATATATATATGTATATATATATATGTGTGTGCGTGTGTGTGTGTTTATATATATATATATATATATATATGTGTGTGTGTGTGTGTATGTAAAATCAAATGTATGTGTGTATGTGAGTGTGAGGTTTTTGTGTTTCCTATAGAAAAAAAATGTTAGAGAATTTACATAAAATTCAACAGTTTATTCTTATGTAAAATTTACCGGCGAAAATAATGGAAATGTTCACGAATCTCTAAGTGCACTCATCGGGAGACTATGATGGCATAACCCACTTAAAACTTCAAATATATTTAATTTTTATGAAATCTAAATCATATATATATAAAATTTTCGGTGGAAAAAAGAATTGAAGTAGTCCCGAATCTCTAAGTGCCCTCCTAACCTAAGGCATCAATGAGGTCCGCACTTTCTTTAAAACTTAAATATATGCTATTTTACTGAAATTTCTATAATATGTAAAAAGTTTACGGGGAAGACAATGGAAGTGGTCCCGAACATCTACGTTACCCTCTACGTACCGAATATCTACGATGTAGTTGTTCTCATTCAATCCCGAACAACGTCGAGTTTTCCTCCTTATCTATTTCATACAAGGCAGTTTACTGTGTGTGTGTGTGTGTGTATGTCTAGCTAAAACTGTAAAACTACAAAATAAACAGCTACAAAGTTGGTATTTTCTTGATCGGCGAATAATATCTAAAATGTAGAAAAAAATATTCATTCTTTGACCCTAAACTGGCGCAGATTTCACCGGGGGTATGCTTTCTAACTAGAGGAAAGTAACGCTGATCTTTTTCAATTAGTTATTTCCCTTACGCCGACTCATTCCTCGAGTGTGTGTGGGGGGGTGTTCAGAGAGAAATATCGGCTGGGCGGAGAAGAAAGAAGGGAGAGGGATGGGAAAACGGGGTAGAGGGGAACTAGAGAGATAGAAGTTTTAATAAAAAAATATGTTATACTTTTGTCCCGGGCAACGCCGCATAGTCCTGCTAGTCTATTATGCAATAAAAAAAAATACCAAACTGCTAACCTACTAATTCAAAATAACGCGTCGTCGGCAAACACTTTTTGTACAAAACTAGTAATGCCATAAATATGTCTAGCTGCCCCGTTAGATAATCTGCTTCTCATAATACTGCATACATAATCATGGCTAGAACTACGATTTCTCACCGTCTTACATGCGACCTCTTCTCCCAACAAAGTTTTATCTACAAACACATAACCACACATAACACACCCACAGCAGACTTTTGTGGAATATTAACCGATACCACCATTATTCTCTTCACTTCTAATCGCAGTCTCCGCCCATTTCGAATCATTATTCATCCGGTCTTACAAACCCACCATCAACCAGGCCCAGATATGAGTAGATATTTGCATCAGAATAGGTGGAATGCTTTAACGTTTTGTATCTTTACGGTTTGATTTGCTTGCAAACCTTACTAGAATGTATAGGTAAAATATAATAGAATCACAAGATAAAACAAAGACATCTAAGTGGGATACACAGTGAGGTAAACACGAACGTACGCAAGGAATGATCGACATTTCGCCTTAGAGGAAATTTATTCAGGCTTTTTCAAGATACATGTTTTAAATAAAGCACGAAGTATTTTTATATACAGTCGTGGGTTGTAGGAGAAAGAGTCCAAAATTCGCATGAGCGGGTGAGGAAGGTAGGCGAGAGTGGAAGGCAAGCATGGACATTGCGGACCACGGACGGTTTAATGGATGCCGACATGGAATTATGAAATTGGCAGCACGAGTTCAAATCCGATTGGATCTATTGGTGAATTTACGAATACCCTTCACTCACTTCGCCACTCTCGCGATCTGATATTGTTTTTCTGTGAATCATTTGCAATAGAAACCCACCATCAACCATTTATAAGGGTGGAGGGGGCAGTTATACAATAGTTTTACAACATTTCACGTTCTTCCGATAATATTAGGGGAGGGGCGAAACGAGAGAAGGGGAGACAGTAAAACAAAGAAAAGAATAAAGTGTTATGAGCATGGTGGAAAAATGCATGGAGTATTGTTGTTACATCTGAGCTGGTACACCAACCGCTAGTCTCCCCCTCTTAGAAAGGGTTAAAAAAGGGTCTCTAATCTGATAGCACCCACAGTGTCTACCAAGCTCCAGCCCTTGTCCGATTGTCGCAGTGTTGCATTCCTGTGCTTGTTTTACAAGCATTTCAATGGAATGTACTCCGACGAACTTGCTGCCCTTGTGCCCTCTCAACCCAAATACCCCCGACAAACCCGACAATCAGCAAAATCCTACCCCTTCACTATAGAGGTCCCCAGATTCCGGAATTATTTCTACTATGATAGCTTCTTGCATCGAACTGCTAGCCTTTGGAATTCCCTCCCTGCTCTATGTTTCCCTGACTGTACCAACATGCAGAAATTTAAATGTAATGTAAAAAAAAAATATCTCGCTGCACAACTCCCCATTTAAGATGCTCCCATAAATATGGCTGAAAATTTACGGTAGCTCTTTGGGACGAATTAAAATGAAAAAATTTAAAATGTTTTTAAAAAAGTACATAGTAGTGATCCCCATTCAATCCCAGGCAACGTCGGGTCTCCTTGTTAGTAAACGTTAAATCTCATGTGTTTATATTTATCAATTTATTTTATGTATCTACGGAACATTACAGCCATTGCGATTTCGTCAATATACAATTGATGGCAGAGTTATGAATTAATACTCTAGTTATTGTCATAGTTAGTGGATAAACAATAAGAATCATAACATATACGTACTTTGATTGTATATGCGCGCGCGTGTGTGTGTGTGTGTGTGTGTGTGTGTGTGTGTGTGCAGTTGGGTGGGTGCACGTGTATGCTGGTCGAGGTATTGACGTTCTACTATACACGAACGTCGGCTTTCAATGCATTAAACTAGGTTGAACTAGTTCCCATTGATGTCCGCCAGATGGCGCGTGTGATGTATGATGAAAGTGGACGCAATGACCTTGTATATGAACGAGGCCCTTTTGTGAGACCGTCGGCCGGATCGATGCTAAGCGAACATTTGTGATTGATATATTGATTTAGCACGCCCTCCAAGGGCTTTTTGCTTGTCGCACTGATGAAATTAATTTGGGTGAGGGCAGTTTTTTTTTGTTTGTTTGATTTTGCTGTTTTGGATGTAATTATAAGAGGAGATCGATCGGCAACCGACAATCGACTTGCTAACAGGATGTGAGAAGGGGGGGGGAGAAAAAAATCGAACATTCCTCACTAAAGATTGGTACACACACACACACACACACACACACATATATATATATATATATACAGAGAGAGAGAGAGAGAGAGAGAGATAATTTATTTAAATACATATTTCTGAATTTCATATTCCATTGTGGGATATATATATATATATATATATATATATATATATATATATATATATATATATATATATATATATATATATATATATATATCCCACAATGGAATATATATATATATATATAGATAGATAGATATATAGATAGAGATATATAAATATATAGATATATAATTTATTTAAATACTGTATATTACATATTTCAGAATTTCATATTTCATTGTGGGATATATATATATATATATATATATATATATATATATATATATATATATATATATATATATATATATGTATATAAATATATATATATATATATATATATCAAGGGAGGCGCGATAGTGCTCTATCCCTTAATAGACTTCAAAAACGACCTATGCTAGAAATCTCATTTCTTTGATCAGTCATAACTCAAAAACCAATAAACCAAATTAGTTAAAACTTTGCACAAAATGTTTATTTGATAGGTTCTATAAGTGTGTCGAATTTCAGCATCATTAGTCAAGGCAACCCAGAGATCCAGAAAGGTCAGGAGTGATTTTGTGTTATCCGTGTGTACGTACGTACGTACGTGTGTGCCACCCTGTATCTCATCAACTATTTGATGGATTCAGCTGATTTTTGGCAGAGATAGAGGTTCTAGGGTCTAGTTGATGGCATTTTAATTTCAGTTTACCATATACCTTAGTTGTTCAGAAAATTAAAAAATAACTTAAAAATTACCATTGTCTTGAGGCATAGCCTTTATAAAAGTAGTGACATTCCTTGATAAATGCCAGTATACTGAAATCATATGCCCTTAATAAGGTTAAGATGAAAATTCATATACACTAAATGTACAAAAGCAAGGAAATTCCCAAATTTTTACACTTTTATTGTCATTAAGGGTATGACTACATATCAACCAAACCATTTCATTATCACATCACTACAGTATAAATCTCTATGCATGAGTGGATGAAATGTGTGAGGTGCGCTGAAGAATAATTTCTACTAGTAAAATACATAGCCCTGTTGTGCTCGCATACCCTTAATGACAATAAAAGTGTAAAAATTTGGGAATTTCCTTACTTTTGTGCATTTAGTGTATATGAATTTTCATCTTAACCGTATTAAGGGCATATGATTTCAGTATACTGGCATTTATCATGGAATATATATATCAGTCAGGTTCATATTATATTCCAATAACCATGTTTTTATTTGATTATTTTTATTGTTTCACATTTCCAAAAAACATAACATTTCTGTGAGATATATTTTTAACGGTCCGTTTCATTTGGAAATGTGAAAAAATAAAAATAAAAATAATAAAATAAAAACATGATTATTGGAATATAATGTGAACCTGACTTATATTTGCTCTGTTGTCACTAATTGACAATCATCGAGATGAATCTTTTATGGAGACTGCAAAGTAAATGGGCACTGATAGTATATGCTAATACATATATTGTCATCAATAATTCAATAATTATATATATATATATATATATATATATATATATATATATATATATATATATATATAAGTAAATTTCGCGTACAACAAAATCGTAGGATAAATTTCAGAGGAAACATTTTTTTTATCAATGAAACTGGCGGGTAGAAAAAAAAGAAAATTGCTAAAATTTTCCTTACGGCCTAATCGTCTGACCCTCTAAGAGGAAACGTCAGAATGATAAATTACAAACTAAGAAAATCGAATGAGATATGAGGGGAAAAATTGTTTCAGTTGGAGAAAACGATTGAGAGAGAAAAAAAAAAGGTAAATCTCTCACCATTATGGTGGCTTTGAATCATTAAAGATTTCCAAATGATGCTTCAAAATCTTTTGTCTACACAGGCTAGGTCGAGAATTGTTAATAACTAACACCTCAGTAATATTGAGATGGTAGTTCGACCTGGCACTGTGTAAAACAGAAAACTACCCATGTCAGAACAACTATTTGTACTAACGAGGTGATTACCGATGGCTGATTCCTTGCCTGAAAGTTCCCGGATGATCTCGAAACTTTGTGTTGGCGAATATCACGTGGTATGTGTTGAGATATTCTAAATTCTAATCTTTGGGATGTCTTACCAACGTAGTCAGCTCAACACTGACACATGAATTTATAAACAACAGAATTCTTTTGAATGGCTGGCAAAACATCCTTATGAAAAGAGAAAAAGGTTTGAGTCGTGTAAACTACTCTCAGCATGGTTGCTGGAAAACAACGTTGAGTAGAAGAAGAAATCCTTTTGACAATGTCAAGGCCGTCAGCACCTAACCATGGAAGTTTCAAATAAATAGGGCAACGTGACGGGCCAATAAATTTACCACTATTAAATATAGCAACTATGCGTGCAATGGTGCTTTTTATGATATTGATGGGATATCCATTAGCAAGAAAAATATTAGTAATTTCACCAAGTTCCGCATCGAGTCGTGTTGGTGAACAAATCATAAGTGCTCGATGAGTGAGAGTACCAATAAGATTAATTTTTCTTGCTCTTGGAGCGAAGGAAAACCAATTAAGATAAAGGCCTGTAAATGCTGGTTTTCTATACACAGAGGTTTCAAATGATAAACCAGATTTAGACGCCAAAACATCGAGGAATGGCAAGGAACTACAATCCTCGACCTCCATAGTGAATTGCAACGCTGGATGCAAGTCACAAACAAGCCGAAGAAATTATTCAGCATCACTCCGTGAGGGAAAACAGGCAAAAGTGTCATCAACGTAACGTGTGTAAAAAGCCGGCTTGGTTACTTTGGAAAATAATTGGTTTTCCAAAAATCCAACAAAAATGTTGGCTAACGTGACCCTAACCCTAAACATTATGCTAAACCAATGCTAACCCTAACTCAAACCGTAACGACAACTTGTCGATTTTAGTTTTAATTGTTTAACCAATTAATGCCATTTAATATTTCATATTTGATATTTAATCTCCCTTTCTGATATTAATCAAGATTTATTAAACAAAAAAGAAATATAAAGTTAAATTGAGAAAGAAAAATCAAATCTATCACAATTCTCTTAACTTCTTCAATACTATCCAAGTGACTTATCAATTATTTATAATAATCACAAAAGGTTGTTTTTTGTTTGCAGGTGTATGTAAAACAAGAAGTGAATTGTGAAACTAACGAAGTCGTTGAATCTCTGAAAACAAAATTCGGATAACGGCGGATTGTGAGTGGTGGGTGGAGTTAAGGATAAGGTTAGAGTGATTAGTTCTTAAGTTAGGGTTAGGGTTAGGGTTAGAGTGATTAGTTCTTAGGTTAGGTTAGGGTTAGGGTTAGAGTGATTAGTTCTTAGGTGAGATTAGGGTTAAGCTTTGGGTTAGAGTGATTAGTTCTTAGGTGAGGGTTAGGGTTTGGGTTAGAGTGATTAGTTCTTAGGTGAGGGTTAGGGTTAGGGTTAGAGTGATTAGTTCTTAGGTGAGGGTTATGGTTTGGGTTAGGTTTAGAGTGATTAGTTCTTAGGTGAGAGTTAGGGTTAGGGTTAGGGTTAGAGTAATTAGTTCTTAGGTGAGGGTTATGATTTGGGTTAGGTTTAGAGTGATTAGTTTTTAAGTGAGAGTTAGGGTTAGGGTTAGGGTTAGGGTTAGAATGATTAGTTCTTATGTGAGGGTTATGGTTTGGGTTAGGTTTAGAGTGATTAGTTCTTAGGTGAGGTTAGGGTTAGGGTTAGAGTGATTAGTTCTTAGGTGAGGTTAGAGTTAGGGTTAGAGTGATTAGTTCTTAGGTGAGGGTTATGATTTGGGTTAGGGTTAGAGTGATTAGTTCTTAGGTGAGGGTTATGATTTGGGTTAAGGTTAGAGTGATTAGTTCTTAGGTAAGGTTATGTTAGTAGAAATTATCCCATTTTTTAAATTCTTTTTTGCATTATGGCCCAGATACTCAATTTTTTCAATTTCATTTTATTTTTAAGATTATTAAAATAAAATTCTTACGCTGATGATGACACGTTTATGTGCACACGGGAAATATTAGAATATCGCCTTTTAATATTTCCCGTAAATTAAAATCATCTAAATTATTTTTTTCAATTATATAATTCTTTTGGTAAAAACATGTAATAAACAATGCTTAATTCGATGAGCATATCCTTAATTCAAGAAATCAATTTTTCTTTGAGTTATATTGAGTTTTATTAAAACGGACTCGCGGGGCGTATTACATGATCTATAAAGAAATATTTTTGAAAAAATGTTTTAATTGTTAACATGAGAAGAAAAAATTCATGCATATTTTTGTTTATTTTAAGATATAACTCTAGTAATGGTGTTTTATGTTTACACAAAATAATACATTTTTAGTAAATTCCATGATTGTTAATTAATACATACTTGGAATTTGCTTACAATTGGTTGGTTTGCTGAATTTTGGTAAATTTTGGTGAATTTTGGTGAACTTTAAACTAATAGAAGGGGTCAAAATCTTTTTACATTTTGATGATCGCCCATTAATTTTGCACATACCTCGCAAGATAGAGCACTTTAAGTTAAGTCGACAACAAGCCGTCATTTTGATATTGAGTTCTCTCGACTGCTTGCTGGATAGCCTCCGTATTAGCTAATTAGATGTTAATATCTGAGGCAATGGCTGAATCCTTAGAAAATGACCTCCAGTCTATTGTGGAATGTGGTAAACAATGGATGGTAACTTTTAATGCCGCAAAGACAAAGCTACTTTCCTTCAATAACTACAAGAAACCTCTTCAACCCCCGATTGTCATGGCAAATAACACCCTGCCTGAGAGTTCATCATTCAAACTCCTCGGCCTAACTTTCACAGATAACATGAATTGGAATAAATACATTGAAAACATTGCCAAGGCTGCCGCAAAGAAGGTTGGCTCCCTCTACCGTGCTAGTAAACTTCTCTCACCTGACATTATCCTGTATCTCTACAAAGCCACCATCCGTCCATGCATGAAGTATTGTTGCCACATCTGGGCTGGTGCATCGTCTGCTAGTCTCTCCCTCTTGGACAAGGTCCAAAAAAGAGTCGCCAACTTGATAGGTCCTTCACTATCCACCAAGCTCCAGCCCCTGTCCCATCGCCGCAGTGTTGCTTCCTTGTACCAAATCCCATGCATACACTGTAGAGGTCCCCAGATGGTGAAGAGCTTTCTACTCCAAAAGCTTCTTTCCTCGTGCTGCTGGACTCTGGAACTCCCTCCCTGCTACCTGCTTTCCTGACGTTACTGACATGCAGAAATTTAAAACTAATGTAAACAGACATCTCGCTGCGCAGCTTCCTTAATTAATTGACCCCCCCCCCCCAAAAAAAAACGTTCACCCTTTTTTTCTCAGTAGCCCCTTACGTCTACAGTGGCGGCCTGCCTTGTTTGGGGTGAACTATGTAAAAAAAATGAAGAAATTTACTTCCAATTTCTAGACAATGTATGGTGGAGCATTGGTACACGCCTAGGCTACTGAGTCAAATATGACTTTCGTATCACGGTTTGAAATGTGTGACCGGCAGGAATTGTTACCTCCCATACTGACGATTGCAGGTGTGGCATGAAACACATGTGTGTATGGGTTTATTTTGAAAATAATACTTATTTATGAATAATTATTCAAAGCTCTCACAAGATAGATAACTTTAAGTTAAGTTGACAACACGCCGTCATTCTGCGTAATACATAACTCTGGGCCCCGTCTATTGAGTTCTCTTGACTGCTTGCTGGATAGCCGCCGTGTTTGCTATTTAGATAATATTGAGTCAAATATGATTTTCGTATTGGGGTTGGAACCGTGTGACCGGCAGAGATTGTATTCTTCCATACTGACGATTACAGTGTATATTGTTTGTTTTTAAATAATATTTATTTACAAATAATTATATATGTATATATATATATAGAGAGAGAGGGAGAGATAGATAAAAAAAGAGTGATAAACATGTACGAATGTCTAGATTTATTTCAAACTTCAATTGTTCAATGCAAGGTATATTCTGTAATAAAATTATGTTTATTATTCTTTCCTTAAGCCAAGGCTTTTCAAAGATCGAAGTCTTATCATCAGAGGAATTATATAGATAGATAAGTTGGCAGTGGAAAAGCCAAAATTCAACATACATATAACCCTAACCCTAACCCTCACCTTGTAATATTATATATATATATATATATATATATATATATATATATATATATATATATATGATCATTTTTATTTACACAGACATGTACAAAATCTGCGACACGGCCATGTCGATGTTATCGATCAACAGCTATAATAAACTGAGATCTCATCAGGCAGAGATAGAATCCAATCTTAACCTTAGATCATATTTGGAAAGAATGAAATGGAGAAAAGAGAAAAGAAATTTAAAATTTTAAAATTTAGAAAGTCACGTGGTTGGGACCGTTAAGAATCAAAATCTCAAAATAAAAATAAAAATAAAAAAAAATTAAATTAAATTAAAAAAAAAAAAAATTATTTTTTTTTTTGAGATTTTGTACATGTCTGTGTAAATAAAAATAATCATATATAAAAGCTCTATTATATTTTTATAAACCCGGTTGAAATTCTTTGGATTACTACCCTGTGCATGTTTTAGCTGGATTATATATATATATATATATATATATATATATATATATATATATATATATATATATATATATATAATATTACAATAAATATTCTTAAATTCTTATCCACATACACATGTGTTTCATCCTTCTTATTACCGGGAATAATCAGCGTGGAGAGTGATTGCTCTGTCGGTCACACGATTCGAAACTCTCAAATCCAAGTCAACATTTTAACTTTTGTCTGGACGCCTAGTACGATGCAGTAACACAACTACCCATGTTGAAAGAAGAGAACTAAAATTTATTTTTGTCTCAGAAAGGGGGCACATATAGAAGGCTGTCAGCAACAGTGTGCAACAACACGTTGACCGGAACTTAGCATTATGCATTTAAATTTGATAGCCTAATTAAATAATTCTCTTAAAGCGCCTGTCTTAGTATTAAGGGAGTGTAATATATATATATATATATATATATATATATATATATATATATATATATATATATATATATATATATATACGACTTTGATCTTAATTTTCACCATTGGATTTACTTTTTTTTGAACGCCTTCCTGTAATGCCTCTACGAAACTTTTTTTCTTCTCCTTTGAAACCTTCTTCCATCGGACACCTTACTGTTGGACAATTACCACCTGGACAGACCCAATACCTTTTTACTCGAACTTTTTTTCACCCATCTTTTTCTTAATATTTTTTCAAATGTTGAACTTTGGCTTTTCTATTGCCAACTTATCTATCTGTAAAACTCCTCTGATGATAAGATCTCGATCTTTGAAAAGCCTTGGCTTAAGGAAAGAGCTATGAACGTATAAACATAATTTTATTACAGAATATACCTTGCATTGAACATTTGAAGTTTGAAATAAATTTGGACATCCGTGCATGCTTATCACTCTTCGACAATCTTTCTTTATAATTGCTCTATCTCGTATATTGAGCTTTTATCATTTCAGTATAGGCTCTTTCTACGGAAAGTTTACTTTTAGTTTCTTACTTATAAACCCACCCCTTAAGGGTCCATGGGGCAGATTTCATCAGGGGGGTGGGGTCTTTTTCAGTTATGTTTCATTCTATTTTATAGTAATTTGAAATTGCTGAGTCATATTTTAATTTTATTACGTAATACTTTGAGATAACTTTTCATTTTATTTAACGTTTCTTAGCGTCAATTCTATTTACATGGAGGGGGTAAGAAACTATACGAAGGTACGCCACTAGCCGCCACTACCCGCCACTCTGTACGTACACAAATACATGTACATGGACATTTGATAATATCTTATATAAGAAAAGAATTCGACGTTGTCCGGCAAATTATACCTCAAGTACATAAAACAATTTATGGTTTTTAATAAAATTTATTTGTTAGAGGATAGCTAAGGAAGAACGATAACTCACGTTTTTTTTAAACGTGAGTTATCGTTCTTCCTTATTTAGGTTTGTTTAAGAAAGGTTAGAGAATATAGATAACCTATAAAAGTGTATTCTTATGTAAAATTCACAGAGTAAGATTAATTATCTTCATCATATTCTGAAATGGGGGGGGGGCAGAACATAGGTATAGACCGGGTTATTTGTTCTACTCGGCATGGTTCGAGATCAATAATCATTATTGGCAGTTCTTTGAAGACCTCCTTACTAACATTACAGTATTAAAAGATAAAGGGAGAAAGATCAAGAGACGGTTAGGGGAAGAGAGAGGGGGGAGATAGAAGTTTTAATCTCAAAATGTTACACATATTATTTAACTTCTATTTTTTATGTCCCGAAGCAATGAATGTAAGATTACACTATTACATTTAAAGCAGATGGCTCCGGGAGAGAAATGAATTACATTATTATTAGTTTTTAACACATTTAAACAAGAGAAGAATCATATGGGAAAAAAGGGAAATAGAGGGTTGAAGGAGGGAGGGAAATAATGGGGACCAGGGAAAGAGAGACGACTAGAGAAAGAAGAGAGATTGAAGTTTTTATATAAAGATGTTACACACACTCTTTAATTTCTACTATTTTTTTTATCGCCTCGGGCAACGCCGGGTAGCCCTGCTAGTATATATAATATATATAACATATATACATATATAATATATATATATATATAATATATATAACATATATATATATAATATATATATATATATATATAATATATAATATATATATAGTATGTGTAATATATATATAATATATATAATAAATATAATATATATATATAATATATATAATATATATAATATATACAACATATATATATATATCATATATATAATATATATGATATGATATAATATATATATACACACACACACACACACATATATATATATATATATATATATAACATAAAACTAGACATCCCACAATTAATAATATTAATTACGAAACTCGTCACAAAATGTTAGTGTCTCGCGTAGAAACTAATATTAACAATTTTTTAGCCGTTAAACAATCTTCCCTTTGAATCTTGCACGCGATTTGCGCGTTATCACGTTCTCATCAATATATAACCTCATATTAAAGTAATAAATTATTAGCCGTTAAAAAACTCAACAGTAAAGACAGTTTTAAAGACATAAAGATTTTATAACATTTGCTTCAATAAATATATATATATATATATATATATATATATATATATATATATATATATATATATATATATATATATATTAATTAATGAACTTTTCTTTTTTAATTTTCATTTACTTCCTCCCACAGAGATAAGATGTGACACAAGGTCGGAAAGTGTGATTGGAAAGCTAGCGCCCGAGAAGAAGAGCACTCTGGCCCACAATAAATGCCAGGGCAGCCCTGTCGGCATTCCCCGGTAGGGGCGTCTCAGGCGATTAGCAATAAACTAACCCCTTCTCAAAAGATGACAAGACAAAGCCTGGGAGGGTGGACCTCCTAGAACTGCACAGGACCATCCTTGAGACCGGTGGAATCAAGGCCCGAAGGCCAAGACGGTACCGGTCTGTAGGATATAGCATCCATCGGAACAGATACTACACTTGGATCTTAGCTAAACTTTTACGTGGATAAAAAAGGAATCCATGGACACGTGTTTCTGGCTAACAGCCGTCATAAGCATTCTAATTTAGGCAAGGATCTATATATATGGTCTAGCCGCACTGATGAGCTGTGAAACAGTGAAACAGTCTGTATGTGGATGACTATATAAAGCCCCCCCCCCTCGGGTAGAGCTTATGTTTGTAAGGTTATCGCCAACTGCCATTAGCGTAAAAAAAGGCAATGCTCATTAGGTAAAAGCTAATTCGAGCAATTGAAATGTTTGGATTGAGATACAACTTACATTAAGTCAGTGACGTATGATAGCGTAGGGGTTAACAGCGCCGACTGTCAGCTCGACGGTTGCGTTTCAATCCCGGCTTGAGGCACTAACTTGTCTAGCCGCACTGATGAGCTGCGAAACAGTCTGTATGTGGATGACTATATATATATATATATTGGAAAGGAAGGATGAGAGTAATCCGACGTAATGGGAAATGAAAAAGGAAAAAACCAAGAGATATTTTTATATATTCATCAACGTTTCGTCTTCATTGTAAGACTTCCTCAGGATGATAATTTGAAGAAAAAATTCGATGTACTTGCATGACATTTTTAGGAAGTCTTATAATAAAGACGAAACGTTGATGAATATATGAAAAAATATCTCTTGGTTATTTCCTTTTTTATTTCCGATATATATATATATATATATATATATATATATATATATATATATATATATATATATATATATATATATATACATTAACCATTTTGAATTCTAACGGCCATGTTTCATTCGGAAACCGGAACAAATCACTAATTTTACGTCACGTAAACACCAAGTATTTCAAAGTATTGTACTTGTTCTTTTAATTTATTTTCTTTAAATCACTCATCCTGAAGAAATCTTTTAAATAAGACGAAACGTTGATGAATTCATAAATAATTTAGGTTTTCCTATTTCGGGCACTCTGAGTGAGTTCAATAACAAGCAGTACTAATAGCTTCATTCCGAGGCCCAACACAGTTTGTTGTTGTAAGATCACTTTCAACTGCTCTTTGAAAATACCCGCCGACTCGGTATTTACAAAAGTTAAATTCCTCCTTAATTATTAGCTAATTCGCTATGGCTAACGCTCTTGACTACGAATCAGTGACGATTTGTGATCGGAGTTCGAGCCCGCCGACCGTTGAGAATTAACATCCTGCATATGCGTTAGCATGAAACATCAATGTCTGTAGGTAATAAATAATTAATATTTATTTATAAATATCATTATAAGCCCCCTTTACTAAAGGCCGGGCACTCTGAGTGAGTTTAATAACAAGCAGTGCTAATAGCTTCGTGCGAGAACCAGTACAGTTTGTTGTTGCCCATTGAAAATACCCGCCGACTCGGTATTTACAAAAGTTAAATTCCTCCTAATTCGCTATGGTTAACGCTCTTGACTACGAATCACTGACGATTTGAGAATTAACTTCCTGCACTGAAGATTGCGTTAGCATGAAACATCGATGTCTTTAGGTAATAAATAATTCATATTTATTTATAAATATTATCATATATAAAAAAGAAGTGTGGTAAATAAAATACCATCAAAGCTGGTAATAGATGCAATATTATTTTATTTAAAAGAAAAGACAAAATCGAAACCGATTTTTCTTTCTTTTTTTTTTCCTATAAACTGTCATTATTTTTTTATAGTTTATAGTTATACATATATTTCGCTAATAATATTAGCCTCATAAGAAAAAAAAGAAAGAAAAATCGGTTTCGATTTTGTCTTTTCTTTTAAATAAAATAATATTGCATCTATTACCAGCTTTGATGGTATTTTATTTACCACACTTCTTTTTTACTAAATTTCATTCAGATGCTTAAAAAAGTATGAACCTTTCAAAACTATATTATCATATATATATATATATATATATATATATATATATATATATATATATATATATATATATATAAAAATTTAAAAAGAATGCGCGGAAATCTCTCGAAGGCCCTTTCGACTATTATCTCGTCAGGATAAAATCGATAGTTTTAATTAATAATAACGTCGAAAGAAAGAGCAAAACAGGGAATTGAGTGTGCCGAAATTAACGATGAAGCGATTTAAATTCAATTTAATGATTTCGTTAAAATGCACTACGTTAGGGGGAAACATCGCTTTATCTCTTTGGGGAACTTTGAACTCCCTCCCAATTTTTTCTTCCCCCCCCCCTAACGTAGTGCCTGTTAATCGACTTTTAACTGTGTGAAAACACTGGGACATGGTGAAGAAAAGGACACTTGAAAAGAGAAACGGAATCGCTACTGACAGATACAGAGAACGATGCTATTAGAACTAACTGCATTAAAACTAAAATAGATAAAATCTAGAAAAACAGTAAATGTAGAATCTGTGAACAAAGAGACGAAACGGTAAACCACATAACGCAGCAAACTAGCCCAAAACCGACATGAATGTGTGGAGAAAGCAGTACACTAGGAACTGTGCAAATAGACACTATTCCGTGAGGAAAACAGTACACTGAGAACTGTGCAAACGATTGCATTTCGAACATGCAGACAAATGGTACAAACATAAACCAGAGATAGTACTGGAAACCGAAAACACAAAATCCTCTGGGATATGGAAGTACAAACAGATAAACTCATACAAGCAAGGAGAGCGGATGTCATAATAATCGACAAGAAGGAAAACTCCTGCCAAATCGTATACTTTGCCGTTCCAGCAGACCACAGAATGGAGATCAAGGAGACAGAAAAACGGAACAAATACACGGAAATTGCCAGAGAACTGAAAAAGGGGAAGGGAGCATGAAGAAAGTCAATATAATACCAATAATCGTAGGAGCACTAGGAACAGTAAAACAAACTGGAGAAAAGACTGGGAGGAATTGCAATCAAAGGGATCACTGAAACCATACAAAGGACACCAATTATGAGAACAAATGCAATCTTAAGGAAAATCCTCGAATGCGGAAACTAAGCTGCATAAACTACGAATGGTAACCAGTCACATGGAAGTTTCAATGAAGAGGAAAACAAAACTACAGGAAGAATACCACCGCAGGGACCAAGGAACCAGAGCTGCAAGAAATATCATAAGCTTCCTCTCTCCCTCCAAAATGATGGCATAATCGTAAAGGGTCAAGGAGGATAGGAAGACCGAGGAGAGAGAGCACAAACCAGACCTCCACTGGAAGAGTTCCGAGGAGTGCTGAGACCTTGGGGAGGCTTATTTCCACCCAAATCCCAGGGGATACCAGTGGTCGTTGCCAGCGAGATATCAGTGGTAGGCGGCTGTTGTGATATTTCAAGGGCATTTGCGGTGGAGATCGAAAAGAGTTGGAGAATACTGGAAATCTGGATAGGCTTGTTGTCACTCAGACTCCATGGAATGCCACCGGTTGTTGTTGGTGAGCAATCACTGACGATGATTTGTGTGATCACTCATAGTGAGTACAAATAATAATAATAATAATAATAATAATAATAACAACAACAAGCCGCGCGTGCGTGGCCCCCCTCTGTATGTGACGAGTGTAAAATGCAATAAATTTGGGAAATTTTGGGCATTTTTGACCCCCCTTTGACCCCCTGGGGGCGCGAACCAGAATTTGTCTGATGTCAAGGATGCTCATTTTATATCCAGAACAATTGACTCTACATTTTGGCCAAGTTTCAGAAAAATTGAATGGATGGATCAAACGTTATGAGAGAAAAGGGTCATTTTTTGCCATTTATGGGGGCTTTTGACCCCCTGGGGGCGCGAACCAGATTTGTCCAAGGTCAGCGATGCTTAATTTCTATTGGGAACAATTGCCTGCACATTTTGGTCAAGTTTCAGAGAAATTGAATGGATGGATGAAAAGTTATGGGGCAGAAAATGTCATTTTTTGCCATTTCGGGGCCTTTTGACCCCCTGGGGGGATAACCAGATTTTTTTCAAAAATCGGAGAATGTCACTTTCTAACCTGACAAAAGTTACAACTTCATGCAAAATTTCAGAGAAATTCAATGGAGAAAAATCAACGGAGAAAAATCCGGACGGACACACACACGGACACACACACACGGACGGAAATGCCTCAAAACATAGGTCTCCCAATCGGGGGACCAATAATAATAATAATAATAATAATAATAATAATAATAATAATAATAATGATAATGATAATGATAATGATAATGATAATGATAATGATAATGATAATAATAATAATAATAAGAAGAAGAAGAAGAAGAAGAAGAAGAAGAAGAAGAAGAATACGGGATAAAGTACTGACAACTTGTACGGCCATCAAACGCATGCACTCACAGAGAATTATCTGATACATGACTATCTCCATAGATAAGAAGCTGAAATACAATCGACCCAGTGTTACACGAGTTGAGCGATATGCCCGGGAGTGGTCACTAATTAAAATAGCTACACCAACGAACCAGAACCTTCTCAGGAATGGGGAAGAGAACGTGGGTAGATTTCAGGATTTATTTTAGAACTGGAGAGAATCCATAGAGCCTCGAAATCAAAAGTGATACTCACGATGATTGGTGACCCTGGAAACATCTAAAAGTACGCAAAGTCCTGGCATGGAAAATGAGATCTACCTAACGCCATGAGAATCGCACAGTCGTCGACCGTCGTTCTCCTTTCCTTGCCTCCCCGCGAGGACAGAGTTAGACAGAAGGTCGGTTTTTAATGTAGGGATTATCCAGCTCCCCAAATCGAAATTATTTTCCTACAAAAAAAAAGCCGACATTATTTTCGTACTTAGAAAGATAATAGTAAGAAAAACATGTCAGTTTTTCTTGGGGAAGAAACTAATTGTGGATTTTTCTTTGGTAGGAAAAAATGTCGGGTTTTCTTTCTAAACAATGTCCAAGTGACGAATAACGGATTTATTAATTATTTATTGAATTGTTAATCTTATAGTTTAATTTTTCACCGAATGGATCAGTGTAATATATTTGTTTCTTATTTTGCTATTAATTCAATAATAACAAATTACTTTTTAAAAAGTGGCTGCAATACGTAAAAAAAATTGACACAAAAGTTCAATTTTAAACATGTTAAGAAATTAATGTAAACAATTGTTTTGTTGTTGTCTATTCTAAAGAATCTGTTTCAACTGACAAAGGTTTTTGTAGATATATAGGAAACATCAGAAAGTTTGATTTTCACTGACTTCAGTCATTATATGGTTCTCTCTAGATATAACCATGTGCCAGACTTGTCAGAGTTCAAGACGGTATCTAATCAAATAAATAACTAGGAATTATTTTTTTATAAATATGTGTCCTTAAACATCTGAATTTTGAAATGACAATGTTATTTCAAACTTAATGCTGACAAGAAAATAATGTTGGGTTTTATTTGGTACGAAAATAATGGTTTTCTTTAGTAGGAAAATAATTTTATTTTTTGGTAAGAAAATGATGTCGGGTTTCTTGGCTTGGTAGGAAATTAATGTCGGGTTTTCTTCAGTTGGTAGGAAATTAATGTCGGGTTTTCTTCAGTTGGTAGAAAAATAATGTCGGGTTTTCTTGGGTTGGTAGGAAAATAATGTCGGGTTTTCTTGGGTTGGTAGGAAAATAATGTCGGGTTTTCTTGGGTTGGTAGGAAAATAATGCGGGTTTTCTTGGGTTGGTAGGAAAATAATGTCGGGTTTTCTGGAGTTGGTACGAAATTAATGTCGGGTTTTCTTGGGTTGGTAGGAAAATAATGTCGGGTTTTCTGGAGTTGGTACGAAATTAATGTCGGGTTTTCATTGGTAAGAAAATAATGTCGGGTTTCTTGGCTTGGTAGGAAAATAATGTCGGGTTTTCTGGAGTTGGTAGGAAACTAATGTCGGGTTTTCTTGGGTTGGTAGAAAAATAATGTCGGGTTTCTTCGGTTGGTAGGAAATTAATGTCCGGTTTTCTTACGGTCGGTAGGAAAATAATGTCGGGTTTTCTTAGGTTGGTAGGAAAATAATGTCGGGTTTTCTTGGGTTGACAGGAAAACAATGTCGGGTTTTCTGGAGTTGGTAGGAAATTAATGTCGGGTTTTCATTGGTAAGTAAATAATGTCGGGTTTCTTGGCCTGGTAGGAAAATAACGTCGGATTTTTTTGGCTTGGTAGGAAAATAATGTCGGATTTTTTGGGGTTGGTAGAACATGCTTGTCGGGTTTTCTTGAGTTGGTAGAAAATTAATGTCGGGTTTTCTTGGGTTGGTAGGAAAATAATGTCGGGTTTCTGCGTTTGGTAGGAAAATAATGTCGGTTTTCTAAGGTTGGTTGGAAAATAATGTCGTGTTTTTTGGTAAGAAAATAATGTCGGGTTTCTTGGATTGGTAGGAAATTAATGTCGGGTTTTTTTTAGTTATTAGGAAAGTAATGTCGGGTTTTCTTCAGTTGGTAGGAAATTAATGTCGGGTTTTCTTCAGTTGGTAGAAAAATAATGTCGGGTTTTCTTGGGTTGGTAGGAAAATAATGTCGGGTTTTCTGGAGTTGGTAGGAAATTAATGTCGAGTTTTCATTGGTAAGAAATAATGTCGGGTTTCTTGGCTTGGTACGAAATAAATGTCGGGTTTTCTTGGGTTGGTAGGAAAATAATGTCGGGTTTTCTTGAGTTTATAGGAAATTAATGTCGGGTTTTCTTTAGTTGGTAGAAAAATAATGTCGGGTTTTCTTGGGATATTAAGAAAATGATGTCGGGTTTTGTTGAGTTGGTAGGAAAATAATGTCGGGTTTTCTGGAGTTGGTAGGAAAATAATGTTGGATTTTCATTGGTGAGAAAATAATGTCAGGTTTCTTGGGTGGGTAGGAAAATGATGTCGGTTTTTTTGGGGTTGGTAGGAAATAATGTCGGGTTTTCTTGGGTTGATAGGAAAATAATGTCGGGTTTTTTCAGTTGGTTGGAAATTAATGTCCGGTTTTCTTGAGTTGGTAGAAAAATAATGTCGGTTTGTCTTCAGTTGGCAGAAAAATAATGTCGGGTTTTCTTGGGTTGGTAGGAAATTAATATCCGGTTTTCTTGGGGTCGGTAGGAAAATAATGCCGGGTTTTCTTGGGTTGGTAGGAAAATAATGTCGGCTTTTCTTGGGTTGGTAGGAAAACAATGTCTGGTTTTCTGGAGTTAGTAGGAAATTAATTTCGAGTTTTCATTGGTAAGTAAATAATGTCGGGTTTCTTGGCCTGGTAGGAAAATAACGTCGGATTTTCTTGGCTTGGTAGGAAAATAATGTCGGATTTTTGGGGGTTGGTAGGAAATTTATGTCGGGTTTTCTATAGTTGGTAGTAAAATAATGTCGTGTTTCTTCGGTTGATATGAAAAATAATGTCGGTTTTCTTTAGTTGGTAGGAAAATAATGTCGGGTTTGCTAAGTTTGGTAGGAAAATAATGTCGTGTTTTTTGGTAAGAAAATAATGTCGGGTTTCTTGGATTGGTAGGAAATTAATGTCGGTTTTTTTTTGAGTTATTAGGAAATTAATGTCGGATTTTCTTAAGTTGGTAGGAAATTAATGTCGGGTTTTTTTCAGTTGGTAGAAAAATAATGTCGGGTTTTCTTGGGTTGGTAGGAAAATAATGTCGGGTTTTCTTGGGTTGGTAGGAAAATAATGTCGGGTTTTCTTGGGTTGTTAGGAAAATAATATCGGGTTTCCTGGAGTTGGTAGGAAATTAATGTCGGGTTTTGTTCAGTTGGAAGTAAAATAATGTCGTGTTTTCCTGGGTTGGTAGGAAAATAATGTCGGGTTTTCTTGAGTTGGTAGGAAATGAATGTCGGAGTTTCTTGAGTTGGTAGGAAATTAATGTCGGGTTTTCTTGAGTTGGTAGAACAATAATGTCGGATTTTCTTGGGTTGGTAGGAAAATAATGTCGGGTTTTCTTGGGTTGGTCAGAAAATAATGTCGGGTTTTCTCAGGTTAGTAGGAAAATAATGTCGGGTTTTCTTAAGTTGGCAGAAAAATAATGTCGGGTTTTCTTGGGTTGGTAGCAAAATAATGTCGGTTTTCTTAATGTTACACCGGCCGTTCTTACACAGGAGAAACTACACCGGTTGTCACTATAAATAGTACGAGTCACCAGAGACACAGAAGACAAAGCACAGTCTTGTAACTGTCTAGCCAAGAGCTAGTCACTTTCTTACTTTGTTAATACACTTGTTAAACCAACCCTCGACTTGACTTCCTTTATTTATTATTTACTGTGGAACAACTTCACAACACTTAAGTTGGTAGGAAAATAATGTCGGCTTTTTTAGTTTGGTTCACAAATAATGTCAGTTTTTTGGGGTTGGTAAGAAAATAATGTCGGGTTTTTTAGTTAGAAAATAATGTCGGGTTTTTTAGTTAGAAAATAATGTTGGGTTTCTTGGATTGGTAGGAAATTTATGTGGTTTTTTTTTAGTTATTAGGAAATTAATGTCCGGTTTTCTTAGGTTTGTAGGAAAATAATACCAGCTTTTCTTAGGGTTAGTTGGAAATTAATGTCGTCTTTTCTTGAGTTTGTAAGGAATTAATGTCGGGTTTTCTTGGGGTCGGTAGGAAAATTATGTCGGGTTTTCGTGAATTGGACGGAAAATTATGTCGTGTTTTCTTAAATTCGTAGGTAAATAATGTCGGGTTTTCTTAAGTTGGTACGAAATTAATGTCGGATATTCTTAGGATAGTAGAAAAATAATGTCGGGTTTTTCATATAGTTTGGTACGGAAATAAGGTCGGGATTTTGGTTTAGCAGGGAAATAATGTCGGGTTTTCTTGAATTGGTAGGGAAATAATGTCGCGTTCTCTTAAGTTGTCAGGAAAATAATGTCGTGTTTTCTTGAATTGGTACGAAATTAATGTCGGATATTCTTAGGATAGTAGGAAAATATGGTCGGATTTTGGGGGTTGGAAGGAAAATAATTTCGTGTTTCTTTGGTTGGTAGGAAAACAATGTCGGGTTCTCTTAAGTTGGTAGGAAAATAATGTCCCATGTTCCTTGGGTTGGTAGGATAATAATGTGGGTTTCCTTGGGTTGGTAAAAAAATAATGTCGTGTTTTCTTAGGTCGGTAGGAAAATAATATCGGGTCAGGTTTGTAGGAAAATAATGTCGGGTTTTCTTAAGTTGGTAGGAAAATAATGTCGTGTTTTATTAAACTCGTAGGTAAATAATGTCGGGTTTTCTTAAGTTGGTACGAAATTAATGTCGGATATTCTTAGGATAGTAGAAAAATAATGTCGGGTTTGTCATAGTTTGGTACGGAAATGAAGTCGGGTTTTGGGGTTGGTAGGGAAATAATGTCGGGTTTTCTTGAATTGGTAGGGAAATAATGTGTCTTCTTCAGTTGGTAGGAAAATAATGTCGGGTTTTCATTGGTAAGAAAATAATGTCGGGTTTCTTGGCTTGGTAGGAAAATAATGTCGGGTTTTCTTAGGTTGGTAAAAAAATAATGTCGGGTTTTCTTGGGTTGCTAGGAAAATAATGTCGGCTTTTTTAGTTTGGTTCACAAATAATGTCAGTTTTTGGGGGTTGGTAAGAAAATAATGTCATGTTTTTTAGTTAGAAAATAATGTCGGGTTTTATGGATTGGTAGGAAATTAATGTCGGGTTTCTTGGGTTAGTAGGATAATACTGTCGGGTTTCTTGGGTTGGTAAGTTAATAATATCGGGTTTTCTTAGGTTGGTAGGAAAATATTGCCAGCTTTTCTTAGGGTTAGTTGGAAATTAATGTCGTCTTTTCTTGAGTTTGTAGAGAATGAATGTCGGGTTTTCTTGGGGTTCGTAAGAAAATAATGTCGGGTTTTCTTCAGTTGGTAGGAAATTAATGTCGGGTTTTCATTAATAAGAAAATAATGTCGGGTTACTTGGCTTGTTAGGAAAATAATGTCGGGTTTTCCTGGGTTGGTAAGAAAATAAAGTCGGGTTTTCTTAGGTTGCTAGGAAAATAATGTCGGGTATTCTTTAGTTGGTAGCAAACTGATGTCGGGTTTTCTTGGGTTGGTAGGAAATAATTTCGGGTTTTCTTGGGTTGGTAGGAAAATAATATCGGGTTTTCTTGGGTTGGTAGGAAAATAATGTCGGGTTTTCTTACGTTGATAGGAAAATAATGTCGGGTTTTCTTGGGTTGGTAGGAAAATAATGTCGGTTTTTTGGGGGTTGGTAGGAAATAATGTCGGGTTTTCTTGGGTTGGTAGGAAAATAATATCGGGTTTCCTTACGTTGATAAGAAAATAATGTCGGGTTTTCTTGGGTTGGTAGGAAAATAATGTCGGGTTTTCTTGGGTTGGTAGGAAAATAATATCGGGTTTTCTTACGTTGATAGGAAAATAATGTCGGGTTTTTTTTGGGTTGGTAGGAAAATAATGTCGGGTTTGGTTGGGTTCGTAGGAAAATAATGTCGGGTTTTATTGGGTTTGTAAGATAATATTCTTTACTCTTTATTTTACTTTGTTTCCATCTTCTAGTACTCAGCTTTATCGAAATGTGTCTTGTATGAATGTACTTAATTCTGTTTGACTTAAATACATTTAATTATTGATATATACTGCTTTATGTCCTGTCTATTCATTTCTAACTGAAGAAATTCTTGAAGTCCCATGCTAGCTTACTAATTATTTAAGTAATCTAGTTTTTTCTGATTTTCTTACAGTATATATTTTTATTTCGTCTCTCATCGTATTTCGGCTGTGTTAATGGGTTGGTAAGAAAATAATGTCGGGTTTATTGTGTTGGTGGGAAAATAATGTCGGGTTTTCTCGGCTTAGTAGGAAAATAATGTCGGGTTTTCTTAGGTATGTGGAAATATTGTCGGGTTTCTTGGGTTGGTGCAAAATAATGTCGGGTTTCTTGGGTATGTGGAAATATTGTCGAGTTTCTTGGGTTGGTGGAAAATAATGTCGGGTTTCTTGGGTTGGTGGAAAATAATGTCGGTTTTTTTCGGTTGGTGGAAAATAATGTCGGGTTATTTGGGTTGTTGGGAATATAATGTCGGGTTTTATTGAGTTGGTAGGAAAATAATGTCGGAGTTTCTTGTGTTGGTAAGATATTAATTTCGGGTTTCTCGGGTTGGTAAGAAAATCATGTCGTGTTTTCTTAGGTTGTTAGGAAATTGAAAGAAGTTTTCTTGGCTTGGTAGAATAAAAATGTCGTTTTTTGGGGGGTCGGTAGGAAAATAATGTCGCGTTTTCTTCGGTGGTAGGAAAATAATGTTGGGTTTTCTTAAATTAGTAGGAAAATAATGTCGGTTTTCTTCGGTTGGTATGGAAAACAATGACGTGTTTTCTTTGGTTTGTAGGAAGTTAATGGGGGGTTTTCTTGGCTTGGTAAGAAAATAACGTCGGGTTTTCTTAGGGTTCTTATGAAATTAATGTCGTGTTTTCATGATTTGGTAGGAAAAACATGTCGGGTTTTGTTGAGTTGGTAGTAAAATAATGTCGGTTTTCTTAGGCTGGTAGAAAAATAACGTTTTTTTTTATTGGGTCGGTATGAAAACAATGTCGGGTTTTCTTTAAGTTGATAGGAAAATGATGTGGGTTTCTTGGTTTGTTGGGAAAATAATTTCATGTTTTCTTAAGTCGGTAGGAAAATAATGTCCGGTTTCTTGGGTAGGTAGCGAAATAAAATCTTGTTTTCTTGGGTTGGTAAAAAAATAATGTCCGGTTTTCTTATGTTGGTAAGAAAACAATTTCGGGTTTTCTTGGGCTGGTAAGAAAATAATGTCGGGTTTCTTTAGTTGGTAGGAAAATAATATCGGGTTTTCATGTGTAAGTAGGAAAATAATGTCGTATTTTCTTGGGTTGGTAGTAAAATTAATCGGGTTTTCTTGGGTTGGTGGGAAAATAATGTCGGTCTTTATTTGGTTGGTAGGAAAATAATTTTAGGGATTTCTTGGGTTGGTAGGAAAATAATGTCAGGTTTTCTGTAGTTGGTATGAAAATAATATCGGGTTTTTTTTACGTTAGTAGGAAAATAATGTCGGGTTTTCTTGGGTTTGTAGGAAAATAATGTCGGGTTTTCTTGGGTTCGTAGGAAAATAATGTCGGGTTTTCTTGGGTTGGTAAGATAATATTCTTTATTCTTTATTTTACTTTTGTTCCATCTTCTAGTACTCAGCTTTATCGAAATGTGTCTTGTAGTTATGTACTTAATTCTGTTAGACTTAAATATGTTTAATTATTGATATATACTGCCTTATGTCCTGTCTATTTATTTCTCACTGAAGAAATTCTTGAAGTCCCATGCAGGCTGACTAATAATTTAAGTAATCTAGTTTTTTCTGATTTTCTTACAGTATATAGTTTTACTTCGTCTCTCATCGTATTTCGGCAGTTCTGTATTATTGCTTGTATATTTATCATACGTGGAAAAGTATTTTATTTTATTCTTGTATAAATGTACTTTTTAATGATATAACTTTAAATTAAAGTACTCACCTTTATCTCAATGTGTCTTATATGTATGTACTTAATGAATTGGTAAGAAAATAAATAATGTCGGGTTTATTGTGTTGGTGGGAAAAAAACGTTTGGTTTTCTTGGGTCGGAACGGGTTTCTTGGGTTGGTGGAAAATAATGTCGGGTTTCTTGGGTTGTCGGGAATATAATGTCGGGTTTTCTTGAGTTGGTAGGAAAATTTTATCGGGTTTTCTTAAGTTGTTAAGAAAATAATTTCGGGTTTTCTTGGGTTGGTAAGAAAATCATGTCGTTTTTTGGGGGGTCGGTAGGAAAATAATGTCGCGTTTTTTTCGGTGGTAGGAAAATAATGTCGCGTTTTCTTAAATTGGTTGGAAAATAATGTCAGGTTTTCTTGAGTTGATAGAAAAAAAATGTCGGTTTTCTTCGGTTGGTATGGAAAACAATGACGTGTTTTCTTGGGTATGTAGGAAAATAATGGGGGGTTTTCTTGGCTTGCTAGGAAAATAACGTCGGGTTTTCTTAGGGTTGTTATGAAATTAATGTCGTGTTTTCATAATTTTGTAGGGAAAACATGTTGGGTTTTGTTGGGTTGGTAGTAAAATAATGTCGGGTTTCTTAGGCTGGTAAGAAAATAACGTTTGGTTTTCTTGGGTCGGTAAGAAAACAATGTCGGTTTTTTTAGGTTGGTAGTGAAATAATGTTTGGTTTTCTTAGGTTGAAAAACAATGTGGGGGTTGCTTTAAGTTAGGGAAATAATGTCAGGTTTCTTGGGTTGATGGGAAAATAATGTCATGTTTTCTCAAGTTGGCAGGAAAATAATGTCCGGTTTCTTGAGTAGGTGGCAAAATAATGTCGGGTTTTCTTGAGTTGGTAAAAAGTAATGTCCGGTTTTCTTAAGTTGGTAAGAAAACAATAGCGGGTTTTCTTGTGCTGGTAAGAAAATAATGTCGGGTTTCTTGGCTTGGTCGGAAAACAATATCGGGTTTACTTGGCTTGGTAGGAAAATAATGTCGGGTTTTCTTAAATTACTAGGAAAATAATGTCGGGTTTCTTGGGTTGCTAGGAAAATAATGTCGGGTTTTCTTTGGTTTGAAGGTAAATAATACTGGGTTTTCTTAGGGTTGGTATGAAATTAATGTCGTGTTTTCATAGGTAGGTAAGAAAAAAATGTCGGATGTTGTTGGGTTGGTAGTAAAATAATGTCGGTTTTCTTTAGCTGGTAGGAAAATAACGTTTGGTTTTCTGGGGTCGGTAAGAAAACAATGTTGTGTTTTTTAGGTTGGTAGTCAAATAATGTTTGGTTTTCTTAGGTTGAAAAACAATGTAGGGGTTGCTTTAAGTTAGGAAAATAATGTCAGGTTTCTTGGGTTGGTGGGAAAATGATGTCAGGTTTCTTGAGTTGATGGGAAAATAATGTCATGTTTTCTCAAGTTGGCAGGAAAATAATGTCCGGTTTCTTGAGTAGGTGGCAAAATAATGTCGGGTTTTCTTGAGTTGGTAAAAAGTAATGTCCGGTTTTCTTAAGTTGGTAAGAAAACAATGTCGGGTTTTCTTGTGCTGGTAAGAAAATAATGTCGGGTTTCTTGGCTTGGTCGGAAAACAATATCGGGTTTACTTGGCTTGGTAGGAAAATAATTTCGGGTTTCTTGTGTTGGTAGGAAAATATAATCGGGTTTGCATGTGTTAGTGGAAAAATAATGTCGGGTTTTCTTAAATTACTAGGAAAATAATGTCGGGTTTCTTGGGTTGCTAGGAAAATAATGTCGGGTTTTCTTTGGTTTGAAGGTAAAAAATACTGGGTTTTCTTAGGGTTGGTATGAAATTAATGTCGTGTTTTCATAGGTAGGTAAGAAAAAAATGTCGGATGTTGTTGGGTTGGTAGTAAAATAATGTTGGTTTTCTTAAGCTGGTAGGAAAATAACGTTTGGTTTTCTGGGGTCGGTAAGAAAACAATGTTGTGTTTTTTAGGTTGGTAGGAAAATAATGTCGGGTTTTCTTTAAGTTGGTAGGAAAATAATGTCCGGTTTCTTTGGTAGATAGCGAAATAATGTCGTGTTTTCTTGGGTTGGTAAAAAGATAATGTCCGGTTTTCTCATGTTGGTAAGAAAACAATGCCGGATTTGCTTGGGCTGGTAAAAAAATAATGTCGGGTTTTCTTGGGCTGGTAAGAAAATCATGTCGTGTTTTCTTAGGTTGTTAGGAAAATAATGTCGAGTTTTCTTAAGTTGGTAAGAAAATAATGTCGGGTTTTTTTCGGTTGGTAGGAATATAATATCGGGTTTTCTTAGGTTTGGTAGGAAAATAATGTCGGGTGTTCTCAGTTTGGTAAAAAAATAATGTCGTATTTTCTTGGGTTGGTAGGAAAATTAATCGGGTTTTCTTGGGTTGGTAGGAAAATAATGTCGGGCTTTTTGGGGTTGGTAGGAAAATAATTTTAGTGTTTTCTTGGGGTGGTAGGAAAATAATGTCGGGTTTTCTTGGGTTGGTAGGAGAATAATGTCGGGTTTGGTTGGGTTCGTAGGAAAATAATGTCGGGTTTTCTTGGGTTGGTAAGATAATATTCTTTATTATTTATTTTACTTTTTTTCCATCTTCTAGTACTCAGCTTTATCGAAATGTGTATTGTATGTACGTACTTAATTCTGTTTGAGTTAAATATGTTTAATTATGGATATATACTGTCTTATGTCCTGTCTATTCATTTCTCACTGAAGAAATTCTTGAAATCCAATGCTGACCTGTAGTTTTTTGCCTCTCTTTCTCATTTCTCTTATATATACTTACTTGCGAGAGGGAAACCTATCTTCAACTTTCTGTTTCCTCTTTAGTAAATAATGAATTTATTCTATCTACATATGTACATTATATATATATATATATATATATATATATATATATATATACGTGTGTCTGTGTGTGTGTGTGTGTATATATATATATATATATATATATATATATATATATATATATGTGCATTATATATGGAAGTTTTTTTGTTTTTTTTTAACCTGCGGGGTATAGGAAATACCCGATTAGTTCACGGGCGCAGGCTACCTGTACCCCTCTCGGAGTGTTGAATCCGTAAGATTTTGTAAGCCTATGCATCGAAGAGAAGGAAATCTCTGACAAAAAAAAGCTTGCCACCAGCTACTTACGCCGTGGCAGTAACCCGTTGGGGAGGGAGGTTTCCTTAGTCCTCGTCGACAACCTTCCTAGAGTTGGAATCTTGAACAAAATATCCGGTTTGCAAACTTACAATTGCTTAAGGAGTAGATAGGTCCTGCCTATCGCCTGCCCTTGCACTCCTTCTTTGTTTATTTGTCAGGCGCAGGGGTAACAGCGCTGGGACGCCTCTAAACACTCAGTGCCTAGCCTTGTTTCCTTACTAGTACAATGAATGCCGTTCTTTCTTTCTCTCTATCTGGGCAACTTGGGGAAAGTGTTTTCGTCACTAAGTCTTACATGACCAGTCTCGGTCTCTCTTGTTCCGACAGGTTGAGGGTACAGGTTAAACAGCTTGTCTGGCTGCTGTTTCCGACTGAAAGCGAGGAACCCAAACTCTTGGGTAGCGCTAAGAACGGCTGCTCCATCATCAGTTGCATAATACCGTGGGTAGTTGTATGTGCCATGTCGCGCATGGAAAGGGACCCTGCAATTATCTCCGGTGGGCTTTCCCTAGGCCACAACCCCCATGGACCAGGTTATGACTAATGGACTGTTTGTGTGAGCTTATTGGCACTAAACAAGTACCCACCTTGGCCAACCCACTCTATAATCAAAACAAACATGTCATTACAAAAAAATAAAAGCAAACCTAAACCAGATACCCAACAAAAAACACTTTCGTCTGCGCCCTTGAGGCTCTCCTTCACAAATATCCGGGGACTTAGAACCAACATCAACGACGTAGAAACCTTTCTCCTGACAAACTCCCCGAATATCCTAGCTCTAAGTGAAACTAACCTTCAATCCTCAATCTCCTCTCACCACTTTGACATGACTGACTACCTCCCACTCTACCGTAAAGACTCTGACAAACATATGCACGGGCTAGGAGTTTATGTTCGGAACATCCTCCCCCTGACTAGAGAACATAGGTTAGAATCAGATGACCAAGACTGTATGTGCTTTAGATTGACTTTACATCACAGCGTCAGTTACTTATATTTCTTATACCGCTCCCCGTCGACCCAGGACTGTACTCTGCTAAACTCTGTCTCTGAAAGCATAGATAGAGCACTCTTAATTGACTCGAATGTCCAGATACATGTATTCGTAGATTTTAATGCCCACCACCGCGACTGGTTGGGATTCTCCAGCCTTACTGACGCAGCCGGCAACTCTACGTATAATTTCTCCTTAGCTCACTCCCTGTCTCAGACTGTCGATTTTCCGACCCGCATCCCCGATCGAGTAGACCAACAAGCCTCACTTCTAGACCTTTTCTTGACGTCAATGCCCGAGGCTTGTGTGACGAAAGCTCATAGCCCACTCGGGAATGCTGCTCACATTGTGCTAATGATACATATCACCCTAAAAAGTCGTCCGAAAGCTGATGAACCGTTGCTCAAAACAACAAGATACTACAAGCAGGCTGATTTCGAGTCAATCAGAGATCACATCAGTGACGCCCCATGGAGAGAAACCTTCTCACTCCCTGCCAACCAGTGTGCAAACGAATTAACTGAATGGGTCAAAGCAGGCATTGAAGCCTATGTCCCCATGCGAAAATTATTAAGCAAGCCCCACTCTCCTCAAAGGTTCACCTCGGAATGTGCAGCTGCCATTTCTGAGAGGCAACAAGCATTCCGTAAATTTGGCCGCCATAAGTCAGCTACTAATAGACATACATTTATAGAGTCAATAAATAATTGCAAGGCCGTGATAGGTGAAGCGAAGAGAAGGTATAATAAGTTAACAAAAAAAACGCATCCAGTCACAGAAACTAGGTACTAGTGATTTCTGGAAAATCTACAATAGTATAGTGAATAATGGTCAGTCAACGATTCCCCCACTATCAAACCACAATGATGTCGTATGCGCGGCCACTGATAAGCCTGAACTACTTGCCCAGCGCTTCGCTTCTAACTCTTCTTTAGACTCAGATAACCACCCCCTCCCCAAATTCCCATTGTGGACCGAAGCCACACTTGATAACCTGGTCATCATCACATCCCAGGTCAGAGACATCATAAAAAACCTTGACACCTACAAAGCTTGTGGGCCTGATCTTATACCAGTAATAGTAATAAAGAAATGCTCTGCTGAACTGGCCCCTGTCCTCTCCAAACTCTACAATAAATGCCTAGCCGAATCTTGCTTCCCCGATAGCTCGAAAATTGCCTCTGTGGTACCAGTCTACAAGAGGGAATAGAACCGATCCTCACAACTATCGCTCAATCAGTTTACTGCCGATCTTCGCTAAAATCTTCAACTGCTTAATCAATCTAGCGATAGTACGGCACTTAGTTAATGCTAAACTTCTATCTGACCTCCAGTATGGATTTAGACAAGCACGATCTACTGCGGACATCCTAACGGTCATCTTTGAATGCATGTATCATACACTCGACAAGGCAGGTGAAGCTAGGGCAGTAGCGCTTGATATATCCAAGGCCTTTGACAAGGTATGGCATGAAGGGCGTCTCCTGAAAATACGCTCATACGGTATTACTAGGCAATTACTTAATGTAATAAGATCCTTCCTAGACAAAAGAAAAATCCAGGTTGTCCCCGATGGCCGTTCATCTAAGCAACATGACATAAATGCTGGTGTACCCCAGGGATCTATCCTTGGACCTTTGTTGTTCCTGATTTATATAAACGATCTCCCTGATGACATAGTGTCTGTTTATTTGCTGACGAGACCAGGCTTTACTCTCGCCATGTTAGCAAAACCGACGCGATCATATCCGAGGCATTGGCTGAATCCTTAGAAAATGACCTCCAGGCTGTAGTGGATTGGGATCATAAATGGTTGGTAACTTTTAATAACACCCTACCTGAGAGTTCATCATTCAAACTCCTCGGCCTAACCTTCACAGGTAACATGAATTGGAACAAATACATCGAAGACATTGCCAAGGCTGCCGCAAAGAAGGTTGGCTCCCTCTACCGTGCTAGTAAACTCCTCACACCTGACATTATCCTGTATCTCTACAAAGCCACCATCCGCACATGCGTGGAGTATTGTTGTCACATCTGGGCTGGTGCATCATCTACTAGTCTCTCCCTCCTTGACAGGGTCCAAAAAAGAATCGCCAACCTAATGGGTCCCTCACTGTCAGCTAAGCTCCAGCCCCTATCCCATCGCCGCAATGTCACATCCTTGTGCTTGTTTTACAAATACTTCAATGGATTATGCTCCGATGAATGGGCTACTCTGGTTCCCTCTCGACGTAAATTCACTAGACTAACTCGACAATCAACTAAATCTCATTCATTCACTGTGGAGGTCCCCCAGATGTCGGAGAGCCTTCTACTCAAATAGCTACTTTCCTCGCGCTGCTGGCCTCTGGAACTCCCTCCCTGTCCCCTGTTTCCCCGACAGTACAGACATGCAGAAATTTAAAACTAATGTAAACAGACATCTCGCTGTGCAGATCCCAATTTAGGTTGCCCCCCCCCCGTCAACCTTCTCCGCTCTTCTTTTTTCTCAGTAGCCCCTTACTCTACAGTGGCGTCCTGCCTTGTTTGGGGTGAACTATGTTAAAAAAATAAATAAATAGAACAAATAATATCGGGTTTTCTTGGGTTGGTAGGAAAATAATGTCGTGTTTTTCCACCATAATAACTAATCATTACGGTCGTGTCTCACAGTCCACCTGATATTCACTAACCTTTCTCCTCGAGTGACTTTTGGGCGTTGATAAGTTGTGACTACTAAATAAAAAAGAATATATATGTAGGGAACATGGGGGGGGGGCTTACTTACGAAACGTCCTCGCGTGTGTCTGTCCTGGTCGCGGATGAAAGAAGGAAATCCAACATGGCGTCCGTGAGCCTTTGTAGCATGCGGTTCACGCAGAGTCACGCAGAGTCCCGCAAAGTCTCGTTGCATTTACATGCAAATTAGGTGTGCCTCGGTATATAAAAGCGGGTCTCGTATCGTCTCATTCGAGTCGGTGCGAAGCAAGTGCGCGTAACGAACGGTGAGAGCTGCTTTGAAAGTTGACAGAGTGATTTGCGACCTTCGTCATTACTACAATATATAGATATCACTTTGAGATAATCAGCTGTCAATCTATGGGCATAAAAAACTGAATGACCTGGATGTTCACCATTGGCATTAACATTAATTTTCAAATACCTCGATACACCAGAATCAGTACTGGAAAACGAAAAACACAAAATCCTCTGGGATATGGATATACAAACAGATAAACTCATATAAGCAAGGAGACCTGATGTTATTATAATAGACAAAAAAGAAAAATCTTGTAAAATCGTAGACTTCGCCGTTCCAGCAGACAACAGAATGAAGATCAAAGACACGGAAAAACGAAGTAAATACACAGAACTAGCCAGAGAACTGAAAGGAATATGGAGCATGAAGAAAGTTAGTATAATACCAATATCGTAGGAGCACTAGGACCAATCCCAAAAAACCTGGAGAAAAGACTGGGAGAAAGTGGAATCAAAGGGACTATCGAAACCATACAAAGGACGGCAATGATCAAAACGGATGCAATCTTAAGGAAAATCCTCGAATGCGGAAACTAACACATATAAGCTACAAATGCTAACCAGTCACAAGGAATTTACAACGGAGAAAACAAAACCACACGAAGAACACCACAACAAGAGCCAAGGAACAGAAACTGCAAGAAACAGCACTTCATAATATCCCCCCTATAAATTATACCGGCCTCAGCTGTCACTACACAAAAATGAACCAAAGAAACAGAAATTACAAGAAACACTATAAACTCCTCCCTCTACCCCAACCCCCACCCCAAAAAATTTTTTTTAAGAATTAACAATTTTTTTTTAATGAGGAAAGAGAAAAGGAAAAAAATAAGGAATTGAAAAGATAAAATTTAAAAATTAAAAAGAAGTAAAACTTCTTTTTTTTAAAATTAATTTAAATAAATATTATTTTATTTTATTTATTTATTTTTTATTTATTTTTTAACTGGTGCCGGCCTAGGCTGACACCAGACAACATATTTGTAGAGGGTCGAGGAGGATGAGAAGACCGAGGAGGGACAGCACAAACCAGACCTCCACTGGAAAAGTGCAGAGAATGCTGGGACCTTATTGCCACCCAAATCCCATAGAAGACCAATTGTCCTTACCAGCGAGAAATCAATGGTAAGAGTCTGTTGTGATACCGAATCGTTATCGAAAAGAGGTGAAGAATACTGGAAATCTGGGGAGACTTGTTGTCACTCAGAATCCAAAAAATACCACTGGTTGTTGTCGGTGAGCAATCACTGACGATGATCTGTGTGAGAACTCCTAGTGAGTACAAATAATAATAATAATAATAACAACAACAACAACAACAACAATAATAATAATAATAATAATAATAATAATAATAATAATAATAATAATAGTTATAAAAGAATAATTTAAAAAAATAAAAATAATAAAATTATAAATAATGGCATTATCGTTAATGGTAATGCCACCATTGCTACTAAAACTAATAATAACAATAAAAGTAAAAGTCAGATGACGATAACTATGGTTATATTAATATTATTAATAATAATAATAATAATAATAATAATAATAATAATAATAATAATAATAATAATAACAATAATAATAATAATAATAATAATAATAATAATAATAATAACAATAATAATAATAATTATAATAATAATAATAATAACAATAACAATAATAATAATAATAATAATAATAATAACAATAATAATAATAATAATAATAATAATAATAATAATAACAACAATAATAATAATAATAATAATAATAATAATAATAATAATAATAACAATAATAACAATAATAATAATAATAATAATAATAATAATAATAATAATAATAATAATAATAATAATAATAATAATAATAATAATAATAATAATAATAATAATAATAATAATAATAATAATAATAATAATAATAATAATAATAATAATAGTTATAAAAGAATAATTAAAAAAAATACAAATAATAAAATTATAAATAATGGCATTATCGTTAATGGTAATGCCACCATTGCTACTAAAACTAATAATAACAATAAAAGTAAAAGTCAGATGACGATAACTATGGTTATATTAATATTATTGATAATAATAATAATAATAATAATAATAATAATAATAATAATAATAATAATAATAATAATAATAATAATAATAATAATAATAATAACAATAATAATAATAATAATAATAATAACAATAATAATAATAATAATAATAACAATAATAACAATAACAATAATAATAATAATAATAATAACAATAATAATAATAATAATAATAATAATGATAATAATAATAATAATAACAATAATAATAATAATAATAATAATAATAATAATAATAATAACAATAATAACAATAATAATAATAATAATAATAATAATAACAATAATAATAATAATAATAATAATAATAATAACAATAATAATAATAATAATAATAACAATAATAATAATAATAATAATAATAATAATAACAATAATAACAATAATAATAATAATAATAATAATAACAATAATAATAATAATAATAATAATAACAATAATAATAATAATAATAACAATAATAACAATAATAATAATAATAATAATAACAATAATAATAATAATAATAATAATAACAATAATAATAATAATAATAATAATAATAATAATAATAATAATAATAATAATAATAATAATAATAATAATAACAATAATAACAATAATAATAATAATAATAATAATAATAATAATAATAATAATAATAATAATAATAATAATAATAATAATAATAATAATAATAATAATAATAATAATAATAATAATAGTTATAAAAGAATAATTTTAAAAAATAAAAATAATAAAATTATAAATAATGGCATTATCGTTAATGGTAATGCCACCATTGCTACTAAAACTAATAATAACAATAAAAGTAAAAGTCAGATGACGATAACTATGGTTATATTAATATTATTGATAATAATAATAATAATAATAATAATAATAATAATAATAATAATAATAATAATAATAATAACAATAATAATAATAATAATAATAATAATAATAATAATAATAACAATAATAATAATAATTATAATAATAATAATAATAACAATAACAATAATAATAATAATAATAATAATAATAATAATAATAACAATAATAATAATAATAATAATAATAATAATAATAATAATAATAATAACAACAATAATAATAATAATAATAATAATAATAATAATAATAATAATAATAATAATAATAACAATAATAACAATAATAATAATAATAATAATAATAATAATAATAATAATAATAATAATAATAATAATAATAATAATAATAATAATAATAATAATAATAGTTATAAAAGAATAATTAAAAAAAATAAAAATAATAAAATTATAAATAATGGCATTATCGTTAATGGTAATGCCACCATTGCTACTAAAACTAATAATAACAATAAAAGTAAAAGTCAGATGACGATAACTATGGTTATATTAATATTATTGATAATAATAATAATAATAATAATAATAATAATAATAATAATAATAATAATAATAATAATAATAACAATAATAATAATAATAATAATAATAACAATAATAATAATAATAATAATAATAACAATAATAACAATAACAATAATAATAATAATAATAATAACAATAATAATAATAATAATAATAATAATGATAATAATAACAATAATAATAATAATAATAATAATAATAATAATAATAATAATAATAATAATAATAACAATAATAACAATAATAATAATAATAATAATAATAATAACAATAATAATAATAATAATAATAATAATAATAATAACAATAATAATAATAATAATAATAACAATAATAATAATAATAATAATAATAATAATAACAATAATAACAATAATAATAATAATAATAATAATAACAATAATAATAATAATAATAATAACAATAATAATAATAATAATAACAATAATAACAATAATAATAATAATAATAATAACAATAATAATAATAATAATAATAATAACAATAATAATAATAATAATAATAATAATAATAATAATAATAATAATAATAATAATAATAACAATAATAACAATAATAATAATAATAATAATAATAATAATAATAATAATAATAATAATAATAATAATAATAATAATAATAATAATAATAATAGTTATAAAAGAATAATTTTAAAAAATAAAAATAATAAAATTATAAATAATGGCATTATCGTTAATGGTAATGCCACCATTGCTACTAAAACTAATAATAACAATAAAAGTAAAAGTCAGATGACGATAACTATGGTTATATTAATATTATTGATAATAATAATAATAATAATAATAATAATAATAATAATAATAATAATAATAATAATAATAATAATAATAATAATAATAATCATAATAATAATAATAATAATAATAATAATAATAATAATAATAATAATAATAATGTTACATAGCAAGGGGGAGAGCTTCTTTTATCACTACACGCAGAAATCCTTCCGACTGAGGCATTTCTCCAAAACCACCTCAGCAGTTCGCTATTACATCCTCTCCGGCCGAAAACAACGCGAAATGTTCACGAGAGGATTAATAGTGATTTCAATCTTTTTTCTTAATACTTCTGATGATACAATTTAATCTATATCATTTTCATAATCATTTTACTCTATAAAATTCGAACTGTATATCACTTTTTCTCTATACTTTCGTAACCACAGTCTTAAATCTTCACGTATCAATCTACGGCATCTCAGGCCTTTTTCAAATAACGACCTCTCAAAATTACAAGAATCTTTTCACGGCATCTCAGGCCTTTTTCAATTACGGCCTCTTTAAAACCACGACCGTTCACGGCATCTCAGGCCTTTTTCAATTACGGCCTCTTTAAAACCACGACCGTTCACGGCATCTCAGGCCTTTTTCAATTACGGCCTCTCAAAATTACACGTATCTTAAAGTCTTTAAAAAGTTCTCAAATAAATCTCAAATAAATCTCAAAGTTTACCTTAACTTCTGTTCTCTTCTTTGGCCTGTGATTCGTCTAGTCTTCGCTGGCTGTGTCGTCTTAACTTCTGTTCTCTTCCTTGGCTTGTGATTCGTCTAGTCTTCGCTGGCTGTGTCGTCTTAATCGAAGGAAGAAGTCTGACTCAGACAAAATGAACACACGAGACACGGATTTTCTTGAAGGGATATTTCACACAAATTTATTTATTCTCACACAATTTTCTTACTTCTCGGTTCGGTTGCTGTCAGGGGGATTCCGGCTTCGACTCTCTCATACTCGGGCTATTTTCTTTCCTTTCTGGGATATCTTCTGCCCCCCACAGCGGGGCCTTGCCTTTTTACCGGCTACATGCTCGCAGCCGGTCTGAGCGGTATCGCCTCTAGGCCCAGACTGATTCTAAAAACTAAGTTATTGTTTTCCGTGGTGACGTATCATCGTTCCCACGCAGAATATGGGGACAAAAACGTCTCATTCTGATCTCTGACTCAAGGTCACGTCAGGTCTAAATTTATTATGACTACTCCTGGATCAAACACTTCTCTGACTCATTTCTGAGTCCAGAAACAAAACCTATTTTTCGATAACAAAATTAGCTATTTGATACTAGTTAATCTACCCGTTTGAAATACAGGGCCCGTCATAATATAACACTCCTCTCCACCTTATCTTTCAAAATTTCTTCCCTGAAGAAATTTACACAAATATCCAAATCCATCACCAACACTTTTTTTTTTTTTTAAATACACACGCACATATTCATCTAATCATCGGTACACGACCGATTGCTGATCGGGCGTATTGCCGCGATATGGGGGCACAAAGACAGAAACCCCTTTCTTTAACCTGTAAACCTAAATGGTCAGCCTCCAGTATCTACGCGAGGTACCGTCCCTACATTGCTTACTAATCTGGACCAAATACTTCGAACATTCCAGTGCCCCGGCGCAAACGTCCGCGAACAATCACCCATGTCTCTAACTCCCAGCCCTGTTCATTAAACGTGGAGGATCCCATCCCATGGATCTATCTAGTCGATACGGTATTGAGCGAAATGTCACATCGAATCATCTCTGCTCCCGGAACACGCCGAATGACCACAAACTAGGCCCAACCTATAATCTTATAATTAAATCCAATTAACACCCGGTACCTCTTTTTTTTTTTAATCGATCCCCATGGTTCTATCCGCCCCCGACGCGCGCACCCGAGTCACACCACACCCCAGCTTAACTCCATCCCCACTGGTGTTGAGCAGACACCAATTCTATGCGTTCACTTCCCGTGTTCCTATCTATGCGGTGAGGGGGTTGGGGTATCTTCGCAGCACACTCGTCGGCAAACATCCAAAATCCACAAAAAAAAATGGGACCACAATTTCAAAGCTTAACATTTTACACAACTTTCACACACTCTATCGGCGCAGTTGGGCACACCTGGGTCACAAAAACAACAATTTCCATAACTGACCACCGTCCTTTTCTCGTGGTCCCACAGAATGACCATATCACCGTCATTCTCCCGTTCGCAATTTTAACGTATGCAGGCTTTACCACAAGCCTCGCCACTAACCCATGGGTACTCTATAAAAGAGAGCATACGAGCAAACGCCGGGAATCCCTCATTGACTTTCCAAGCCTGTACATACTCTGTACACGGGGATTTTTCCCGATAAAATCAACCCAGTCCAAGGGTTTCCACGATCCGACCCAAACCAACTCCAGCTGCCCGAACCTAATCAACCCAAATCGCCCGGCTGACCCACGTAACATTCAATTTAAGAACTGTTTTTTTTTTTTCAATTACATTTTTAAATTTCACCATCCTCTAAATAGTAAAATATCATTCACTCAAGCATTAGGAATCCGGAATCCTCCATGTAACAAATACATCAAAATACATCAAAAAAAAAAATAAATAAAATTCATTCCACCCAACAACAACAAAAAAATCAAACCGAAACCGACAGAACCAATGGAGAACATATCTCCACAACACAATACAATACAATTCAAAAGACAAAGGGAAAAGAGAACAGCGCCCGACACCATAGCGTATTGACATGTCGTCAAACTCCAACCCGGACACCATCAGATCACCCGCCGCTGTCGTCGCCACTTTCCTGCAACACTTTCCAGCAGTTTTCAAGACCCACGGGCGCTCTCTCTCCCTCTCTCTCTCTCTCTCTGTCCATTCGCTCTCGCTTCTCCCTTCCTTCCTAACAAGCATATTCTGACCTCGCGCGCACATTTTTTTTAAACAATCTCTTTTAACATTTCAATTCTTCTCTCTCTCTCTCTCTCTCTCTCTCTCTCTCTCTTTTAAGACGCACACACATTCCAAAAAACAAAAGACCTCGGCCACAGGGTGGCACATCAATCCCTCTCTTTCTAATACATTCTTTCTTTCTTTTTTCTAAATACGCATATTCCGTCCTCGCGTGCACATGTCATTTCAGCACATCCACCCTTTTTAACATTTCCATTCTTCCACTCTTTCTCTCACTTTTTAACACGCATACCTCCCTCGTTTTTTGTTTTTTTTTCTTTTTTTTTTTCGCCCGTTTTTGCTTTCACCTTTGTCCCCCACCAACACAAACCAGAAAAAAAATTACAGCAACAAATTCTTAAAACACAACACAAAAAAAACATAATTACGGCAAATCGTCCTTTTCTTTCTAACTAGAATGTACTTTTCCTACAAAGTCTTAACAATTGTTTTTGCGCGTGTGTGTGTGTGCGTGCGTTCTTTTTTCTTTTTTTAACAAAATGTGTCTTTCTTTTTTTTTCTTTCTTTTTTTGTGAATCTTAACAATTAACAAAATGTGTCTTTTTCTCTTTCTGCGTAATCTAATAATTGTGTGTGCGTGCGTTCTTTTTTTCTTTTTTTTAACAAAATGTGTCTTTCTTTTTTTCTTTCTTTTTTTGTGAATCTTAACAATTAACAAAATGTGTCTTTTTCTCTTTCTGCGTAATCTAATAATTGTGTGTGCGTTCTTCTTTCTTTTCTTTTTTTAACAAAATGTGTCTTTTTTCCTTTCTTTTTTCTTTTCTTTTTTTTTCTGTGTCTTCTAATAATTAACTACATGTGTCTCTCTTTTGTGTATCTCAACAATTTTCCCCGTCCGTGTCTCGTCCTTTTTTTTTTCCTCCTTTTTCTATTAATTCGGACCACACGATGTGTTCGTACTTCATGACAGCACCAGATCGATATCGAACCGTTTCATGTTGGACACGGCAGGTCACGGACACCAAATTAACCATTGTAACATAGCAAGGGGGGGAGAGAGCTTCTTTTATCACTACACGCAGAAATCCTTCCGACTGAGGCATTTCTCCAAAACCACCTCAGCAGTTCGCTATTACATCCTCTCCGGCCGAAAACAACGCGAAATGTTCACGAGAGGATTAATAGTGATTTCAATCTTTTTTCTTAATACTTCTGATGATACAATTTAATCTATATCATTTTCATAATCATTTTACTCTATAAAATTCGAACTGTATATCACTTTTTCTCTATACTTTCGTAACCACAGTCTTAAATCTTCACGTATCAATCTACGGCATCTCAGGCCTTTT
>OY744549.1:34329314-34391814 GCA_963556195.1 Sepiola atlantica | reverse complement strand
ACCACTATGTATGAATAAAAATTATATATATATATATATATATATATATATATATATATATATATATATATATATATATATATACCATAATATAAAATAAAATAATAAAATAGAGTGCGAATCAAATTTTATTAGAATTCAAAATTCAGGCAAAGTTTGATGTGTTATGTACTTTTATGTATTTTTGTATATATTTTTATATATTTTCAAAGTGTAATTTTATCACCTGCAGTAACGTCACTGCGGTGATGGTCCTCTGAGGAGAAGAATTATCTTTGAAAACTCATATAGATGAAAGAAGAGGGATAAACATGTACGAATGAAATATCTATTTCAACTTCGATTGTTCAATACAAGGTATACTCGGTAATAAAATTATGTTTATTATTCTTTCCTTAAGCCAAGGCTTTTCAAAGATTAAAATCGTATCATCAGAGGAATTACATAGATGGATAAGTTGGCAGTGGAAAAGCCAAAATTCCAAATTTGAAAAATATAAAGTAATGGAGAGTAAGAGAATGCGTGTATTAAAAAAATGGAGTTTGTCCAGTTGGTGAATTTCATATATATATATATATATATATATATATATTCTCCCATGCACTAGAACATGGTCATGCGTTCAAATTTGAACAAGCCAAAATCACTAAATATATCCACAACAAATCTCGGCGAAGATTATTAGAAACTGCCCTCATCACTGCCTCCACCACCATCAAGCAACGTAATGGTTTCTTTAACCTATCACCCTTAATAAGCAAGATCATCCTCACAGAACAAAGACTCTTGCCTGATCATGGTTAAACTTTTTTCATCTCCAACCTCTATAACACTCTCCCTTTTACTTTTCCCTTTCTTTTTCTCCTTGAATCTTCATTTTCTCCTTACTTTTTCCTCACACTTTTAATACTGCAGTCCAAATAAACTTTCTCATGTTCCAAATATCTCAAATATTCCATACCCACCCTTTCAATCACCGCCCTCCTCCACCCCCCTCCCCAATCCCTCACTCATTGCTATCATTTTCCAAATATTTCAAATATTTAACACCCTATCACAACAAATCCTCCCTCTCCCCCACTCAACTATTTTCTCCCATACCCCTTCTTAAATTCCCTCATTTTCTCAAAACGCTCTCTAAGACCATGACTTTCGCCCATCCACCAAAATCACAGCCCCCCCTTCCTCTCTACCCATCCTCCTTTCCCTGCATACACCCCCCATACACAAACATTCCAACTTACTTTTTCCCCTTCAATCTTGAACCGCAGCCATCTGGTCAAACACCCCCCGCCCCCCTCTTCCTCACCTCCCTCTCTGCCATCCACTTTACCCCTGCTCATCCCCCACCTCTTTCTCTTACCACCAGCCACAGTAGTCCTGGCTCACCCCATCCTTCCATTTTTCCCCACTCATTCTTTTCTACATTCATTTCTATTTCTCCAACAAATACGGACGTCCACCCAGCAGTTGGCCCCTATTTCATTCTATTTTTCCCAATATGTCTACCCTACATGTATCTGTGCTTGCATGACATTTTTTCTCTATTTTATCATCCTGATGAAGTCTTATAAATAAAGACGAAACGTTGATGTACACATAAAAAACATCCATTTTTTGGTTTTCCTTTTTCATTTTCCCATATATATATATATATATATATATATATATAAGTTGATATAAACAAAATTAGAACTTTATTTATATCAGTTCCAAGAATTCCAACAAGACGAATATTCGTTTCCTTAACAAATTAGAAATTGTATTTTGTATACTTCAAAAGGTCTCTTCATAAATGCTCCTTATGGTATTACATATAGAAGTCAAGCAAAAAAACCTTCAAATATATATATATATATATATATATATATATATATATATATATATATACTATAAATATTTTTTTCAATATTAAAGTTTTTTTCACTAACAGACGACGTCGTTTCAGGCTCTCTTACCCTCCTCAGTGTAGGAGTGGCAGTTGTAGGCGGTCGCATGGGCTCGAACGCAGTTTGTAGATTCAGGCTAGAATCACGTAACAAACGCTATATATATATATATATATATATATATATATATATATATATATATATATATATATATATATATAGCCTGAAGTCAGTTTCATATATTCCAATAACCATATTTTTATTTTATCATTTATATTTTTATTTTTTACAAATTTCCAACAACATAACATTTCTGTGATATTTTTTACGGTCCGTTTCATTTGTCTTGTGCCAAACAGTATTTTTATGTGAATATCGTTTCTGCAACATTACAAAATCATCAGAAAAATTCACAGAAAGTAAAAAGTTCTTGCGATAAAGTGTCTTGAAGAAAACCTACACTATACAGTGGATCATTTTTGGGTGAAACCAAACAAAAAACAAAGAAAAGAGCAAACTCACACGTGGGGAACTCACACACACGCACACACACACACAGAGATTATGTATATATATATATATATATATATATATATATAACTTCTTTGTTATATAGCAGAAAAAATCCCAGCAGAGTGCTCGATTAATTAAGAATTAAAGTTTAAAATTAAAGAGTGTAATATTTCATACTCTAAGCAAATAACGCGTCCAAACGAGAGTGACACGTGACTTCATATTTCCGAAACAGATGACAACAGAGGCTGAAGAGAGCTGGATGGTTAAGTCCTCCCGTGCTTGAAACCGACGGTACGAATGTTGTACTAACTTTTCTGTACCAAAATAAATATATATATATATATATATATATATATATATATATAGAGAGAGAGAGAGAGAGAGAGAGAGAGAGAGAGAGAGAGAGAGAGAGAGAGAGAGAGAGAGGGAGAGAGAGGGGGATGGAGAGAGAGAAAGAGATGTATATTCTTCACTTCATACTAATAAATGCTTTGATAAGATTAAATAAGAATAACGCTTTAACAATTTCGGTGGGTGATCAATAATTAATTGCCTTTTCCCTTGATTCCTCCGTTTCGCGTAGGGCGTTGTGAAATGTGGTTAGAAGTAGTGTTTGGAAATCCGACCCTCCTTCAAGATTAGATGTAATCAAATCCATTGAAGTTCGTGACTCTATGTTGTCCAGATTCCGCGAGCTTTGGTATCAGGATTATCTACTCAGTTTGAGGGAGCAGTGTAGAGATTTGCATGAGGTTAATTTTCAGAACAAAATAAGTATTGATGCTGTTGTTCTAGTGAAGAAACCTGCGAAAACTAGACCATTTTGGCTCCTGGGAAGAGTTCTGGAGTTAATAGTGGGTGATGATGGCAAAGTTCGTTCCGTAATGGTGAAAAGATGTGACGGCTCTGTTCAGATTCATTCCATTAAGTTTTTGTATCCACTGGAGCTGTCATTGACACATGCTCACCCCCCTAATACTGTTCATAGCTCAGATGCATCTGGTGAGGGGGGAGCTAATACGTCTGAGTCAATGCAAATTGCAGATCCATACACTACTTCTAACCACACTTCACAACGCCCAATGCGAAACGGAGGAATCAAGGGAAAGGGCAACTCTCGGGACGACCCTTACATATATTACTAAGTTAATTATTAAAAATGAAAATAAAATCTTTTTAAAAGGTTAACATCCTAGATTGACTATTTAACTTGACATTTTCCTTCTTCTTTCCTCCCTTGGATCTTTCTTTGTTGCAATTAAAAGAAAAACTCATTTTATGACAAATTATGATTTTTCAAAAATAAACAATCTTTAAGTGTGAACTTTATGGCAATTTTCTGCCCCTTTTTTTAAAAAAATGATGTTTTTTACTTTGAAATATGGCTGTTTGTAACCGATCGAATAGAAAAATGTCAAATAAAGGAAAAAACACATATATATAGAACGGAATACACCATAACGTTTGAAATACAAAAAATAGTACTAGGTGAAACAAACCTTTGCTGCAAAGACGTAAGTGGTTAGTAGCAAGGTTTATTGTCAGAGTTTTCCTTCTCTTAGATGGATGACCTGACAAGGTCTACGGGTCCAACACTCCGAGAGAGGATAGCTTGCGCTCGTGTACTAGTCGGGTATTTCCAAGCCCCCGAAGGTAAAAAAAGAAAAAGAAATTTTCATCCAAATATGCATATATATATATATATACATATATATATATATATATATATATATATATATATATATATATATATATATATATATATATAAGAAATAAACTTTAATGAAAAAGCACAAGGTAAATACAAGTAAATTTGGTAACATGATTAGAATTAGTAAAATTTAAGACAGAGACAGTTCAGAAATAAAATAAAACCTCGCAGAATATTAGCAAGAAAAAATGACAGACAAATAAAGATTTGTGCAAAAGGCAAATGGAGTAAAAACCTGAAAAAACTTGTTTAAACAAGTAGTCACTGTAACATTAATACATGGATTATTTAAGACAGAGACAGTTCAGAAATTCTTTTAAAATTAAGAACCAAGCATTTTTTTTAATTTCACCCATAAGCTTTAATTGAAATTCTGGTCTTCATTCATGGCAGATATAAATATGTCTTTACTCAAAAAAGTACAAATGAAGATCTGTGCAACAAGCAAAAGACTAAAAATCCTGGAGAAAACGAATTGATAAAAATAACAGAATTCGTCTGTTTAATTATACCTTTTTTATTTTTTCAATTTTTCTGATGGTCTTTTTTGTATTAAAATAAAAGTAAAAAATGTTCCATAGGTTTCACGGACGTTTTCGATTCTTCGTCGAATCATCCTCAGGTGTCAAAAGCAAATGAACAAAAAAGCTGGAGAAAGAAGAGAATTTCAAAAATACATCGGAGAAACGCGCAGAGAACGTTTTTTCGTATTGTTCCAGGAAGTCGTTGACGATTTAAATTCAGCAACGCTCGATGGCATCACAGAACAAAATCGCATTACGTGAAGCATTTTAAAATGTTACCACTGGTTTGATATGTGATGTTATTAATTTTAGGTTGTTGGGGTTTCATGTTGATAGTTTCCAGTATTTTTTATTTTTTTTAATTGGTTTCGGAATGTATAATTTTAGTGTTATTAACTAGAGTTTGTCTTACAGCTACATTGGTTTTACAAGCACTACCCTATCCCGCTGCCTCACCATGCATTTTGTAAACTCTAGTTCAATTTACCAACATCTACAAAAACATAACTACCCTTCCTCTGGTGGTATGTTGAAAATAAATCAATAATTCTATGGTTTTATATGAATAGAAGTGGAAACACTGTAGAAGCATAGTCTTCTGTCATTTTTTTTACGCAAGCCATCCTCTAGGCTGCGAGTTCATTGGTTTTACGCTTGTGCCGAATCAATATCCAGCGGTTCAGTTGGCGCCAGATATCTTTTTATAAACAGAGACGAGATCAGGGGAGATAATTTACCTAGTGCTGTCCTCTGCGGGTGGTGAATCTAGAAAAAGCACTTTCCGGATGCTGGATTGAGCGAAGCCGTTGTCATGGGTGCGGCTCGTACTTATAGTTTACCTGAAAAAGATGGACCAGCTTCTTTTAGCTGACACTGTATGCAATAACACAGAGTAAGCTTATATATATATACATATATATATATATATATATATATATATATATATATATATATATATATATACATATACATTATATATATACATTTATATCTATATTATACATATACATTTATATATATACCTTTATATATATTATATATATATATACCTTTATATATATATATTATATATATATATAATATGTATATACCTTTATATATATATATATATATATATATATTATATATACCTTTATATATATATATACATTATATATATACTTTTATATATATCATATATATATACGTTTATATATATATATATATATTCCTTTATATATATATATATATATTATATACCTATATGTATATATTATATGCCTATATTTATAATATATATATATATATATATATATATTATATCTATATATATATATAATATGCGTATATATTTATATAAATATATATATATATTATATACCTATATATATATATTATATACTTATATATATATACATATATATATATATATTAAATGCCTATATATATATTATATACCTACATATATATTATATGTCTATATATATATAGGAACATATATATATATGCCTATATATATATATATTATATATATATATATATATATTATATATATATATGTGTGTGTGGGTACATTTATGTATATGTATATATATATATTAATGTACGACTTTAAAATGAGCGTCTATAATATTGTAAGAAATACTGCGACAAATGAATAGAAAATGGAACCCAAGGTACCAAAGTTACTTACGTGTACACACTTGATCGAAATAGTTAATGGACTATTCGGAAAATTGGAAATAAAAACAAAAAGTCTTATCAAGCGAAAATATAGAAACATATATAGATATATATATATATATATATAATCTGAAACTAAAAGTATATTATTAGAGGATAGAACCTATAGTGAAATAGTTTTATCTCAATATACGAGATAGAGCAATTATAAATTAAAAAAAGAAGAGCGATAAAAATGTACGAATGACAAATTTATTTCAACTTCGATTGTTCAATGCAAGGTGTACTCGGTAAAAACATGTTTATTTATATATGGAGTCCGTCCAGTAAGTGAATGTCCGTTAACGAAAGAAAAATAAACATGTTTCTATTGGAATTTCGTCGAGGAAATGATAATTATAGTTGCTTTTTCTTTAAGTACGAACTGGTTACGAACGTTTCAGAAATATAATTCTCACGTTGTGTTTGAAGACCGGCTGACAATATAGAAAAGCTTCATAATACTCAAGCCAGATCGTCATTAGTGAAAAACTATCCGTCCCAGGACGAGTAAAATTAATTCAGCGAACAGAACAGTTTAGCACCACTTTTATGTCTCCCTAACAAAGTTAAAATCGTAACATGTGTGTAGAGAGGGTAGGCTGGTCACTCGGACTTAGGGTTAGTAATTTTTAAAAAATTGGTTAATGACCTAAAAAGCTACAATTGTCCGTAAATGGGGATCATTTTATGTTAAATTTATATGCAAAACTGATCCCCCACTCTAAATTGTTGGGTTCACGAAGGGTGCAAATTGTACCAATTTAGAACGTTTACCCTATTGTCTCCAATGTCATCAGTTCATGTGTTGTTGTTTCATTGTTTAACATGAAAAAAACTTTATTAAAATCAACTGAAAAAGAAAAGAAAAAATCTAAAAATAAGTTATCCCCCTTGATAAAACTTTGTCACTAAAAAAGGTTGAAAAATATTTTTAAATTTCTTTCATGCTAAAAGTAAAATTTGTCTAGGATCCTAATTCCAATTTACATGATTTTGATTTTAGAAAATTTCTTAAATGTAAGGTTGAAGCTTCGGGGGTCTTAAGAAGAAATTAGAATTCAGGGAATCTTATTTGGTTAGTGTATAATGACTCTAGATGAGATTTTATGCAATTATCAGATATTTCAATGTCCATTGGGAGGTTGTATCTATATTATGGCTCCCTAAGACAATTTTAAATACTCCAAAGAAACTGAAATGATTGTTCGATTAGTTTAGGAGTGAATCATGTACATACAAGTATACACAAAGAAACTGAAATCTGGGGACTATTTATTAACTGTTGTCTAATACCTAGTGTTCAAATTTAACAACATTTGAAGGTAACTGAATTTTCATGATGCCCTCCGCCTCCTCATCGTTGACCCTATGCATAAAATGAAACTAAATATAGTCCACATTACCCACTCTTACACATAGCAGCTATGTTCCAAAAGTCATAATGATCGTTCGATTGGTTTAGGAGTGAATCATGTACATACAAGTATACACATACCTAACATTATATAAATAGATATATGTAATCCAAATAACAAACTGGAAAAACATCCTGGCCTGGAAGTTTTTACCAGATTGATTGATTTGATTGATTAATTGATTGATTATTTATAATAATTGTTGTAAAGGTCATGATTTGCATAAGTGCGAAATCTAACATAAAGGGAAATAATCAGGTATTGACTATATACGAAAGTACGTATATAAGACAGGCAGTCATATCTGAAAGAGAGCGAAGAATAAACGTCTCTACTTCCTACCGGATCCCTGTTAAACGCAAACCACTCGGCGTATTCTTAATTTAGTATGTCCTATGTAATTTAAGATATAACAACAACAACAACAACAACAACAACAACAATAATAATAATAATAATAATAATAATAATAATAATAATAATAATAATATTTGGATTTCTTAATTATATTAGTATATATTTTGACTAATTTATGTATTACTTTGCTTGATTTGCTTAATTATTTATTATTATTATTATTATTATTATTATTATTATTATTATTATTATTATTATTATTATTATTATTATTATATGGTGTATTAACCATATGATTTGGATTTCTTAATTATATTAGTGTTTAATATTGATTCTTTGCCTCCATGCTGATTTATTACTTTGCATGGCATACTGACTGAATATAATTTTCTGATGAGAGGGAAACATTTTCTGCGATGCTTTTCTTTAAATGATGTCACTACTTACGTTTATGCTGACTCATCATTACATTCGGTTTAAAGTTTGTTTTACACGCTGCCATGTGTTGGATGGTTTGTAAAAATTGACTTTAAGTCTTTAATTAGCCCTCTTGCTCTCAAGTTCATCCCATAACTTCCTCCCACTTGGCCTTCTCTTGTCAAATGACCATGCTACCTCAATTGTTCAATTTGATATCTACTTCCTGTTGTTAGAATCAAAACAATTGGAGTCATCTGAATGTTCACTAAGAGGTACCACTCCCTCTTTCCCTCTTTTGCAGTAAACTAAATGAAACTAAATATAGCCCACATTACCCACCCTTACAGTTGGCAGCTGAGTTATATATATAGAGAGAGAGAGAGGAAAGAGAGAGAGAATAAAGATTGTAAAGGTACAAAATATATTAAGTCATCAGTTTCTCAAAACAAGGTGTTTCAAAGAAACAAAAATTATTTTTCGTTACTTAATCCATGGCTTTTCAAAGAACAATAAGAATTCATCAATCTTTATTGTTATCTTTTATTTTTCTTTATAATTGCTCTATATCGTATATCGAGCATCAATTCTTTCATGATATGTTCTACTTTAAAAGTATACACTATATCGTTATTTTCTTGTTCTTAATATATATATATATATATATATATATATATATATATATATATATATATATATATATATATATATATATATATATATATACAGGGGCTAACGATACATAAATAAATAAATAAGTAACTAACTAAAAAAAAAACATAATAATTTAAAAATTAAAACCTAAAATAGAAATACAATGAACCACGTGTTAAAATAAATTCACTCATTATATTTATAAAACTAAGGAAACAGGATATAGGCCAATCTATAGAAAACAGAACAATAGAACCGGATATAGGAAGTAACACTGACCACACCTTTATTCGTGGGAAGTCCAACGATTGGCTGAGAGAACAACAAAGAATCTGATTGTTAACTAGCTAGCCGTGTATAAAAAAAACAGCCGGCAAAAATAACTCCATACATTTTAGCCTGAAGTATGAATCGCGGAAGCCTCAGTGTAGCTTAATTGCATAAATATATTTTTATAGCTTACTATAATATATATATATATATATATATATATATATATATATATATATATATATATATATATATATATATATGTATATATATATATATATATATATATATATATATATATATATATATATATATCGTGTGTCAAGTTATAAAGAAAAGAAATCAATAAAGTGCTCGATCGCAGAAGAGTGAGAGCCAATACAAATAATTTATTTAAAAACTATATATATATATATATATATATATATATATATATATATATATATATAAGAAGGAATAGGTAAAATAAATACCTTTTGAAGCATTAAATGCGATATCAATTTTTTTTATAAAAAAGAAAAATAATAAATCGAAACCGATTTTTTTTTCTTTTTTTTTTAATTAAAAGTGATACAGATATTTCGCCAAAACCTGGCATCCTCGGCGAAATATCTGTATCACTTTAAACTAACAAAAAAAAATGCTAGTTTATAATAAAAAAAGAGAAAAAAAATCGGTTTCGATTTATTATTTTTCTTTTTTATAAAAAAAATTGATATCGCATCTTAATGCTTCAAAAGGTATTTATTTTACCTATTCCTTCTTAAATTTAACAATAGATGCTTTTTTTTTTAAATATGAACCTTATACAGGGTGAGCAAAAATAAGGGTCCTATTTTTAAAAATTCATAACTTTTTTATTTATTGATTTTTTTTTTTTTTTTTTAGAATAAGTAAAGGACCCCTTCCGAAGCAAGCATGAGCCGTATTAGCCCTAAGGAACGTACCCTCATTTAGAAAACATTATTTTTGCTTAAAAAACTCAAAACAGTGTAAAAAACAATACTTTAGTTTTTGTAAGTTTTAAGAAGTGTTTTTCGGCTAAAATTTGTTTTGTTTATTTCAAAAAATCTCGGAAGGGTCAGTCTACACACACATAAAGTTTGGTGAGTTTAACTTTTATTTTGTGGAAGTTATTCAAATTCAAGTTATTCAAATTTAAAGATAGGACCCTTATTTTGGCCCACCCTGTATATTCATATATTAAACAAGTTCAAGTATATTGATAAACTGAACTTAGCACCAATATTATTTCAGAAGTGCGCAATACAAAGTAGAAATGTATAAATAAACTTCATGGTAATATTAAAACATTGTACATAAATAAATTTATGTTTCTTAGATAATCAATACTAATTACAGAAGCAATAAAGTCGCCTCAAATAAATTATCAAGGGACGATCTTATTTTCAAGGTTATAAGTTTAGGGGTGCCGGCATATTAAGGGTGTCAATTTTTATTTCAACTTCGACGAGCCTAATTCAATTCGCCCCCTCACTCTACAATATTTACACATTAGAAAACTACAATGTCAGTCGTATACACGCATATATAGAATATATATTTAGACATTCAAGTCATGACGCACCCGCAAATAAGCACATACATTTATCGTCTTTTACAGAACTCACATACACCCACATGCCAAAAGCATAACCTAGCTAGCTACTAAGGTACACGCACAGATAGAACGTATATTCATAAACAAAAATCATAACACACGCGTGTAAACACACACATTTATCACCCTTAAGAGATCTTGCATAAAAAACGCACACCTATATGGTATGGTTAAAATCGCAATCCAAATACACACACATATGTCACCGTATATTTAATATTACTTACACACAAATTACACTGAAAACCATTCACATATACTAATATATTATTTCTCCATATGCTAACCTAATTCTAAAAAATAGACTGTATTTTAATTTTTATCTCCAAGTGTGCCATTGATTATATTTCTCTATTAATTAAATGATTTGTGATTATTAAACCTATTAAATGTATATTTATTATTAACCAGACAATAAGAAATTAGTTTTCAACATCTTCATTTCAAATCATTTTGTAATCACACCATCCGCACAAACTAAATTTTAGAAATAAAATAAAATATGGGAGTCACGCACATAATAATAATAATAATATATATATATATATATATATATATATATATATATACATATATACATATATATCTCCGACTGTCAGCTCGACGGTTGCGTTTCGATCCCGGCTTGAGACACTAACTGGTCTAGCCGCACTGATGAGCTGTGAAACAGCGAAACAGTCTGTATGTGGATGACTATATATATATATATATATATATATATATATATATATATATATTAGTACTTCATGTATCCACATGAAATTTTATAAGGAGATACAATTTTTTTATATATCAATTTTCAATATTTACTTCAATAGTGCTCGATGCGTAAGATTCCCCCGGGGATGAAACGCGGGAGTCTCTGTGTAGCTTAATTGCCATAAATATATGTTCATAGCTTACTATATATATATATATATATATATATATATATATATATATATATATATATATATATATATATATATATATATATATATATTGACAAACATTATTAAATAACATGGAGTGTTTTTGCTTGATAAGATTTTTTTATTTTTCTAATTTTCCGAATGGTTCATTTTGTGTTTGACGAATCAAATCGAAAGTACTCGCGAAAAAGAAAGAAAATTAAACAAGAAACCCACCTTACCCCATATATATGTATACATATATGTATATATATATATATATATATATATATATAGAGAGAGAGAGAGAGAGAGAGAGAATATGAAACTAAAAGTATACTCTTAGAGGATAGAACCTATAGTGAAATGGTTTAAGCTCAATATACGAGATAGAGCAATTATAAAGATAAATGAAAGAAGAGAGATAAAGATGTACGAATGACAAATCTATTTCAACTTCGATTGTTCAATGCAACGTGTACTCGGTAAAAACATGTCTATTCTTCTTTCATTAAGCCAAGGATTTTCAACACACTACCGCCACCACCACCACCACAACAACCACAACAACAACAACAACAACCGTCAACTTGCAACTAAACAATCGCTTAATCTGTCGATATAAAATGTAAGAATATTACAGCCGGCTCATCTGATAACAGAATCGCAATCAAATATAGATGTGATAAATGTGCAAGGACATCGATTGTACTACGATGATATGAATCTAAAATAACATGATTTTGGAAAAAGATAGAGATTTTTTTCTGCTTCAGCTATAAAAAAAAAATGGTTCTTGTTGCTTAAAAGTACGAAAAAAATGTTTTTGTCTTTTCCTGAGAGAGAGTTAATTAAGGGGCAGTAACTGTGAATTGTAATTTTGAGCCAGATTGTGTCTTTAATATCTAACAACTTTGATTTTGTATTAAATTGCGATCTGAACTTGTTCCAGTTTGAAGACGTACTTTATTTTACTTCCGAAAAAGCTAAACAGATCGATTTCTTGCAAGCCCATGGGCTTATTTCTGGCGAAGAAACCTGCAGTTGTGAACATAACATGTGACGTGTGCCATCAACAGTGAAAACTGATGGGTTTCTTTGCCGTTGCACGAGTAGTTACTGTGCAAGTATAACGTTGATTAGACGTAACTCGCTGAATTTCGTTCAGTGATTTCATTCACTACAAAATTCAAATTTAAACAAAATAAATTCTTAAATTTTCCATTACTGTATTCTTTTACGTTCATTTATTAATAATTAATTTCCAGTTAATTGCCTTCGATGTAATAACAACAGTTGAATAGAGTTACTCCCCCTTAATTAACTCTCTCTCAGGAAAAGACAAAAAAATGCAGGAAACTCAACAATCGGCGGAGTGGGAACACTGTTAAGCGCTTCGTGCCATGAAATCATTGAACCACATCGAAAAAATAACGCCACGACTTATAGTGGCGACCTTCAATGGGAATCCTGTTCTAAGCATCATATCATGCTACAGCCCAACCAACACTGCTGAGATAATAGATTATTACGACGATGTCTCATCACTCATCAGATCCATACTAAAACATAACATAATTATTGTCGGTTGTGATTACAATGCACCAGTTAGGCACGAACCAATACCACAGATTCACATACCATCATACAGCAGATAGAAATGGAGAACACATGAAACACTTCTTACTTAAAAATGGACTGATAAGTATCAACACTTGTTTCCAAAAAAAGAGTGGAAAATTCTAGACGTTCACATATCCAAATGATCACAATGCTCGACTGGACTACATGATTATAAACAAGCCGCGCATGCGTGATCCCCCTCTGTATGTGACTCGATGTGGCGAGTGTAAAATGCAATAAATTTGGGCAATTTGGGGCATTTTTACCCCCCCCCCCGCCTTTGACCCCCTGGGGGCGAGAACCAGAATTTTTCTGAGGTCAAGGATGCTCATTTTATATCCAGAACAATTGCCTCTACATTTTGACCAAGTTTCAGAAAAATTGAATGCATGGATCAAACGTTATGGGAGGAAAGGGTCATTTTTGGCCATTTTAGGGGGCTTTTGAGCCCCTGGGGGCGCGAACCAGATTTTTTCCATGGTCAGCGATACTTATTTTCAAGTTTCAGAGAAATTGAATGGATGGATGAAAATTTATGGGGCAAAAAATGTCATATTTTGCCATTTCGGGGCCTTTTGACCCCCCGGGGGTCTAACTAGATATTTTTTTCAAAAATCGGAGAATGTCACTTTCTAACCTGATCAAAGTTACAACTTCATGCAAAATTTCAGAGAAATTCAATGGATGGTTGCGGAGAAAAATCCGGACGGACGGACACACGGACGGACGGACACACAGACGGACAGACGGACAGACGGAAATGCCTCAAAACATAGGTCTCCCGATTTTATAAATCGGGGGACCAATAAGAAATGGATAAACAGTGTCAAGAACTGTGAAGCTTATCACTCCAGGGGAGGCATTTATTCTGATCATCGCATGGTCAAATCAAATATTAAACTCAGTCTGCGTGCAAATAAGAAAAGATCAGATCCAAATACCAAATACAACTGGGAGATACTAGTTCAAAATGTGGAACTTCAAAACCAATTCGGCCTTGCCGTGAGAAATCGCTAAGCTGTACTACAAACGGATGATGTCAATGAAAATAACGATGTTGAAGGCGCGTATGAAAACTTTGTCAAAGCTCATAATGAAGCTACTGAATCACTTATCTCCCCCCCCCCCAAAAAAAAGTGAAACAAAATCTACCATGGAAAAATAAAATAATAAGAGAGTATATATATATATATATATATATATATATATATATATATATATATATATATATATACAGGGTGGGCCAAAATAAGGGTCCTATCTTTAAATTTGAATAACTTGAATTTGAATAACTTCCACAAAATAAAAGTTAAACTCACCAAACTTTATGTGTGTGTAGACTGACCCTTCCGAGATTTTTTGAAATAAACAAAACAAATTTTAGCCGAAAAACACTTCTTAAAACTTACAAAAACTAAAGTATTGTTTTTTACACTGTTTTGAGTTTTTTAAGCAAAAATAATGTTTTCTAAATGAGGGTACGTTCCTTAGGGCTAATACGGCTCATGCTTGCTTCGGAAGGGGTCCTTTACTTATTCTAAAAAAAATTTTTTTTTAAATCAATAAATAAAAAAGTTATGAATTTTTAAAAATAGGACACTTATTTTTGCCCACCCTGTATCTGTATATATATATATATATATATATATATATATATATATATATATATGTATGTATATGCCCCCCACGAAACTTTTTCTTTTCCATCGAAACTTCCTTCCATTGGACACCTTATCGGCGGACAATTACCACCTGGACAAACCCAATATCTTTTTACACGAACTTTTTTTCACCCATCATTTTCTTAATATTTTTTCAAATGTTGAATTTTGGCTTTTCTATTGCCAACTTATCTATCTGTATAATTCCTCTGGTGATAAGATCTCGATCTTTGAAAAGCCTTGGCTTAAGGAAAGAATAATAAACATAATTTTATTACAGAATATACCTTGCATTGAACAATCGAAGTTTGAAATAAATTTGGACATTCGTGCTTGTTTATCACCCTTCGTCCATCTATCTTTATATATATATATATATATATATATATATATATATATATATATATATATATATATATATATATATATATATATATATATATTGTAGATGGTACGTCTCTGGAATATGTAACGCATAGGTTTAAACTAAATAATTCGCATTTTAGCACCCACATTCATACGATCGAGTACTTTATTTATTTATTTTCAACATACCCCGATGCAGTATACACACACAAACATGTACAAAATCTGCGACACTGTCATGTCGATGTTATCGATCAAAAGCTGTTAGAAAATGAGATCTCATCAGGCAGAGTTAAAATCCCAGATTTTATACATCTCTGTTTAAATGAAAAATAATCATATATATAAAAGCTCTATTTGATATTGAGCACTTTTTATGAGCCGGGTTGAAATTCTTTGGATTCCTATCCTGTAGAAGTTTACCTTGCCAGGAGTATATATATATATATATATATATATATATATATATATATATATATATATATATATATATATATATATATATATATATACATATATATATGCATGTAAGTGATATTTATAAGGAATACAAACTAATACGTTTAATTAGTAGAATGTGAGTGCAAAAATTATTTGCTTATAAATATGTAAGTGAATCAATTAATTAATTACAAATTAAAAAATTGCATCACTTGAATCAATACAATTTATTAATTTGTATTTATTTATATTATATTTTTGTGAATTATTTTGTATTTATCATGTTTTTTTTTTGTCTTAGGATCAAATGTGTGTAAAAATTCCCCGAATTCTTATTGATTGCTCTTCTTATCATCAACGCACTTCACTTTCTGTTTGATACCACCTCGAATTGAGATTTTAAGAATAAATTGTTTTGTTTGGGGGGGGGGGGTATTTCGTTTTTGTAGTGTGTTTGTTTGTATGCGTCACTATTATTTTTTTGTTTTTTTGTTGGTACTTTGTTAGATTGGAACCCGCGCTAAAAGTCCCTCGGCGTCTGTGCTTTCTGGCGGTGTACGTTAAACGCCGGAAAGCCCCGAAGCGATATGAATAAGCAGACGACATCTAACTTTCAAACTGATTGAAACGCGCAAATGCAGAAATGAATTTTTACAAGGTATTATTGGCTGTGTAAACTGGCGAAGGAATGATAATTTTCTGTCAGGACCATGAATTAGGTGCTAAGGAAATTTGCCCCTTACTCTTCTTTGACGTCTGCAAAAGAGCCTGGGCTAAACCCTAACTCCTAACCCTGCCCTAACACTAATTCCTTACCCTGCCCTAACCCTAATTCATAACCCTGCCCTAACCCTAATGTATAACCCTGCCCTAACCCTAATTCCTAACCGTGCCCAAACCTTAACCCTAAACCCTAACGAAATCAGCAATAGTAATCAGAGAAAAAAAAGTTTTTGGAAAATAAATAATTTTCGTAAAATTTTTAAAAAACAAAACTTTGTTGATTAACTTTTGACTGTTACTATCACTGTTATTTCTTTGTTAAAAAAATAAATATTTCTTTCGTACAAATGTTTTGCTAACAAAAACAACAATAATAATAATAATAATAATAATAATAATAATAATAATAATAATAATAATAACAATAACAACAACACTAATAATAATAATAACAACAACACTAATAATAATAATAATAATAAGAAGAAGAAGAACACTAATAATAATAATAACAACAACAACAATAATAATAATAACAACAATGACCACAACAATAATAATAATAATAGTAATAATAGTAGTAACAACAATAATAATAACAACAATAATAACAACAACAACAACAACAACAACAACGACGACGACGACGACGACGACGACGACGACGACGACGACGACAACAATAATAATAATAATAATAATAATAATAATAATAATAATAATAATAATAATAATAATAATAATAATAATAATAATAATAATAATAATAATTTCAAGTTTCGAGCGTATGAATTGAAGACGTATTTTGGGTAGATATACAAATGTTATATTTATTGTTAATTTTAATTTTAACTAATAAGAAGCTTCTGAGATTTCAATTCGGGGTCGGGAGATAATATTTTTTGCGTTTTGAGTTGAACGTTATTAACCCCCCCCTCTCTCTCCAAAGAGAGGATTGTCACGTTAGAGATAGAGAACAGTATTGACCGTTATTTTTCAGCTGGCGATAAACATTTCAAGTTTCGAGCGTATGAATTGAAGACGTATTTTGGGTAGATATACAAATGTTATATTTATTGTTAATTTTAATTTTAACTAATAAGAAGCTTCTGAGATTTCAATTCGGGGTCGGGAGATAATATTTTTTGCGTTTTGAGTTGAACGTTATTAACCCCCCCCCCCCTCTCTCTCCAAAGAGAGGCTTGTCACGTTAGAGATAGAGAACAGTATTGACCGTTATTTTTCAGCTGGCGATAAACATTTCAAGTTTCGAGCGTATGAATTGAAGACGTATTTTGGGTAGATATACAAATGTTATATTTATTGTTAATTTTAATTTTAACTAATAAGAAGCTTCTGAGATTTCAATTCGGGGTCGGGAGATAATATTTTTTGCGCGTTTTGAGTTGAACGTTATTAACCCCCCCCCCTCTCTCCAAAGAGAGGCTTGTCACGTTAGAGATAGAGAACAGTATTGACCGTTATTTTTCAGCTGGCGATAAACATTTCAAGTTTCGAGCGTATGAATTGAAGACGTATTTTGGGTAGATATACATTTGTAAATGTTTATGTATATATATATATATATATATATATATATATATATATATATATATATATATATATATATATATGTGAGTAAGTTGTTCAATATAGACTGAATGTTTGATAACTTTGCGTCAATTTATTAGACAAACATAGGAGGGGAATCTATCATCTTTTTTTATTTTTTATTTAAGAATATCCTAGAAAACTTATACTATGTAACTAGGTAACATATATATATATATATATATGTGTATGTATTTATATATGTGTGTATGTATGTGTGTATTAGGTACGTGCAAAATCAATGGCCGATTCCCAAAATGTAAAAACATTTTGACTCTTCCTTCACTTAAATATTCAGGAAATCAACCAGATTTTATGAAATTCTCAATACTTATTAATCCACAATCACGGAATATAATGAAACCATGTTTTTTTTTTTTTGCTTTTAAATCTTGGTGAAAACATTATTTTTTTTAACACAAAATACACCTTTACTAAAGTTATAATTTTGTATATTAATAAAAAATACAATTTTTTTTTTTTTTTTTTTTTTTAATAAAAATAAAGCATTGTAAGGTTAACAATTAAAAAACATATTTAAAAAAAGTATATTTTGTATATTACGAAAAAGACCCCCAAATACCGTGTTAACAAAATCAGTATAACTCGAAGAAAAATTAATTTTTGTAATTAGCGATATTATTGTTTAATCAATATTTTCACAAAAAAAAAAAATAATATAATTGCAAAAAATATTTCATGTGATTTTAATGATTAGAATTTCTGGGAAAATAAAAAATGCGACATAATTATATATTTTCCCTTTCATACATGAACGTGTATCATCAGCGCAATTTTTTTTTTTTTTTTTTTTTTTTTTTTTTATTCAATGTATAAATTGTCAGTGTAGTCATTAACTTTAATTTACTTTTTCACACTTAAAATAAAAAATACACTTTATTTTAAAAAGAATCAATGTAATTTATCGTTACGACACGTTAAGAATAAATCGAGTAACTAAAGTTTTAAATCATGTAAAAAAAAAAAAATGATAAAATTGACGCAGTTCGTAACGTAAAAATAATTTTCAACATTTAAAAGTTTTATTTCAAATTCTAAGAAAAAAAATTGGTAAACAGATGTCATCAATAATTAAAAACTAATACCAAGTTTAATATGAACCTCTTTTGTTAAAAATAAAATAAGATGTTAATTGCGTACACTCACACATATTTTAATTAAATAAGCATTTCCCTTTTTATTATAACAAAATAAGGGTACTTAAATTTGTTTGTAGCGTTAAAAAGAATAAAGAAATTAATGGATAATAATTTTTCAACTTCTATAAATTATTACAAAACCATTTTTATATATAAAGTTAAAAATGATAAATAAACATTTTTTTTTTCTTCCATATATTTTGCATAGCGATAGTCAATTGGTAAACAAAGTTGTTTGCCGATTATGTGACGCCGGATTTTACTAATTTATGACTTTTGCGGGTATAATTTTCCTAACTTTTAGTAAAATGTGGGATATTTTTTTTTTTTTTTTTTTTTTAAATCAATATCTTATGACTTTAATTTAATAATTATCTTTGAAATAGTTCCCAAAAACTTATATTTATCTTTCAAGGGATTTTTACAAGTAATTTTCCCAAAGTTCAAAATTCACTGCATTTTGGGGGTTTTCAGCCGCCGTGATTACATAATTTATTTATTTTTCACACGTAAATATGCAGTTTTTTTTGTTTTATTGTTTGCACGTGCCTGGTGTGTATATGTATATGTGTGTATGTATATATATATATATATATATATATATATATATATATAATTATTATCTTTTTTATTTATTTATTCATTTTTATTTATTTATCAATTATTCATTATTATTATTTATTTATTTAATTTTTATTTATTTATTTATCTATTTATTTATTTTTTTAATTATTTATTTATTTATTTTTTTTTTTTTTTTTTTTTCGTAAATGTTTCTTTATGTATGTGTGATAGTGCACCTTGAACCTCATGAAAATGAGAGAAACACTATCCCTGTGACAGGATCACAGGTAAACTAAGCCTGGGCCTGGTGTTGCCACAAACACTAAACCATGATAAATGTCTATAAACACAAATAAACGCCGTGGGACTCAGAAGAAAGATCTGAGTGTCATGATGGGCAGGTGCTCCCTCGATGGCCAACATGGGGGACCCGGTCCGCATCCTGCGAATGTTGGCTCCTTTAATTTCAGAAACAAGACAACGGACAAGAACCAGGTAAGTAACCTCTCTGATTCCAGGTATGACAAGGACACAGACCAGAGACAAGTAAACCAGAGCGAAAACAGCAAACTGGAAAGATATAGAAAGAAATGGACCATGAAAGAGAACAGACTGGTGATGGAGTGCTACTATAAAAGCCGCTACCCTATAGAAAGAGGCTACCGAAAACGAATGAAACATCTCTGGGACATTGCTAGTGACCCACATACAACGGAACAAAGGATAGCAGATCAAGCAAGACAGATCCTCAAGCGAGGATGGTTCTCGGAGATGGAACTGACGGAAATCAGACAGAAGGCTAATGGCGAAACGGAGCAAGAAACACCACCAAAGGAGAGACCACAGGAAGAGGACAGGCAAAACATACACACTGAAACTGAAGAGATTGAAGACTACGGAATCACAGAACCAGGGGAGATAGAAAACTGCGGAACCACAGAACCTGCTGAGATAGAACTCAATGAAAAAGAAGCAAGTGAAGTGGAGAACATAAGACGATACATGTTAGAAAACAAAACAAAACTCCCATCTCTCAGGAATGAAGTAGCGAAGAAGTTACAAGCAGAAACAGAAAGAGTAAACAGACTCCTCACACACATCCCAACAGAAACTATTACAGACCTAAACAACCTGATATATGCAGGGGCAAAATCGGTAAGTATGAAACTAAGAAACGAAGAGAATGGACAAAAGAGAGGACCGACAAAACCTGGATGGGAAATCAGACTGGAAACCCAGATCACCAAACTTCGGAAAGAAGCTAAAACCGTGAACAGAAGGAAGGAGGACATGAAACGATTAAGAAGCAAAAATCAGAAACGCAAGGAAAAACTAAATGAGAAACATGAAGAAATAAAACAAAGGATAGCAGCAATAGAAGGAAGACTGAGACGATACAGGTACAAATCAGAACAGAGCAAACAGAACAGGACCTTTGAAAACAATGAAAGCCAGTTTTACAAAAACGTAAATGGAGAAAAAACAACGACAGAGCAACTGAACCCAACAGAAACAAAACAATTCTGGAGCAAGATATGGGAAGAACCAAAAAAGCACAACAAGAATGCCCAATGGTTGAAAAACATGAAAGATGAACTGCAAGAAATCGAAGAAGGAACCGAAACAGAAATCAACAAAGAAACGATCAAGAAAACCCTAAGAAAAATGGCAAACTGGAGAGCACCAGGCCACGATGGAATACATGCATACTGGTTTAAAAAATTCACGACCCTGCATGAAAGAATAGCGCAGAAACTGAGCGGATGTATCCGCAAAACAGACATACCAGAATGGATGACGGAAGGAAGAACAACACTAATACAAAAAGACCCCAAAAAGGGAACGACCCCCAGCAACTACAGACCGATAACATGTCTACCAATAATGTGGAAAATTCTCACAGCACAACTGAGAGAACAAATCTACCAATCCCTGGACAAACGTGGACTGCTCCCCGAGGAACAAAAAGGATGCCGGAAAGGACAAAGAGGTGCACATGATCTACTATACATTGATCAAAAGACCCTGAAGGAGGTGAAGAGCAGACAAAAGAACATAACCATGGCATGGATTGACTACAAGAAAGCCTACGACAGAATCCCCCAAACATGGATAATTGAATGCTTAAAAATATACAAGATACCAGACAGGATTATTAATCTCATCCAGAAAGCAATGGAAACATGGAGACTAAAACTGACAGCCGGAGGACAATACCTGTCTGAGATAAAAATACAGAGAGGCATTTTTCAAGGAGACTCTCTATCACCACTACTGTTTATAATAGCCATGATGCCACTCAACTACATACTCAGAAAGTGTGATGCCGGATACAGGTTTACGGATACAGAACAAAGAATAAACCACCTGATGTACATGGATGACCTTAAACTGTTTGCAAAAAACAAAACAGAACTGGAAAAGCTGATAAACACAACCAGGATATTCAGCCAGGATATCCAAATGGAGTTTGGAATAGAAAAATGTGCACTGCTAGAGATCAAAAGAGGGAAACTGGAAAAGACAGAAGGTATAGAACTCCCCAACCAAGAGGAGATGAGGGCGCTAGGAGAACAAGATAGTTACAAATACCTGGGAGTTCTGGAAGCAGACACAATCAAATATACAGAAATGAAAGAGAAGATTGGAAAAGAATATCTACGAAGAACAAGGAAACTCTTAGAAACTAAACTATATAGCAGAAATCTAGTAAAAGGGATACACACATGGGCTGTATCACTAATAAGATACTCTGGACCATTCATAAGCTGGACCAAAGAAGAACTCAGGCACCTTGACCAAAGAACTAGAAAACTAATGACTATGCACAATGCACTGCACCCAAAAGACGACATGGACAGACTCTACGTGAAAAGAAATGAAGGAGGTAGAGGACTGGTAAGTATAGAAGACTGTGTGGAAGACACCAAAAAAGAGCTGGAGAAATATGTAACCCAGAACACGGAAAGACTGATCACCACAGCAAGAGACACCAGCCCAACAAACAACCCCGGAAGCACTGAACCCAGAAACAAAAAGACAAGAAAGGAAAAGTGGGAAGAAAAACAACTACATGGACGCTTTATAAGACTCACAAGCGATGAAGCCAATGAAAACAGCTGGGCATGGCTAAGAAAAGGAAACCTGAACAGAGAAACGGAATCTCTGCTGACGGCCGCACAGAACAATGCGATTAGGACAAACTTTATTAAAGCAAAGATAGATAAAACCCAGGAAAACAGCAAATGCAGATTGTGTGGACAAAGAGACGAAACGATAAATCATATAATAAGTGAATGCAGCAAGCTAGCACAAAGGGAATACAAGAACAGACATGACAGCATGGGGAAAGAAGTACACCGGGAAATGTGCAAACAACTGAATTTCGAATATGCAAGAAAACGGTACAAACACAAACCAGAAACTGTACTAGAAAACGAAAAACACAAAATCATATGGGATATGAATGTACAAACAGACAAACCCATAACAGCAAGGAGACCGGATATGATAATAATCAACAAGAAAGAAAAATCCTGCAAAATCGTGGACTTTGCCGTTCCAGCAGACCACAGAGTGAAGATCAAAGAGACGGAAAAGAGAAGCAAATATACTGAACTTGCCAGAGAATTGAAAGGAATATGGAACATGAAGAAAGTCAGTATAACACCAATAATCATAGGAGCACTAGGAACAGTCCCCAAAAACATGGAGAAAAGACTAGGAGAAATAGGAATCAAAGGGATAACTGAGACAATACAAAGGACAGTAATGATCAAAACAGCTACAATCCTGAGAAATGTCCTCGAATGCGGAAACCAACCCACATAAGCAACGAATGGAGAACAAACACATGGAAGCACAAAACAACAGAACCGGGGAAAATACAACCGAACGAGAGAGGCGCAAGCATAGGCTGACGCCACGAAAATTATGGACAGAAGGTCGAGGAGGGAAAGCGCAAAACCAGACCTCCACTGGAAGAGCGCGGACAGCTCTGGGACCTTGGGAAGGCTTGTTGCCACTCGGGCCCCAGAGGAGACCAATGGCCATTATCAGCGGGAAATCGTTGGTAGGTGGCTGTTGCGATTACCGCAAGGTCATCAGCGGTGATGAACGAAAAGAGGTGGAGCATACTGGAGGCCTGAGGAGACTTGTTGTCACTCAGACTCCAGGGAATACCACAGGTTGTCGGCAGTGGGTGACCACTGACGATGACCAGTGTGATAACTCCTAGTGAGTAAATAATAATAATAATAATAATAATAATAATAATAATAATAATGATAATGATAATGATAATAATAATAATAATAATAATAATAATAATAATAATAATAATAATAATAATAATAATAATAATAATAATAATAATAATAATAATAATAAAAAAATAATAATAAAAAAAAAAAAATAAATAAAAATAAAAATAAAAAAAAAAAAAAAAAAAAAAAGAAGAATTTTGTCCCACATGTAAATCCAGCCTCGTTTGTGGGTTTTTTTTTAACGCAGATAAGTCAACGGATTTTTCATTCGGTACTGTCCGGCGTTTAACGTAAACATCCGGAAAGTACCGATGCCGAGGGACTTTTAGCGCGGGTCCCGATGTAAAAAAGCACCGTTTTGTTTTGTTTCAATAAACGGTTCAGTTTATACTCTCTTGGTACCCCTTAAAAGTGTACTTGACTGACCATGTTATGGGCTAGGGTTAGGTTTAGAATTCGGGTTAAATAAATCACGAAAAAAAAATGCTGATTGTCAGTTAACAACCCCTAGGGTAATTGACCTTAGCAACAAAACGCGTGTACGTCATGGGAACACACACACACCACACACAAGACATGCACACACACACACACACACAAGACATGCACACACACACACACACACACACACATATATATATATATATATATATATATATATATATATAACGATAAATGAAAGAAGAGAGATAAACATGTACGAATGACAAATCTATTTCAACTTCGATTGTTCAATACAAGGTGTACTCGGTAAAAACATATTTATTATTCTTTCCTTAAGCCAAGGCTTTTCAAATATTAAAATCGTATCATCAGAGGAATTACATAGATGGATAAGTTGGCAGTGGAAAAGGCAAAATTTAAAATTTGAAAAATATTAAGTAATGGAGAGTAAGAGTATGCGTTCCAGAATCCAGAGGAAAGAAGCTTTTGGAGTAGAAAGCTCTACGGCATCTGGGGACCTCCACGGTGAATGGATGGGATTTGGCAGATTGTCAGGTTGGTCTAGTAAATTTACATCATGGGGGAACCAGAGCAGCAAGCTCATCAGAGCACAATCCATTTGAAGTCCTTGTAAAACAGGCACAAGGAAGCAACATTGCAGCGATGGGACAGGGCTGGAGCCCGGTGGATAGTGAAGGACCTATCAAGTTAGCAACTCTTTTTTGGACCTTGTCTAAGAGGGAGAGACTAGCGGATGATGCACCAGCCCAGATGTGGCAACAATACTCCATGCATGGGCGGATGGTGGCTTTGTAGAGATATAGGATAATGTCAGGTGTGAGAAGTTTACTGGCACGGTATAGGGAGCCCACCTTCTTTGCAGCAGCCTTGGCAATGTTTTCGATGTATTTATTCCAATTCATGCTATCTGTGAAAGTTAGGTCGAGGAGTTTGAATGATGAATGTAAGGTGTTATTTGCCATGACAATCGATAGTTGAAAAAGTTTTTTGTAATTATTGAAGGAAAATAGCTTTGTCTTTGCGGCATTAAAAGTTACTATCCATTTTTTACCCCATTCCACTACAGACTGGAGGTCATTTTCTAAGGATTTGGCCATTGCTTCAGATATGTGCACGTCGGTTTTGCCCACATGACGAGAGTAGATAGATGTGTCGTCAGCAAATATTCCTATCTCAGTCGCAATGGCATCAGGGAGGTCATTTGTGAAAATTAGGAACAGTAGAGGTCCAAGAATAGATCCCTAGGGTACACCAGCATTTATGCCATATTGCTTAGAAGAACGGCCATCGAGTACAACCTGGATCTTTCGTTTTGTTAGGAAGGATTTAATTATATTAAATATTTGTCCAGTAATACCATATGCGTGCAGTTTTATGAAAAGCCCTTTATGTCAGACCTTGTCAAAGGCCTTGGATATATCAAGCGCTACCGCCCTAGCTTCACCTGTCTTGTCCAGTGTATGGTATATGCGTTCAGATATAACCGTTAGGATATCTGCAGTAGATCGTGCTTGTCTGAATCCGTATTGATGATCAGAAAGAAGTTCAGCATTAACTAGATGCCTGACTATCGCTAGATTGATTAATGGTTCAAATATTTTAGCAAAGATCGGGAGTAGACTAATTCGGCGATAGTTTAAAGGATCAGTTCTATCTCCAGAATTCTTGAAGACTGGTACCGTAGAGGCAATTTTCCAACTATCAGGGAAACAAAATTCGGTAAGGCATTTGTTGTATAGTTTGGAGAGGACAGGGGCCAGCTCAGCAGAGCATTTCTTTATTAGTATTACTGGTATAAGATCAGGCCCACAGGATTTAGAGGTGTCAAGGTTTTTTATGATGTCTCTCACTTGAGACGGGGTGATGACCAGGTTCTCAAGTGTGGCTTTAGTCCGCAATGGGAATTTAGGGAGGGGTGGTTTGCCGAGTCAAGAGTGGAGTTTAATGCGAAACGCTGAGCAAGAAGTTCAGTCTTATCAGTTGCCGTGCATACAACATCATAGCGGGGGAATTGTTGATTGTCCATTGTTCATCACACTATTGTAGATTTTCCAGAAATCACGAGTACCTAGTTTCTGTGACTGAATGCTATTTTTGTTTATCTCTGTATACCTCCTCTTTGCTTCATCTATCACTACTTTGCAATCATTTCTTGCCTCTATAATTTTTTGTCTGTTCGCAGTTGATTTATTTACGGAATGTCTTCTGCCTCTCAGCAATAGCAGCTGCACATTTTGAGGTGAACCATTGAGGAGAGTGGGGTTTGCAGGAGAATTTTCTCGTGGGGACATAAGCATCAATGCCTGCTTTGACCCATTCTGTTAGCTCATTTGCACACTGATCAGCAGGGAGTGAGAAGGTTACACCCCATGGAGTGTCACTGATGTGGTCCCGGAGGGATTCAAAATCAGACTTCTCATAGTTTCTCGTCGTTTTAAGCAACGGTTGTTCAGCTTTTAGACGAGTTTTTAAGGTGATAAGTATCATTACCACAACGTGATCAGAGTTTCCGAGCGGGCTATGGCCATTCGCCACACAAGCCTCAGGTAGTGAGGTCAAAAATAGGTCGAGAAGTGAAGCTTGCTGGTCCGCACGATCTGGAAGGCGGGTCGGAAAAGTGAAAGCCTGTGAGAGGTCATGAGCTGAGGAGAAATTAAAGGTAGAGTTCCCAGCTGCATCGGTAACGCTGGAGAATTCCAACCAGTCACGGTGGTGTGCATTAAAATCCCCAAATACATGTATTTGGGCATTTGAGTCAAGTGAGAGTGCTCTATTTATGCTTTCGGAGACAGAGTCAAGCAGTGTACAGTCCTGGGTCGAAGGAGAACGATATAAGAAATATAAGTAACTAACTCTGTGATGTAAGGTCAATTTAAAGCACATGTAGGCTTGGTCATCTGATTCTAACCTACGTTCTCTAGTCAAAGGGAGGGTGTTCCGAACATAAACTCCTAGCCCATGCATATGTTTGTCAGAATCCTTACGGTAGAGTGGAAGGTAATCAGTCATGTCAAAGTGATGAGAGGGGATTGAGGATTGAAGGTTCGTTTCACTTAGAGCTAAGATATCCGGGGAGTTTCTCAAGAGAAAAGTTTCTACGTCGTTAATGTTGGTTCTAAGTTCCCGGATATTTGTGAATGCGACCCTCAAGGGCGGACGCGAAGACGTTTTTTGTTGGGTGTCTGATTTAGGTTTGTTTGTTTTATTTTGTAATTTCATGTTTGTTTTGAGTTAGGGTGAGGAGGGCAAAATGGGTGCTTGTTAGGTGTCAAATAAGCTCTCACACAGCCAGCCCATTAGTCGTGACTTGGTCCATGGGGGTTGTGGCCTCGGGAAAGCCCACTGGGGATAACTGTAGGGTCCCTTTCTATGCGCGACATGGCGCATTAAACTACCCACGGTATTATGCAACTGATGAAAGAGCAGCTGTTCTTGGTGCTACCCAAGAGTTTGAGCTCCTTGCTGTCAGTCAGAAACAGTACCCTCAACCTGTCGGAACAAGAGCGACCCAGACTAGCCAAGTAAAACTTAGTGACAAAAAACTTTTCCCAAGTTGCCCGGACAGAGAGAAAGAGAGACGGCGTTCATTGGCCTAGTCAGGAAACAAGGCCAAGTACCAGAATTCTTTAGAGGATTCCCAGTACTTGAAGTTTGTTATGTGTATTTCTACTCCAACGTAGTTGTCTTTGTTGTTGGATAAATTTTTTTATCTTCATTTTTAAATCTGCATATTGAATCTTAAAAATGATGACCTGTGTGAGAACTCCTAGTCAATACTACTACTACTACTACTACTACTACTACTAATAATAATAATAATAATAATAATAATGAAGGTGGCAGTGGTAGTAGTAGTATTAGTAGTAGTAGTAGTAGTAGTAGTAGTAGTAGTAGTAGTAGTAGTAATAATAATAATAATTATACAAAAAAAACCAAACAGATAGAAAGAACATGATACGAGCCAAAGGGAAGTGAAAACTGCCAAAAATCCAATAAACTCCCTCACACACACATACACAATAACAAACATGCAGTGAAAACTGCCAAAAATACAATAAACTCTCTCACACACACATACGCACAAACAGACATGAAGTGAAAACTGCCAAAAATACAATAAACACCCTCAAACACACATAAGCATAAACAAACATGAAGTGAAAACTGCCAAAAATACAATAAACTCCCTAACACACACATACACACAAACAAACATGAAGTGAAAACTGCCAAAAATACAATAAACTCCCTCACACACACATACACACAAACAAACATTAAGTGAAAACTGCCAAAAATACAATAAACTCTCTCACACACACATACACACAAACAAACATGAAGTGAAAACTACCAAAAATACAATAAACTCCCTCACACACACATACACAAAAACAAACATGAAGTGAAAACTGCCAAAAATACAATAAACTCACTCACACACACATAAACACAAACAGACACGAAGTGAAAACTGCCAAAAATACAATAAACTCCCTCACACACACATACACACAAACAAACATGAAGTGAAAACTGCCAAAAATACAATAAACTCGCTTACACAGACATACACAAAAACAAACATGAAGTGAAAACTGCCAAAAATACAATAAACTCCCTCACACACACATACACACAAACAAACATTAAGTGAAAACTGCCAAAAATACAATAAACTCCCTCACACACACATACATACAAACAAACATGAAGTGAAAACTGCCAAAAATCCAATAAACTCTCTCACACACACATACACACAAACAAACATTAAGTGAAAACTGCCAAAAATACAATAAACTCCCTCACACACACATACACAAAAACAAACATGCCTAAACTGACAGACATACCGACTTGCATCGGCTGTTACCATACAAAATTTATGTGAAGGGTCGAGGAGGATGAAAGGATCGAGGAAAGAGAGCACTGATCAGACTTTCACTGGAATGGTGCGACGAGTACTGGCACTTTGGAGAGGTTATTGCCACTGAACTTCCAAAGAATACCAACGGCTGTTACTAGCGAGTTACAAATAGTAAACGGATGTTGCGATAACGCAAGGTGAATTGCAATTGTTATCGAAAGAGGTGGGGAGTGCCGAAAGTCTGAGGAGACTTCTTGTCACTCGGATTCTAGGGAACAGTCAGTGCTAATGACTCGTTTAATAACTCCGTGTGAGTAAATTAAGAAGAAGAAGAAGAAGAAGAAGAAGAAGAAAAAGAAAAAGAAAAAGAAGAAGAAGAACAACAACAACAACAAATCAAGGAGGGGGAGGTGGGTGAGAGGACGATTGAAATAAAATAAATTAATGACTAAGAAAGATTAGAAATAAAAATGTAGGAACAAGATAATAACTGTTATGTATAAATGAAAAGAAGCCAAACAAACACATGATAACAAAGGGGGAAAACTCTTGCAAGAAAACCTGATATGTTAGCGCACCGAGTGACCCCGTCAATCGATAAAACAGGTGCGTTAAGGTTATCCCTTCAGCTGGTCGGCCGACCGTACGACCCCTTACTTACCCAATGTTGTCGCTAACGAAAACAGCTAACAAATCAAGCAGGACCTTTTCTTGCTTCTTTTGGGCCGTTATTTGCCCCCAAACAACCCTCCACCCCACCGCCTCCCTCGAATATCTGATTATGTTACGATCCTTTTTAAAAACACCGAACGTTGTTTCTTTTCTGTTGTTGTTGATGTTGTTGTTTCAAATGCGAATGACGCGTCGTACAGAGATCGCCATTACGTCACAGCAAAGATAAAATAACGTTCTAAAACTTTGCGTGATTTAATTTTGAAAAAAAAAAAATAATGTTACGTTCTCCAGAAGTTAGTTCTTTTTAGCAACTAATTTTTTTTAATGTTTCCTTTTTTTATAACTGAATTGTTTTGTTTTTATAGGGACGGACATAGACAGAGTAATTTTTTAATGTTTATTTTTTTATAACTGAATTGTTTTGTTTTTATAGGGACGGACATTGACAGAATAATTTTTTAATGTTTCCTTTTTTATAACTGAATTGTTTTGTTTTTATAGGAACGGACATAGACAGAGTAATTTTTTAATGTTTCTTTTTTTATGACTGATTTGTTTTGTTTTTATAGGGACGGACATTGACAGAGTATTTTTTTAATGTTTCCTGTTTTATAACTAAATTGTTTTGTTTTTATAGTGACGGACATTGACTAAGTAATTTTTTTAATGTTTCCTTTTTTATAACTGAATTTTTTTTGTTTTTATAGGGACGGACATTGAAAGTGTAATTTTTTATGTTATCTTTTTTATAACTGAATTGTTTGTTTTTTATAGGGACGAACATTGAAAGCGTAATTTTTTATGTTTCTATTTTTATAACTGATTTGTTTGTTTTTTATAGGGATGGACATTGAAACAGTAAATTTTTTTTATGTTTCCTTTTTTATGACTGATTTGTTTGTTTTTTATAGGGACGGACATTGAAAGAGTAATTTTTTTATGTTTTCTTTTTTATGAGTGATTTGTTTGTTTTTTATAGGGACGGACATTGAAACAGTAAATTTTTTTTATGTTTCCTTTTTTATGACTGATTTGTTTGTTTTTTATAGGGACGGACATTGAAAGAGTAATTTTTTTATGTTTTCTTTTTTATGAGTGATTTGTTTGTTTTTTATAGGGACGGACATTGAAAGAGTACATTTTTTTTATGTTTCCTTTTTTATGACTAATTTGTTGTTTTTTTATATAGGGACGGACATTGAAAGAGTAATTTTTTTAAAACCAAACAAAGAATAACGTCATGATTAAAAGAAAGTCAACAAAAAACAGAGAATTATCCGATCTTAATGATAATTTAAGTGGGTGAGGGTAAATCGCTCCAGACAAGGCATGAATCCACTTGATGTCAGTCATTTATTTCGTATGTATCAAATAATTCTATTGTTGGCATTGGTTTGGCCGATATCTTCCTAATTTGAATTATTTCTAGAAAAACATCGGGTACTTACAGGTAGGGCAACGTGAAGTACTGTTTTCATATTTGGGCTGGTGAATCTCTGTCCCATTTTAGGGTTCTTGATAAGGTGCAGAAACGTGTCTGTAATTTGATTGGCCCTACCCTTTCATTTTGTCTGCACCCTCTCTCTCACATATGCAATGTTGCTAGTCTCAGTTTTTTTTTTCTATAAATACTATTATGGCATGTGTTCTTCAGAATTGTTTGTATCTATTCCCCGCTTCTTTTGTTCCAGCTTGTTTGGCTCGTTGGTCTAGTAGACTTCATTTTAATACAGCTTCCTATTCCAGTAGCTTATTTCCAAGAATTACAGGCTTGTGGGACTCTCTTTCTGTTTTCCTCCTACCTATAGCCTTGGTCTTTTCAAGGCTAAGGCCAGTAGGCATCTCTTGTCTTTGCAATAATCATATTTCGTTCTTGTTAACACCTTGCATCAAGTAGCTTCATGCCGTGTCTGGGGCGATTTATATAATAAAAAAACAATAATCTAGACAATAAACAATGCATTCTATTACAGACAGACATTAGTTACATACAACAATGTAGGGCAACAGAAACGAAATGGATACACAAATCACGCATACACACCAACGGTATCAACTACATTCTACATCATTACAACTGACCCAACTAAGTGGGAGAGAACCCCATCACAGTGATCAATTATTAAGAGTATCGTAAATAACAAATAAAATCAATGACCTTCATTATACTGGAAGTGAGACAATCGAAATAATAGTAAGCAACAAAAAAAAATAACAACGAACGCTACAATTACCAATAAAAATAATTACATCAAAATAAATTAAATATTTAGGTGATAAAAATTTCTAGAAAAGCGTCCAATGGTAAAAACGCAGGTCTATAGACATCAATATCGAAGGTTCGATCCTTGTCTAAGTTAGCCATGATGATGACGGCTGTTACTTTTATGTACGTATAAAATTAATAATATATATATATATATATATATATATAGAGGTGTACTAATCTTTGATCTTTGAAACGCCTGGCTTAAGGAAAATTTAACTTGAATAAATTGCCTTTTTGCGGAATATACCTTGCTTTGAACGTTTGAATTGAATTTTGATTTGGCTTTTGCTTTCTCTAATTCCTTTCCATTCTCCTTCATTATATATATATATATATATATATATATATATATATATATATATATATATATATATATATGAAGGTTTATAACTAAAAGATAACTTTTAGAGAATTAGACCTATTGTGAGATGAGGAAAGCTCAATATACTGGATAGAGCAGAAATAAGGTGAGTCAATGAAAAGTAATTAGACCTGTAAATGGAAACAGATCAATATCTTCAGTTGTTCAGAACAAGGAGCATTTAGTAAATAAAAATATTTTTATTTACTAAATGCTCCTTGTTCTGAACAACTGAAGATATTGATCTGTTTCCATTTGCAGGTCTAATTACTTTTCATTGACTCACCTTATATATATATATATATATATATATATATATATATATATATATATATATATATATATATAAATATTAACGAAAAATACGTCCTATATATATATATATATATATATATATATATATATATATATATATATATATATATATATATATATTAACGAAAAATACGTCATATAAAGTTAAGGGGGACTAATAATGCAATTTTCTGCATTTTAATCACTTAGGAAGTGAGACAATCGAAATAACAGTAAGCAAAAAAAACAACGAACTCTACAATCACCAATAAAAATAATTACATAAAAATACATTAAATATTTAGGTGATCAAAATTGCACATATTTCTAGCAAAGCGTCTTGGTCCAGTGGTAAAGACATCAATATCGAAGATTCGATCTTTGTCTAAGTGAGTCAGAAACACGTGTCTATGGATTACTAGTATATACGTACAAAATTAATTATATATATATATATATATGTATATATATATAGTGTGTAATTCCGTGTCATAGGAGAAAGGGTCAGAGTGCTCAATTACTTGTATAAGAGCGTATATATTTTTCAAATTTAAATTTTCACTACATAACTATGATCTTCCATCGATACTTTCGGTTACACGGAAGCACTGGAAATTCAGTTCGCAGGGCAAATGCCACGGAATGTAACCGATTCTTCTTTTTTATCTCCCAAGTACTTTCAGACCCATCAGGGTCCATCTTCAGGGGAATGTGGTTAATCAGGTACAGACCATGTGTCAGTATTATAGAAGGTTTTGGCGGGAATTATGTATGTTATGACAGTACTTGGGAGACAAATCCAAACTATAGCAAATTCATCAGCCAATTCCCATCCGAAACTAAGATCCTGATTCGGACTATTGAAAGGATCTACCAAAGGATATCTAGACATGAGTTGTCTATTATATTCAACAATACTTGCCTGCAAGAGAAGATGCTGCCTATATATATATATATATATATATATATATATATATATATATATATATATATATATATATATATATAAGTGTTGTGGGGTACAAATCACCCCTATTGAAGAACTAATGGAAGCAACCATCTATAATAAATACCATGGTTGCAAAGACTCAAACGGAGGATATTCCTATTCATGTTTTACCGCATGGTAGGAATCCGGTCATCTCCTACCACATTTAGTGGCGTTACTGTATTGCTATGAATAAATACATTGTATATTTTAACCTGTCACAATTTGTGGTTGTTATCTTTGTGACCCCTAGCACGGGTCTACAACAATAAGTAATCCAACAAAAGATATAAGCGTCAACTAATATCTTATAATTAGTGAAAACATCCGGATAAAAACTGAAGCTCAATATACTGGATAGAGCATTAATATTATAATATGAAATGAAATAATAAAATAAGGTGTAAATCAGATTTTATTAAAATTCAAAGTTCAAGCAAAGTATCTTAACGTCCTTAGCTCATGAGTTTTCAAAGATAAATCTTCTCAGAGGACCATTACCATAGTGACATCACTACAGGTAATAAAATTACACTTTGAAAATATATAAAAAATATATACAAAAATACATTAAAATATATAACATCAAATATATCAACCCAAAAACATACTTTTTTGTTGAATCTATACAATCCATCCAAGTCATAGAGTTTAAAAGACATAATCAGGAAATATATCCAGAAGTCCAGATGGATGACTAAAAAGTAGTCCAGGTAATGAGTGAAAGTCCAAAAACTAGAAATTGAAAAAATTGAAAAAGTAGTCCAATCGTGAGATGCGTCAGCAATCGATGAAGTGAACAGTATCCAATGTTTATGTTAGTCCGATAAATAAATCAAATCAAATAAAAAGTTCAATAAACTCACTCAAAATTCCCAGAAATTGATCTGAACATTACAAATCAAATCAAAGTTCGCTTGTCAAATGGAGAATCCGTTGTATGTGTGTGTGTGTGTGTGTATTAGTAGATATGTACCCATGCATTTACTGGTGTGTGCTCAATAACAAATATAGCTGTTTTTTTGGTATAAATTTTTGTTTATACGAACAGCATTGGTTACATATGTGCATACATGTTTCAGTTGTGCTCTCCCATATAGAATCAACTTCTTCAGACCAAAAAAGGGAATTCCTCTCATGGGCGAGTACGACTGAAACATGTATGCACATATGTAACCAATAATGTTAGTATAAATGAAAAGTTATACTCTATATATGTATATATACCTAACTTTGTATATATCACTCATATTGTGACCGCTTGTAAGATCCTTAAATAGACTGACCACACGAGGTTTCATGATAAAGTGAGTTCGCAGCTGTGTGAGGAATCTAACGTTGCAATAGCCTTGAAGTAGCACTGTGAAAAAATATTGGCTAAGATAACGTGGTATTCTAATCTATAGGTTAGATAGGATCATTGAGTACAAACGATCCATGTCCTTGTCTTGGCGATCACAAACTGGACAAAATGAAGTTCGAGAAAATGTACAATTTCAAGTAGTTTTCAGCTGTTTTCACCGCCCGGTTTGGTTAGTCTCAGTCTCCCATTCTGTTCCAATTTCTCCTAGTCTTTTTCCAAAGATTTTCGGGATTGTTCCGAGCGGTTTTCGGTTATTGGGATTATATTGACTTCGTCATGTTTTATATACCTTTCAGTTCTCTGGCAATTCCCGTGTATTGGCGCATTCTTCATTCTTCTTTTATCTTAACCCTGTTAACTGCTGGAACGGCATTATTATTATTTACTCACTAGGAGTTCTCACACGGGCCATCAGTGATTACTCACCGACAACCGGTGGTATTCCTTGAGGTCTGAGCGACAACAAGTCTCCCCAGATTTCCAGTATTCTCCACCTCTTTTCGATGGCCACCGCAAATAAATTTGCAGTCTCACAACAGCCGTTTACTATTGATTTCTCGCTGGTAAGGACCATTGGTTTTCTCTGGGATTTGGGTGGCAATAAGCCTGCCCAACCTCCCAGCAGTCTCTGCACTTCCAGTGGAGGTCTGGTTTGTTCTGTCTCTCCTCGGTCTTCTCATCCTCCTTGACCTAAGCCGGTACCATTTTTTATTTATTATTTTTGTTGTTTATTTATTCTTTTTTTTTTTAATTTTTTTTTTACCTATTTATTTTATTTCATTTTTTTTTTTTAACATATTTTTTTGGGGGGAGGAGGGGCTGATGGTGTTTCTTCGTCTTCTTTTTCTTCTTCTTCTTCTTCTTCTTCTTCTTCTTCTTCTTCCTATTATTATTATTATTATTATTATTATTATTATTATTTGTACTCACTAGGAGTTCTCACACAGATCATCGTCAGTGATTGCTCACCGACAACAACCAGTGGTATTTCCTGGAGTCTGAGTGACAACAAGTCTCCCCAGATTTCCAGTATTCTTCACCTCTTTTCGATAACGATGCGGTATCGCAACAGCCTCTTGCCATTGATTTCTCGTTGGTAAGGACAATTGGTTTTCTCTGGGATTTGGGAGGCAATAAGCCTCCCCAAGGTCCCAGCAGTCTCTGCACTTCCAGTGAAGGTCTGGTTTGTGCTGTCTCTCCACAGTCTTCTAATCCTCCTTGACCTAGGCCGGTACCATTATTTATTTTTTTTTGTTGTTTATTTATTTTTATTTATTTATTTTTTTTACCTATTTATTTTTTTTTTTAACATATTTTTTTGGGGGAGGGGGAGCTGATGGTGTTTCTTCTTCTTCTTCTTCTTCTTCTTCTTCTTCTTATTATTATTATTAGTAGTAGTAGTAGTAGTAGTAGTAGTAGTAGTAGTAGTAGTAGTAGTAGTAGTAGTATTTGTACTCACTAGAAGTTCTCACACAGATCATCGTCAGTGATTGGTCACCGACAAAAACCAGTGGTATTTCCTGGAGTCTGAGTGAAAACAAGCCTCCCCAGATTTCCAGTATTTTTCTCCTCTTTTCGATAACCACCGCAAATAACCTTGCGTTATCACAACAGCCTCTTACCATTGATTTCTCGCTGGTAAAGACCATTGGTCTTCTCTGGGATTTGGGTGGCAATAAGCCTCTCCAAGGTTCCAGCATTCTCTGCACTAATCTAGTGGAGGTCTGATTTGTGCTGTCCCTCCTCGATCTTCTCATCCTTATTATTGTTATTATTATTATTAGTAGTAGTAGTAGTAGTAGTAGTAGTAGTAGTAGTAGTAGTAGTAGTAGTAGTCTCAACTTTTGGGTGTTTTTAGTTGGATTTTTTTTTTTTTGAACATCTGGTCAATTCCCTTGACTTTAGCCATTTAATCTCTACCAGAACCCTTTCGCCGTTCCGAACAGGCTGGCCTTTTTTAGAATTAAAAAAGAAATGGTCTCGTCAATCTGTTTAAGCAGTTTATCGGGCTTTTTGTTATGGTTTCAAGCGTTCCAATTACAACGTGAATCACCTTGACTTCTTTACATTTCCATAGTTGAACTAATTCCCACTTTATATCTTGATATATCTTTTTCATGTTCGGTCTCCTGTGCTCTGGCTATATCAATGATTAAGCAAGTTCTCTTGTTTTTTGTTTAGAAAGATTAAGTCGGGTTTGGAATGTTCAAGAACCTTATCAATTGTATGCGAATGGCCCAAAGCCGTTTGGCGTTGTCGTTTTCCTGTACCGCTTTGGATACATGTTCATACCACTTTTCATTGTAGTCAAATCATCATCATCAGTAGCAGCAGCAGCATCAGCATCTGCTATTATTATTACTATTACTATTACTGTTGGATAATGGCCCTGTGGGGTTGGACGCATCTTGAAGTGGACGTATGTGGGGAGATCGTTTGGTTTGGTTTGGCTTGCGCGATTTAGTGCGGGTGGACCCGTACAGTTGAGTGCAAAATAAACTGGTTCTCACAGTCGGAGCTTACAGACGTTGACGGGGCCACCGCGTTGACGAGACCTCAGATCAAGGGTCAAGGTGCACCAGCGCATGGGGGTTCTGTGACGTCACGGGCTTTTGTGTAGGAAGCAGAGTTTTGTCAGTCTGGTTAGTGGAAGCAAATCGAACTAACGTGTTTCTCTATGTAGTCCGAAATGAGACATGGGAATTTATTCCCGTAAGAGAATACCGGCATGAGATCCCGTCTCCCCCCTCCTCGAATGGCTAAGGACTTAAGCTAGGAATTAACTACGATAGAGTAGTAATTTGCTCTCTCCCTTAACGTTGGTGAAGCATCTCCGTGGCCGACGGAAATCTAACGCCTGAAATAAACAAGTCAAAGTAAAAGATTGTGAATTTTGTGTTATAAAGGTTTTGTTGCAGACACAATGGACGGCGATGTTCACGGCAGTACAGAAACGATGAAAGAATTCAACCACTAGACGACATCGAGACGGCGCCCCCCTTCGCGACGAAGAAGTAAAGGTACGAGAAATTCAAGGTATGCAACATATGCCTTTTTGGTGTTAAAAATGACCAGTTGTTTAAGCGAGAACTGCCACGACCCATTCCGGGACGGGTATACAACGCGAGAACTGCCACAGCCCATTTCGGGACGGCTATGCAACATTACTATTATTATTATTACCATTACTATTATTATTATTATTATTATTATTATTATTATTATTATTATTATTATTATTATTATTATTACAATTACTATTATTATTATTACAATTACTATTATTATTATTATTATTATTATTATTATTATTATTATTATTATTATTATTATTATTATTATTTACTTATTAGAAGTCGACCACGTGGTCTCAGTCACTGTTGTAACAAAATGATTTTTCTTCGAAACTCAAGTAACAATGTTTTATTTTGAGAGGTTACAATGATACTTGATTTTTTTTTACCGAACGACAGACCTGCAATATGAACTCTGATCCCGACCGAATCAAAACACAAGTGCAACCGAACAGAGTCCTTCAGCTTAGAGTCCAAAACTTATCCGTCTGACTTGAGTTTTCTACCGAACGACAGATTTACAAAACAAATCGGAACATATCTTCCAAGAGAATACAAGCAGGAGGGGAATTCCAAGGGTATTTTAATTCTTATTTTATATATCTTTTTTTAACGCTATACAAGGCATATTGACACTGAAGGACACTGTGATAAGAACCAGCTTTATAACGGAATCAACCTGGGTGGGGAATTGGATAGCAAGATGTTTGTTCACATTACATTTAAATTTCTGCTTGTTGGTACAATCGGAGACACAGGGAGCAGAAAAGGGGATTTCAAATTTATAAAAACAGTTTTAATTATAATTTTAACATTTTCTATTTGCCTCATACAAGGGATATTGTCATTGAAGCATAAGGGGCTATTGTGATTGGTGCCAGATTTATTGGGGGGCAATCTAAGTGGGAAGTTGGGCAGCAATATGTTTGTGAAAACAACAACAATTTTTTTTTCTGAATCAAAATGTATTCATACTTTTATTCATCGCAAACAAGGACTATTGCGAGTGAAGCATAAAGGGCCTACTGTAATAGGGGCCATATTTATGGGGGCAATGTGGGTGAGAAGTTGGACAGCAAGTTGTTTGTTCATATTACATTTAAATTTCTGCATGTTGATACGGTTGGAGAAAAAAAGAGCTGGGAGGGAATTCCAAAATTAAGCAGTCCGAAAAAAGAACCTATTAGACTAGAACGTCTTCCGGAAACTAAGGACTCCTACAGTGAAAGGGTGGGATTTTACATAAACAGCTATCCATTGCATTTTACCGGCACTAAATACTTCAAATAGTTCTGAAATAAAATGATATAAAAATGATCAAATTTATCTCGAGCACCTTGTCGAATTATTATTATTATTTATTTATTAAAACTGTGTTCTGCCGCTACGGTAGTCAAATGACATTCCGTAGCTGCAATCAGTCCTCCATGCTAGTTTCAGGCCATCTGGCCTTGTCATGCGTAAGTTGTTTCGCTGTACGTAGTGGTCCTAGTCCCGCCTGCTTAAGGTCAGCACCTAGTGTGCCCAGCAGATTTGTGCAGTGCCGTCCTAGTCGCGGTTGATAGGCTTGCGAGCCAGTAACGGCAAAGACCTTGTCAAATACCAAGCTCAAATCTGTGAGATATTCCAACGGTATCTACAGTACAATTGAACCACACACACACACACACACACACACACACATATATATATATATATATATATATATATATATATATATATATATATATATATATATATATATATATATTTAGTGGAGAACTAAAAGCGAACTTTTAGGAAAGGTAAAACCTATTGTGAAAAGTGCACAGCTCAATATACCGGATAGAGCAGATAGAAAGGTAGAAATATGAAAAGGAATTAGAAAAGCGAAAGGCAGATCTATTTTCAATTCAGTTGCTCAATGCACGGTATATTCCGCAAAAGGGCAATTTATTCAGTTATTTTTTCCTTAAGCCAGGCTTTTCAAAGATCAAAATCTTATCATCAAAGGAAATTGCTGGGATAGATAAGTGTGCAAAGACCAAGAATAAATTGCCTTTTTGCGGAATATACCTTGCATTGAGCAACTGAATTGAAAAAAGATCTGCATTTCGCTTTTCTAATTCCTTTTCATCCTTCTGCCTTTATATATATATATATATATATATATATATATATATATATATATATATATATATATATATATATATATATATATATATTGTGTAAGTACTCCCGGATGTGTAAGTAACGCCGGATCGAGACAGCTTGTAAAAATATATTATAAGTAAAGTGAGAGACAACCCCAGCTGAGTGCTCAATTATTAAGAAATTTTTAAAAATAAAAGCGTAATATTAATTCATATATGTATTACAGAATATCAGAACAACATTGGTTCCGTCGGTTTCAAATCTGACAAAGGGGAACAGCATGTGACTGACAGTCTCAGTACGAGCGAAGGCCGAGGAGAGTACACAAATGACAGTCACATACTGTTTCCCTTTGTCGGATTTGAAACCGACGGTACCAATGTTTTTTCTGATATTCTGTAATACATATATAAATGAATAATGAGTAAATAAGTAGATAAAAATAAGACCTATTTTCTTTAATTAACCGTGGAATTTCCACAGGCAATTCCAAGAAGATGAAGAAAAAGAAGAAGAAAAAGAAGAAGAAAAAAAAAAAAGAAAAATATGAATTTTATTTATTTCTTTTTTTTTTTCATTTTTTGTGTAGGATTCTTTTGGTTCACTGAACCCACTTAACCAAAACTTCCCGCCTTTTTGTCTTATCCGCCCCTTCCCAGCTTCCTTCCTTACTTCTTAGCAACCAATCAACCTGCTCTGATTCAGTAGATTTGGAAGTCTATCGACTTCCTGTTTTTGATGTACTTCCGGTAAGTGAAATCTGTCGCTAAATTTAACTGCATCCGGTGCTGAACGAAAGCAAAAAAGAAGAAGAAAAAACCCACGGGTGAATTTGTTTGGTGTAAGGCGAACCAAAAGGGGGAAGAGATGGTTTTGAAAAGCAGACGAGACGAATTAAGACTTTTTAACTTTTTTTTATGAAGCCATATTTTTCGTTCGTGAACTGCGATTTAAGTTCATTCGCGTTTTTTTTTCATTTTATTTAAGATCAATATTTATAAAGCTTAATTATAATGCGAGAAAAATGTCCCTTTTTGGACTTGATTAATGCTCATAGATTTAGTGCGAAAATTAATTAATAATGATGACCTTTAAGCTATCAGATAGATATATAAGGGAATGTGATGATATATACAGAGACATATATATATATATATATATATATATATATATATATATATATATGTTGTGAAGTTGTCCAACAGTAAATAATAAATAAAGGAAGTCAAGTCGAGGGTTGGTTTAACAAGTGTATTAACAAAGTAAGAAAGTGACTAGCACTTGGCTAGACAGTTACAAGACTGTGCTTTGTCTTCTCTGTGTCTCTGGTGACTCGCACTATTTATAGTGACAACCGGTGCAGTTTCTCCTGTGTAAGAACGGCTGGTGTAACAATATATATACATGTACATATATAAATAAATATATATATATATATATAATTGTGAGTTTTTTAAATAAATATATATATTTAGTTATATTTTTTTTAACTTACAATTATATATATATATATATATATATATATATATATATATATATATATATATATATATATAATCCAGGTAAAACATCCACAGGGTAGTAATCCAAAGAATGTCAACCGGGTTCATAAAAAGTACTCAATACCAAATAGAGCTTTTATATATGATTATTTTTTATTTATACAGACATGTACATAATCTGCGACACTGGCATGTCGATGTTATCGATCAACAGCTATTATAAACTGAGATCTCATGAGGCAAATATATATATATTTATATATATATTTATATATTTTTTTCAATATACATATATATTTATTTATAATCCCTGAAATTGTTTCAAATTGCAAGCTCAATAAGGTTTTTTACAAGCTTCAGAGCATACATACCTTTTAATTATATTCCAATGACTAAAAGAATAATCAATCCATTAACATAATTTTTATTGATTTATTTTTCTCAATTTCCTAAATTTCCGACTTCGACGAATACTTGTATTGTTTTCCTTAGTCTTACAAACAAATTTTTTTTTTTCGAATTTTTTTTTTTTCGTATCTTACGCGCGTATCACAGCTCAGTCTAGAAAGGATGTTTTTTATTTTAACATCAGAAAAAAATGTTCATTAAATAGTCATGGTAAAAACATATCAATCCGGAACAGAAGGAAGAAAGATGAGAAAAAACAAGAGGGATTGATTAAAAATTTCAAGTTAAAAGGCTTATATATATATATATATATATATATATATATATATATATATATATATATATATATATATATATATATTTACTATCCCACTGATCGACAGCTACAGTTTTGTCTCTTCCTGAGATGTTGTTAGGGACTTGACATGGCTGGGGAAGCTTCTACTTGCCTTCAATTGTTGGGATAGATTTATTTGTCAATTTGATGTTTTATTTAAATGTTTAAACATCGCTAATATTAAGATCTCAATACGTTAATGTTTATCTATTTATACTAATCAATGCGAAAGTGTTTGTCTTGTGTTGCAAGAATCTTATGAATGAAATGTTTGTTATTTTAAATTTTGGTTTCAAGTAATTCAAGTAGCGAATTTCGCGAAGCAATTGTGAGTTTGCAAAGCCAGCTAGTTGCTACTAAAAAGGGAAAATAAACAGCATTTTAAATGGAGTTAGTTACGATTCTGCTAATGTCGTTTGTGAAGTATATTAGAGCGCATGACAATGATGATGATGATGATGATGATGATGATGATGATGATGATGATGATGATGATGATGATGATGATGATGATGATTGCCCTTTGAATACGTGTGCCCTTTGCAATTATAAAAAAATAAAATTTGGCGTCGCTCTTACTCTCTCTTTCTTTCCCCTTCCTCTCTCACTCCCTCACATGTCCACTGTTATCCGCTGTATCTTTCACTCTCTCTGTCTCGCCCTCTTCAGCCCCCTTTCTGTAGCGACACGCACACGCACACACACACACACCATCGTTCAGGCAAATTGATTTCTTCTTTCTTTTTATTTCTTTACAGTCTTGTTTAAAAGATAAATAGATTTGTATCGAAATTACCAAAATGTATCAATTTATATGAATTAGCGCGAAAGTCTTGTCTCATGCTTACAGAAAACTTATGAATTTAATGTTTATTATTTTAAATGTTGATTTCAAGTAGTGAACTTTGCGAAGCAATAGCGAGATGGAAAAGTCAGCCTATTACTACTAAAAGGGAAAACAAAAAAGCTGTGTTGGTTACGATTCTGATAATGTCTTTTATGAGTGATGACAATGATGATCGTTGCTAATTGACTCTCGAATAGATGCGTGTGTGATGATGTTATTACGTAGAGAAAGAAAGAAAGACAGAAAGAAAGAAAGATAGAAAGAAGGAAAGAAAGAAAGACAGAAAGAAAAAAAAGAAAGAAAGAAAAAAAGAAAGAAAGAAAAAAAGAAAGAAAGACCGAAAGAAAAAAAAGAAAGAAAGAAAGAAAGGAAAAAAGAGAAAGGGAGAGAGCATAACGAAGGAAAAAGATGAAAAGGCTAAGATAGGTGTGTGGGTGGGTATTTTAAACAAAGCGTGTGGGAGGAAGTGTCGAGTTTGCAGTGGTGGATAAGAAAGGAAGGGGGAGTATGATAAAAGAAAAAGGAAATTGACGGGTAATGCCAACAAGGAGCGCAACGGAAGGGTCATGTCGCGCAAGCAAATCCAATTGTGCTAATGGAGGAAAACGCTACTCAAGTGCGTCTAGTGAGGAGGGCGGTGGGGGTGGGGGAGCGGTATTAGCGTAAAAGTAAGGTTCTCTCTTTTCACCACCAACGCTCGGATCCTAACGTCTCCCCAATCAAAATGAATGTGTCTCTCCTCGAAGAATCCCTCGTTCTTTGATAAGATTCGAAGACTGGCTTTCACGCCAGACCTCTGTTGCTAAGGTCACTGGGAAAATGGTTTGGATCATTCTATCGCTCCAGAACGCATCGTAGCTCTGACGCAATCCTCTAACTGTATAAGAACCGGGTGCGTTTTAACACAGAGTACTGCTGTCATATCTCGGGGGGGGGGTCGCTCACAGCACTGTTTCTTGCATGGACATAGTACAAACTCGACTTCGTAATCCGGGGGAGGGAGTGGTCTCTTCTTCTCGTCCCTACAGCCTCTCTCACACACAAGAGATGTTGCTAGCCTCTCTACTGTATCGTGATGCAAATGGTAGGTGCTCGACTGAGCTCCAATACCTTGTACCTCAATAAAACGTTCACAGAACCTACAACCACAGCAAAAAAAAACTATACTTTCTCTCTCCCTCCTTCTCCTTCCTTCTCCCCCTATCACTCTCCCTCCCTCCCCCCACTCTTCTCTCTCTCTCTCTTTCTCTCTCTCTCTTTTTCTCTTTCTCTTTCTCTCTCCTCCTCTCTCTCTCCTTCTCTCTCCCCCTTTCTCTCCCCCTTTCTCTCTCTTTCTCTCTCTTACCCTCTCTCCCCCCTCTCTCTCTTTCTCTCTTTCTCTCTTCCCTCTCTCTCCCCCTTTTCTTTCCCCCTCTCTCTTTCTCTCTCTCCCTCTCTCTCCCCCTTTCTCTCCCCTCTCTCTTTCTCTCTCTCTCTACCAAAAACGAATAGGAACTTTCATAAACACAGTTTCTTTCCTCGAAAATGCCATCTATGGAACAAGATAGCACGAGTCTGCTTCCCAACCGACTGCAGCATGGTCGTCTTCAAGTCTAATGTGAACCAATACTTGTCAGGCCGTCCTCTTGGAAATTCAAGTCACCTTTAGTAATCTTATGCCAATTCCATCCACTGTTTCCAATCCTCTCGTGACGTCAAACCAACAATCCTTTCAATCCTTATGCTCGAGTGACCTCCTAGCTTTGATAAGCGGTGACCCATCAGACTACGAGTATTTATATCGAGAGTTCGATCCCTGCTCACGTAGTCATGCTGATGACGGCTCATAGCCAGAAACACGTGTCTATGTCTTCTTGTTATGCACACAAACCAAAATAATTTATAATTAATTAATTAATTATTTTTTTAAATGCACGCAAAAAATAATTTATAAATTAATAAATTAAAAACACTTTATATACAAAGATTGATGAAACGTCCGATTAAAAGGCGAATGAATGCACTCCTCTGCATATTCTTAAAACACCGGTAGTAAAAAAATAACATAACATCAGGGTATATATATATATATATATATATATATATATATATATATATATATATATATATATATATATATATATATATATATATATACACATTTAATATGACATTTAATTATGTTTATCTACGTGCGACGTCGTTTCGAGCTTATGGCTCTGATCAGAAATAACAATCCCAGACGGTCATAGGGCGCAAACCCCTTTCACAGATACATCTTGAATCTGTAGGCGTTCACCTAGTCCCATTAGGCCACGAGAGATTGTCACGTAATAACGGAGACATTAAGTGATGTTTACACTGAGAGCGGCGAGTGTAGACACCTAAACATTTGATAGCACTCAACAACAGGATCGAAGCATCGCACTGAAGCTTTTAGGTGAATGTCTATTTTTAATCTGTCCGACAGTGCTCAACTATATATATATATATATATATATATATATATATATATATATATATATATATATATATATATATATATATAGCCCTAGGAAGAGGCCACTTGATTTATGTGAACTTTGGCTGAAGTAAAATGAAACAATATATATATATATATTGTTTCATCGGGTATGAGAGCTCAATGTGGTAAACAGAGCAAGAATAAAATGAAGTATAATAACACGAAATTACATAATCATCATTAACATTAACATTAACATTAACATTGTAATATGGACACATTTCGCGACTGGATAACTTTGCCGGCCCCCTCAATTTCACATATTTGGACTGCTGTTTGTATCTTGGAGTAATGTCCTTCCTGATTATGCTCCTCAACTTGTATGACCTGGATGGACTGTATGGATTCAACAAAAGTATGTTTTTGGATTGATATGTTTGATGTTATGTATTTTTATATATTTGTGTATATAATTTTTATATATTTTCAAAGCGTAATTTTATTGCCTGTAGTAGTATAACTGCGGTAATGGTCCTCTGAAGAGAAGAATTATCTTTGAAAACTCATGAGCTAAGGACTTAAGGATGCTTTGCATGAACTTTGAATTCTAATAAAATTTGATTGACACCTTATTTTATTACTTCATTTTATATTATAATATTAATGCTCTATCCAGTATATTGAGCTTCAGTTTTTTTATCCGGATGTTTCACTAATTATAAGATATTAGTTGACGCTTGTATCTTTTGTTGGATTGCTTCATATATATATATATATATATATATATATATATATATTAACATATATTAACAACTAATACTGAGATCATACATAAACAACTGCACCAACGGACTAAATATCTTCGAAGCCTTACACATAAAAAAATTACAACCCACAATATAATAAATAAATATATATAATGTATACATATGTAAATTAATAGATATATAACTAATAATAAAACTATAAATACGGCTCTTAGTAACAATAAGACACATCCTCCTGAAGACGGTCGAGAGACCGAAAGCGCTAGAGGAATGGCCCACGATACAACGTTAGGTGCCATACTCTACTAATTAACACCAGAAAACCGAAGAATCGCTCGCCGCGTCGAGAAATTTACAAGAAAGATCGTGAAGAGAGAAAACTCATTTCTTATACAAGTGTCTTGTATAAGAAATGACTTGCTGCCGAACTATACATAAATATTGTTCAATTATTATAAAATAATTATTTTGTATCTAATTCCTTATGCTATAATAAAAGTTTGCTCTTTATTGCGGATAGAGTATTATTATAGAAGAGAAATTTACAAACAGTACAACAAAGAATGGATTATAAAACACCTTTAAACCTTGTTTTTTCAAAGAAACCAGTCTTCTGTTCAGAAGGAAAAACGCATGATTTAACAAGTATTGGTTTGCATTATTAATTTGAAAAGGTTATCAATCGTTTCTGAATAAGCAAAACACAAGAAGTGTATGTAGAAAGCATCAGAAAATCGTTGTAATGATGAATCCCCAGATATTTCATGAGATGTCTAAAGATATCATCCACTGTAGTATTATATTATAATATAAAGTATATATTTGATTCCAAAAAATCTGCATAAAAACAGTCAATACATGTAAAGATGAATATATATGTATAGTCCGGCAGCAAGTCATTTCTTATACAAGTGTCATTAAAGACCACGCAGTTTTATCTCTTCACGTCTTCTTGTCAATTTCTCGACGCGGCGAGCGATTCTTCGGTTTTCTGGTGTTAATCAGAGGAGTATGGCATCTAACGTTGTATCGTGGGCCATTCCTCTAGCGCTTTCGGTCTCTCGACCGTCTTCAGGAGGATGTGTCTTATTGTTACTAAGAGCCCTATTTATAGTTTTATTATTAGTTATATATCTATTAATTCACATATGTATACATACATATATATATATATATATATCTTTGTTTATTAATTTATTTATTTTTAATATATATATATACTTATAGATATATATAGTAAGTTATAAAAACGTATTTATGGCAATAAAGCTACACTGAGGTGTACGCGCTTAATCCTCGTAAGGAATCGTCAGACTAAGTGCACTTGACGATTCCTTACGGGGATGAAACACAGACGCCTATGTGTAGCTTAATAGTCCTAAATATAACTTTCTACCTAGCTCTGCTCACGTATTGAGCACTGTCGAAGTAAATGCTGAAAATCTATGGATAAAATATTATATCTCCTTATAATATTATATGTGTATACATAAAGTAATATATATATATTTATATATATATATATACATATATATATATATATATATATATATATATATATATATATATATATTTATATTTAGAATTTTTAATATATATTCAAAAATAAATTTCATAACAAAGTAATTATAATAGTGTACGGCCAGAGCTATGTTATATTCAGTAATTTTTATTTAATTTTTATACCATATCAATGTTATGAAGAACAGATTTACGCCATTTGCCGACTGTCAGTTCGGCGGTTGAGTTTCAATCCCGGTTTGAGGCATTAACTGGTCTAGCCACACTGAAGAGCTGTGATACAGCGAAACAGTCTGTATGTGGATGACTATATAAAGCTCCCTTTCTTGGGTAGAGCCTATTTGTAAGGATATCGCCAGCTGCCCTTAGCTTTAAAGCATAGCTTATTGGGTAAAACTAATTCGAACTCCCGGCACTTGACAATGTTTACATTGAGAGATCACTTACATTCAGTCAGTGTCGTATGATAGCACAGGGGTAGAGGCGCTGACTGTCAGCTCGACGGTTGAGTTTACATCTAACTGGTCTAGCCGCACTGAAGACCTGTGATTCAGCGAAACAGTCTTATGTGTATGACATATATATATATATATATATATATATATATATATATATATATATATATATATATATATATGTATGTATATTTTTAATATTATATATATATATATATATATATATATATATATAATATTAAAATATTATATTATACGGAGTTTCCACCAGACCATCTTGATACAGGTATTACATAACATTGTAACATTGTGTAGATAAACAGATATATGTGTATTTGTGGGAAAAAAATAATAATAATAAATTAAAATATATATATGTGTATGTATACATTGTATTAAGGGTGAAACTACTTCATTTGTTCCACCATTATATGTCTTATTTGCTCCAACTTGTGTCTATCCGTCACACCTCTGCATTGTATTGCCTTCTAATATTTCTATATACTAATAAACAATGCTTCAAGCAAACTACATAAACCTCTTATATATATATATATATATATATATATATATATATATATATATATATATATATATATATATATATATAAAGTAATCCAACAAAAGATATAAGAGTAAACTAATATGAAATCATTGGACCCTAAATTTTGAACAGTATAATTTTCTACACATAGTGAGTTTACTGAACTTTTTATTTGATTTGATTTATTTATCGTTGTAATAATTAACATGAACATTGGATCCATTTTTGCGCTGCTCCGATTGTGGACGCATCTCACGACTGAATAACTTTTTCAATTTTTTCAAACTTTTCAATTTTTCGTTTTTTGGACTGTCACTCATTACCTGGATCAATCTTCAGTCAACCTCCTTGATATCTTTCCTCAATATGTTTTTGAATTGTTTGACTTGGATGCATTATATAGATTTAACAAAAAAGTATGTTTTGGGGTTGATATATTTGATGCTCTATAATTTTATGTATTTGTGTATATATGGTTATGTATTTTCAAAGTGTAAATTTATTACCTGCGGTAATATCACCGCGGTAATGGTCCTCTGAGGAGAATTATCTTTGAAAACTCACTAGTTAAGGACGTTTAGATACTTTGCTTGAACTTTGAATTATAATAAAATTTGAATGGCACCTTATTTTATTGTTTCATTTTGTATTATGATACACATATATATATATATATATATATATATATATATATATATATATAAATATATATATATATATATATATATATATATATATATATATATATATATATATACCATTGGAGAAGCATGGATATTATAACTGTCCTGTTTTTAAATCTCTGAAACAGTTACATGGTAAACAGCTGATGATCCCCGTTTTAATATTTCACGCTTAAGTTAAGGTCCCCTGTTTTTGCTTCACTGTTAGATACTTGAATTTCCAGGGATAGAGTCAGAGAGAGGACTACAGAAATACAGAGGCTAGATAGATAGATAGATAGATAGATAGATAGATAGATAGATAGATAGATAGATAGACAGACAGACATATATAGATAGATAGATAGATAGATAGATAGATAGATAGATAGATAGATAGATAGATAGATAGATAGATAGATAGATAGATAACCTCCGGTTACAAGCTGAGCGCAAACGCTTTGAATAGTTGAATGTCTCGTTCCCTGCCGCGTAAAATTGCAACAAAAGCGATCGTTCGTCTCAAAAGAAAGCTGGTGATTCTGGGTAATGTAAAGGAGGAAAAAAATGTCGGGGATACTTGAAACGGGGTATCGGCCTCCACGGCATATTGGAACGAGGGGGTGCGCAATTCCATGCTGCGGGTCGATAAGTAGCAAATAATATTTTCTTCTACCGGCGATTAAACGTATACATGTCGAGAGATCCACATTCAGTTCAATCGGGGGCGCAATGAACGCACGTCTCGCCCTTCGTTACAGGCATTTTTATATTGGATGTGTTGGTGTTAGCTGGGGACGGCAAAGAGATCGACGAGCAGGGTCGTTCAAATCCCAACGGTTCTATTAATTAATGTTTCACCGATATGCACCGTATGCCGTTGGGAAAGGTACGAATCTCCAGTTCGTCTGGTTAAAGGAAACTTATGAGTATACACGTAGGTATCTGTTTATCTATCTATTTACATAACTTATCTATTCGTGCAGTCTCGCCTTTCATCATGCCAAATATTATGATTACCGACGCCGACTGTGAAGCCATCGGCAAGATAGGTTACAATCGCGATTACTTACGTTTCACGCGAGTACGAATGCCTTTCCTCCAGCAACGGGAGCCCTCCCCCTTCCCCTAAAGTCCGACCCTTCCTACCTGTGGGTAAGGGCGAGGGGAACGTGGTAGTATTAGAAGAGATAGCTTTTACCTCTCTCCGACCGTGTGAAGATGTGACACGATGTCAGAAGGTGGGGATTGAAAAGCCACGGCCCAAGAGGCAGAGCACTCAGACCTACAAAATAAATGCCTGAGCAGACCTGTTGGCATTCCGCGGTAAGGGCGCCTTGGGCGATTAACAATAAACAAACCCCTTCTCAAAGAGAGAATATAAAGCCTGGGAGAACGGACCTCCTAGAACTACACAGAACATCAGCCCGATTGTCCAGGACGTATCCTCGATTTGGTATGAAAAACTGTTGTGGGGTACAAATCACCCCTATTGAAGAACTAATGGAAGCAACCATCTATAATAAATACCATGGTTGCAAAGACTCAAACAGAGGACATTCCTATTCATGTTTTACCGCATGGTAGGAATCCGGTCATCTCCTACCACATTTAGTGGCGTTACTGTATTGCTATGAATAAATACATTGTATATTTTAACCTGTCACAATTTGTGGTTGTTATCTTTGTGACCCCTAGCACGGGTCTACAACAAAAACATAACCACGGTTAAGGTCAGGTTGACTCCAAAGTTAAAACTATTCCGCCTGGAAAAGCGGTTTCTTGCAGGGTCACCCGTGGCGGACAGGTTTGACACCAAGCGTTATTAAGGCTAAAAGGCATGTGATGAAAATCCAGAAGTAGTCAGCATCAGGATCCGTCATACTCGTGTCTCTTTCTCTGTGTGTGGCAAGCAAAGTGGTAGCAGGCACGGAATCGCGAATTGATGGATTGAAAATGATAACGTTGTTTCTGCGCCATTCCTTTTCGTGTTATGGGCCTAACCTTCCCCCACTTTGCATGTAACTGGTCAGCCTAGCTGCTACAATTCTGAAGGTTAATCAATAGCTACGACCAATGGAGAGGACTTCATGCAGACCACAAACAACCCTGTGACACGATCTTTGTGAGCTCTATGCAGAAGTCCGACTCGCTTAACAAACAAACAAACAAACAAACCCGCAACAATGTTAGTTCGTGTTTCAAAGGCCTTCATGTTATTCCCTAGCAAGTTTTATTTATTTATTAATTTATCCGTGAAGGCCTTTCAAACACGAACTAACATCGAACTCTCTTAAGTCTTAGTTAATCACTATCCCACACCGGATTTTTTCGGGACCCCCTCAGAGATACACCGTTTTCTATCATTGTATACGCCATTCCCTATCTGGACGTGACTACAATAGTTTCAGCTTGCCGATGATTCTACTGGGCACAGAGATTTAGTAAAGATGTCTGAATCTGCCTTTTTGGAAGAAACCGCGGTACATTGCTGAAATATGTAATATACAGTATCTAAATAAATTATATATATATATATATATATATATATATATATATATATATATATATATATATATATATATATATATATATATATATATATATATATATATATATATATATATATATATATATATAAGTTAATCCAACAAAAGATATAAGAGGCAACTAATATCTTTAATTAGTGAACATCCGGATAAAACTGAAGCTCAATATACTGGATAGAGCATTAATAGCATAATATAAAGTGAAATAATAAAATAAGGTGCGAATCAAATTTTATTAGAATTCAATTTTCAGGCAAAGTACCTTAAAGTCCTTAACTCATGAGTTTTCAAAAATAATTTTTCTCCTCAGAGGACCATTACCGCAGTGACATCACTGCAAGTAATAAATTAAACTTTGAAAATATATAAAAATATATATAAAAATACATAAAATTATATAACACATCAAATATATCAGCCCAAAACATACTTTTTTGTTTAAAGCTATACGGTTCATCCAAGTCATACAATTTAAAACATATTCAGGAAAGATATCCAAGACGTTGATTGAAAATTGATTCAGGTGGTGAGTGGCAAGTGAAAAAAATATCCAGGCGGGAAATCTGTCCGCAATCGATGCAGTAAATGACAGTGAAAAATGTATCCAAAGTTTATGCTAATTAATAAAATGAGGAGAAGAATTATCATGAGTTAAGGACTTTAAGGTACTTTGCCTGAAAATTGAATTCTAATAAAATTTGATTCGCACCTTATTTTATTATTTCCTTTTATATTATGCTATATATATATATATATATATATATATATATATATATATATATTATAATATTATAATATAAAATGAAGTAATAAAATAAGGTGTCAATCAAATTTTATTAGAATTCAAAGTTCATGCAAAGCATCCTTAAGTCCTTAGCTCATGAGTTTTCAAAGATAATTCTTCTCTTCAGAGGACCATTACCGCAGTTATACTACTACAGGCAATAAAATTACGCTTTGAAAATATATAAAATTATATACGCAAATATATAAAAATACATAACATCAAACATATCAATCCAAAAACATACTTTTGTTGAATCCATACAGTCCATCCAGGTCATACAAATTGAGAAGCATAATCAGGAAGGACATTACTCCAAGATACAAACAGCAGTCCAAATACGTGAAATTGAAGGGGCCGGCAAAGTTATCCAGTCGCGAAATGTGTCCATAATTTCACGTATTTGGACTGCTGTTTGTATCTTGGAGTAATGTCCTTCCTGATTATGCTTCTCAACTTGTATGCCCTGGATGGACTGTATGGATTCAACAAAAGTATGTTTTTGGATTGATATGTTTGATGTTATGTATTTTTATATATTTGTGTATATAATTTTATATATTTTCAAAGCGTAATTTTATTGCCTGTAGTAGTATAACTGCGGTAATGGTCCTCTGAAGAAAAGAATTATCTTTGAAAACTCATGAGCTAAGGACTTAAGGATACTTTGCTTGAACTTTGAATTCTAATAAAATTTGATTGACACCTTATTTTATTACTTCATTTTATATTATAATATTAATGCTCTATCCAGTATATTGAGCTTCAGTTTTTTATCCGGATGTTTCACTAATTATAAGATATTAGTTGACGCTTATATCTTTTGTTGGATTGCTTCATATATATATATATATATATATATATATATATATATATATATATATATATATATATATATATATATATATGATAATTTTATTTACACAGACATGTACAAAATCTGCGACACTGGCATGTCGATGTTATCGATCAACAGTTACTATAAACTGAGATCTCATCAGGCAGAGTTAGAATCCGATCTTAACCTCAGATCATATTTGGAGAGAATGAAGTGGAGGAATAGAGAAAGAGAAGAAGAAGGAAAGAAATTTAACATTTCAAAAATTAAAGCCGTTATATATATATATATATCAGTTAAATGAAAACTGAATTATTTCTATATTTGGCTATTGGGGGAGTGGTCATTTGATTATTACCACTGGAGAGCCATGAATCTTATAACTGTTCTGTTTTTAAATCTCCTAAACAGTTACATAGTAAACAGTTTAATATTTCATAGCTTAAATTAGGGTCCCCTGTTTTTGTTTCACTTTTATATACTTGCATCCCTTTTTTTATTTGTAACATATTCCAACGGTAAGTCGGCTTATGCAAGTGCTAAGTCTGCGATATTTGGGATTTAGTTAGTATCCCTGGGAATTAAAACTGAATTTTTGTTTGTTTAAAATGACTCGAAGCTATTTAAGACTATATATATATATATATATATATATATATATATATATATATATATATATATAGTATCAATTTTTATTCATACAAACATTATTGGTTACATATGTGCATACATGTAGAAGAAAGGAATCCAAGTGGGTAATAAAAAAGAAAGAAAGGAACGGTAGTTAAAGAACGAATGATGAAGGTAATAGATATAAAAAAAGATAGAAACGAATTGAAAAGGGTTAACAAGTAAAGAATGTAATTCGATATTAACATCGACCGGTTAAATTATAAACATATCCCATCCCCAAAAAGATATACTTAATAGGAAAGTTTTCCAAATTTATCTCACTTCTTCGTTTTCTTTGGTCTGAAGAGGTTGACTCACTGTGACGAGTACAACCGAAACATTTATACACATATGTAACCAATAATGTTTGTATAAATAAAAATGTATACTAAAGAACAGCTCTACTTGTTATTGAGAACTTTTTATAGACACTGGAGTTTACACGGATTAACATCTACAGAAACTAATATAATGTATGTACTATATATATATATATATATATATATATATATATATATATATATATATATATATATATATGAAAAAGGAAGGATGAGAGTAGTCCGGTGTAATGAAAAAGGAAAAAGCAAGAGATATTTTTATATATTCATAAACGTTTCGTCTTTATTGTAAGACTTCCTCAGAATGATAATTTCAAGAAAAATGTCATGCAAGTACATCGAAATATTGGGTTGACATGATGGGTTGATGAGAAAAAGTAGTAGCCGTGGCTACTAAGAGCACTGGACCACTCTCTGCCACTGACTGACTTCTCTCAGCCCGGACCTTGGTCCAACGCTCTTAGTAGCCACGGCTACTACTTTTTCTCATCAACCCAATATTTCGATGTACTTGCATGACATTTTTCTTAAAATTATCATCCTGAGGAAATCTTACAATAAAGACGAAACGTTGATGAATATATAAAAAATATCTTTCGGGTTTTTCTTTTTCATTTCCCATGCATATATATATATATATATATATATATATATATATATATATATATATATATATATATATATATATATATATATATATATATTCTTGAAATATGTGCAGACGGAAGTCAAATCGCGAATGACAGCTGACATTTTATACTCCAGTGACTAAAGAACCATGTAAATAAATAGACGTCTTTTTGGCGGGAATTGATTAAAGATGGCTGTCAAGCCAATGGCCAATAACATGGTTCACTGGGAAAACGTGATGAAATGCTTTGAAACCTGTTATCAGCTTCCAGAGACATTCTTTCCAATTGATTATAGGGAGTTTTGCTATGCGATAGATAGATAGATAGATAGATAGATAGATAGATAGATAGATAGATAGATAGATAGATAGATAGATAGATAGATAGATAGATAGATAGATAGATAGATATATCTGAATGAATGTGATTAGATACTTATATATCGAGAGAGATAAGAAAATAGGTAAGATATCTTTACTACATATATAAAGTTAGGGATATATATATATATATATATATATATATATATATATATATATATATATATATATATATATATATATATGATGGACTCTCCCGTCGATTTCGACATATGAGTGCCCCACCAGGGACTGCCTGCGCGTGAATTTGTAATTGCAAGGGTTGCGCAATAACAAACTACCGCTCTCCTGAGTCGGCATTGCTTGATTCCAATGGCAGATAGTAATACAAGACGACTGGAAACAATGCCGAGATAAGCAGAGAGCAAATACATGGTCACCCATTTAGTACTGGCCAGGCTCGACGCCGCTTAACTTCGGTGATCTAACGGGAACCGGTGTGTCAACGTATATTATATATATATATATATATATATATATATATATATATATATATATATATATATATATATATATATAATTTTGGCTTTTCCACTGCCAACTTATCCATCTATGTAATTCCTCTGATGATAAGATTTTAATCTTTGAAAAGCCTTGGCTTAAGGAACGAATAATAATATTTAATATATATACATATATATATATATATATATATATATATATATATATATAGTCATCCACATACAGACTGTTTCGTTGTTTCACAGCTAATCAGTGCGGCTAGACCAGTTAGTGTCTCAAGCCGGCGATGCTAACCCCTACGCCATCATGCGACACTGACTGAATGTAAGAGATATCTCAATGTAACGAAATGTAAACATTGCAAATGCCTGAGCTCGAAATTAGTTTTACCTAATGAGCATTGCCTTAATATTAAATATACGGCATATATATATATATATATATATATATATATATATATATATATATATATATATATATATATATATATATATATGGAACCATTAAAAAAAACTTTGCTTGTAAGTCCATTTAAGTCACTATATCATTTTGCTCCCAAGAATTTACGCTGGCTTTAATTTTATCAGTTGTTTACCATGAAAAACTGTTTCGGGAATTTGAAAACATAACAGTATTTTATCGCATGGCTTCCCAACAGAGTTGATCAGACCCCACTATATATATATATATATATATATATATATATATATATATATATATATATATATATATATATATTTATATATATATAGTAAGCTATGACAATATAAAAATACGCTATACATAGGCTTTTGCGTTTCATCCCCGTAGGGAATCGTCAGGCAAAAACCGTCAAGCATTCTAGCCTGACGATTCCTTACGGCGAGATGAACGCGGAATCCTCTGTGTAGCTTACTTGCCATAAATATATTTTCATTACTTACTACCTAGCTTTACTAACGTATTGAGCACTGTTGAAATAAATACTGAAAATTGATACATAAAAGATTATATCTCCTCATAACATATTATGTGAATACATGAAATAATAATATATATATATACTTAAACTTTTATTTATACAAACATTTTTCGTTACATAAGGGCATACATGTTTCAGCTGCCCCCTCTTTCGAGAGCCAACTTCCCCTGACCTTTAGAAAAAAATGAAATGAGAAATAGCAAACTTCCTTCTTCTGTGTATTAGTGGAGAAGGGATGGGTGTATAATTAAACGAGCAAGATTCATATCCAATTACACATTCGCGCTGCTTTATTTTTCATTTATTTCTTATCATTTAATTTATCGAGTAACATTTTTTTTTTAGATTTTAATTGTTAATCTTTAATATTTAAATGATCAAAATGTCTTACATTTCCGTTTAACAATAACACTTTTTTTAATATTTTTTTTTAATTAATAATAATTATTATTTTTTAATAAATAATAATTATTATTTTTTAATTAATGATAATTATTATTTTTTAATTAATAATAAATATGTCTTACATTTCCGTTTAACGATATAACTTTTTTAATATTTTTTTTCATATGTTTTTTTAATTAGTAATAATTATATCATTTGTAAATTAATAATAAAAATGTCTTACATTTCAGTTTAACAATAACACTTTTTTTAATATTTATTTTTAATTAATAATAATTATTATTTTTTAATTAATAATAATTATTATTTTTTAATTAATAATAATTATTATTTTTTAATTAAAAATAATAATTATTTTTTAATTAATAATAATTATTATGTTTTAATTAATAATAATTATTATTTTTTAATTAATAATAATTATTATTTTTTAATTAATAATAATTATTATTTTTTAATTAATAATAAATATGTCTTACATTTCCGTTTAACGATATAACTTTTTTAATATTTTTTTTCATATGTTTTTAAATTAGTAATAATTATATCATTTGTAAATTAATAATAAAAATGTCTTACATTTCAGTTTAATAATAACACTTTTTTAATATTTATTTTTAATTAATAATAATTATTATTTTTTAATTAATAATAATAAATATTTTTTAATTAATAATAATTATTATTTTTTTATTAATAATAATTATTATTTTTTAATTAATAATAATTATTATTTTTTAATTAATAATAATTATTATTTTTTAATTAATAATAATTATTATTTTTTAATTAATAATAATTATTATTTTTTAATTAATAATAAAAATGTCTTACATTACCGTTTAACGATATAACTTTTTTAATAATTTTTTTCATATGTTTTTTTAATTAGTAATAATTATATCATTTTTAAATTAATAATAAAAGATGTCTTACATTTCCGTTTAACGATATAACTTTTTTAATAATTTTTTTCATATGTTTTTTTAATTAGTAATAATTATATAATTTTTTAATTAATAAAATTTTAACAATAAAATATACGGTCAAAGGCAGATAAATCATCAAAGAACCGTATTACAAATAAAAATATAAAATATTATTAATTCGAAAAAGTTGGCAATAAAATATATAAAAAAATTAAAATTATAGTAAATAATAAATTTAAAATATTGTAAAGTAACACGTGTCCATGGATTACTTTTATGTACGTATAAAATTGATTAAAATATATATATATATATATATATATATATATATATATATATATATATATATATATATTAAAGAAAAATACGTCCTATAAAGTTAAGTGTGACTAATAATGTAATTATCTTCAGCTTAATCACTTAGGAAGTGAGACAATCGAACGCTGCAATCACCTATAAAAATAATTACATAAAAATACATTTTATATATATATATATATATATATATATATATATATATATATATATATATATATATATATATATATTGATTTTATTCCATTAGTTGCGACAAAACAAGTTTGGTGTCATTGGCGCGAATAGCGACCAACTCATCGGGCTAGCGATGGAATTCAAATGGCATACGTTTTAACTTCACCTTAACGGGAGATTGAAAATTGAAAATACATTGGAGGGGGAGGGGGACAGAGTTAGGGCTTTGTCTATAACGGTGACATGGGACATGAGAGGGGACATGTCCCATGTCACCGTTATAGACAAAGCCCCAACTCTGTCCCCCTCCAATGTATTTTCAATTTTCAATCTCCCGTTAAGGTGAAGTTAAAACGTATGCCATTTGAATTCCATCGCTAGCCCGATGAGTTGGTCGCTATTTGCGCCAATGAAACAAAACTTGTTTTGTCGCAACTAATGGAATAAAATCAAAATATATATATTTTGCTCTGAATTTTCATTGAGCACTCTCATAAATCCGGTTTCAACTTCCTTCGGATTCATACCCCCTGGATATTTGTAACAAGTTAATTATATATATATATATATATATATATATATATATATATATCGATACACTTGCTATGTCTAGCCGTACTGATGAGTCGTAGACGACGAAACAGCTGTCTGCGGATTACGATATTTTATACCCTAAATTTCGATTTTTTTAAATTAATCTGTTTATTTTTTTTATCTATTGGAAATTTTACGCAACTCGTAATTTTCATGATGAATAAAGCTGAATCTTGGAAACATGCGTACATATAAACAGCTTGTTAAGTATTTATTTCTGGAGCTCGATTTGAATACATGAAATTATAATTGATATCTTTTGAATATCTTCGAATGCGACCGTTTTATAAATGTGTTTTTCTTTTTCCACATACATGTATGTTTCGTATTAATAAGACTCACTAGTGTGGCTAGGTAAGACTATATCACTAGTCGCTGGGTTAAAATAACGGCCTCACCACCACTGATATACATGAACTCCTAAACATAATAATAGACAACACATAATTTACATACAAACAAAACACATATAAACAAATAACAGTACTGCCTATGGGTTTCAGCCTCTCGGGACTGCTCGCCATTGCATTTATAGATAAATTAGAACGCCATGTCCTCAACTCCTGTCACTCCCCCATCTTCTTCACACGATACGTGGACGACATTCTTATCCTTTAATCGTTCCAAGAACAGTCTAACAATCTTCGACACATTCAACAACACTGACTCACACATAGAATGTACAATAGTACACCTGAAAACTCTGCATCCTTAGCACTTTTAGATTTCGGCTTCAACATCTCTGAAGAATGGACCTTAACCACTAAATTCTACAGGAAGCCCGTATGTAGAGACATATTCATACATTACAGATCGGTCCTCCCTCGTAAGGCTATGCTAGGAATGAGCTCACTCGCATCCGTAAGAAATGCAGTATTGAGACTGACAAAACGATCTGCAGCGAGAAATTCCAACAGATACTAGAGACCAATGGATACCTTACACCCACCATTGAACACCTCGGGAACCCCCGGAAACCTCGAAGACGGACGTAACACGCTTTTTCCAACACCTGCTTCTTGAAGTTGCCGCATTTCTACGACATGATCACCACAGCTATCCGCAAAGCTTTACGCAAAGGAAACCTCGATATTCAACTAACACACACCGGTCTTTCTCTACGCCAACAATTACAACAATACTCCCTGCACCCTGGCGAACTGCCCCATGAACACCACAGACAAATGCCATCGCACATACACTGTATATCATATACAGTGCACCACATGCAACAAAATATACATTGGTAGTATGGTGAGGCCCCTACATATTAGAGTCAAAGAACACGTACAAAAACGCACCTCTTCCTTCCACAAACACATCCACGCATGTGGCAACACCAGCAAATCAGTCAAGATTGATATCCTAGCTACGAAGAGAAACGTTGGCAACTTTCAAATAAAAGAATCGATACTAATAGCAAAATTATGTCCGCAAATAAATCACCGACTCTAATTAGGATCATCATTTCTAGTCTGATACAGTTTAACATCTCACTCTTGTTATATTGATTTGATCTTAATTTAACCTTTAAATGAATACTAAAAACTAATAATCTAACAAAAACATCACCTTATAATAATAACAAATAATATAATAGCATAGGTCAAATACTCACTCGACACAAAATAACAGAGGACAAAATAAATAAATAAATAGATAAAAATAAATTAATAAATAAATAATAATAAAAATAAAAAATAGATAAATAAATGGTTAAATAAAATAAATACGTAGATAAATAAAAAATATTAAAAAATTATTTTAAAAAATTAAAAAATAAAAATAAATAAATAAGTAGATAAATAAATGGTTAAATAAAATAAATACGTAGATAAATAAAAAAATTAAAAAATTATTTAAAAAAATAAAAAATAAAAATAAATAAATAAATAAATAAAAATATTTAAGTCTATAAACTAATAATAGTTATCACTTAACCTAACAAAAAACATTACCCATAATAATATATAATAATGATATTAATAATATAAATAATAATACAGCAAGACATTGAATGAATAAATAGTTTAATAAATAAATAAAAATAAAGAGATTATTAAAACAATATAAGGAATTAATAAGAAATGTTGACACTGCC
>OY744549.1:34296814-34319314 GCA_963556195.1 Sepiola atlantica | reverse complement strand
TAAAAAGCAGTCACTATATATATATATATATATATATATATATATATATATATATATATATATATATATATATATATATATATATATATATATATATATATATATATATATATATATATATATATATATATATATATATATAGTAAGCTATGAAAATATATTTATGGCGATTAAGCTTCACAGAGGCTCCCGCATTACATCCCCGAGGGGAATCTTCAGGCTAAAAAGCATGGAGTTTTTAGCCTGAAGATTCCCACCGAGCATGAAACGCGGGAGGCTCTGTGCAGCTTAATTACCATAAATATATTTTCATAGCTTACTACCTAGCTCTACTTACGAATCGAGTACTGTTGAAGTAAATACTAAAAATTGATAAATAAAAAATTATATCTCCTTATAAATTTTATGTGGATACATGAAATTATAATATATATATATATATATATATATATATATATATATATATGAAACAAACAAAGTGATGATGGACGGCTGCTTTTTAGATAACACTTACTTGAAACCGACGGTATCTTGTTGATTTTACTTTATCTTCGAAAACACCATATATAAATAAATATGTTGTTCTTATTTTAAATTTTAATTTTTGAAAACTTGTATTTTAATAATAGAGCACTCTGTAGGATTTCTTTCTATCAATCTTACTAAGGTGTACATATATATATATATATATATATATATATATATATATATATATATATATAACAAGAATATTAAAATCACTACCATAAACAGTATTTTCGGATTCACCTGAAGCAATGATTTTACTTATAACAATAATGATTATCTACCTTAATCTAAATCTATAATTAACCACTTCCTATTTGAACTAGCATTTTTTCAGAACTTGTTATGTGTTACCATAGCTATTTGAAAACGTAGCTGTTTGTGGTAATCTTTTAATGGCGCCCTGGTTGAAATTATGTCATCCTATTGGCGTGATTGTGGTCTGCTTTCTGTTGTTTTCTTTTTTTCTCCACGAACGTTGTGCTCGATATTACATCGTGTAAATTTCTTTTATTGTTGGTTTCTGAAGAACAGCGAGTAACTGCGTTTAATGGCTGCATTTTACTCGTTGCGAAACAACTGTAAGACCATCGACAATTTTGTCATCGCAAAAATATAAATGATATGAATAAAGATTGAATAATCTGCTCATTGGAATTTAATAATCAATATATATATATATATATATATATATATATATATATATATATATATATATATAAGCATTAATTTTTAATTATGAATTTCTATTCATACAAGCATTATTTGTTACATATGTGCATACATGTTTCGGTTGTACTCTTCAGAGAGTCAATTTCTTCAGACCAAATAAGAGTTTGAAGAGATTGACTCTCTGTGAAGAGTACAGCCGAAAAATGTATACAAATATGTAACCAATAATGTTTGTATAAATAACAATTTATACTTAAGAACAGCTGTATTTGTTATTGAGCACTTTTTATAAACACTTGAGTTTCAACGGATTTGCATCTACAGAAACTAATACAATACGTGTACTATATATATATATATATATATATATATATATAGTGTTTCAGGTTGTATATGAAAAAAATCAAATAAAGTGCTCGATCATATAAGAGAGCTAATATAATTTATTTAGATACTGTATATTACATATTTCAGCAATTTACCGCGGTTTCATCCAAAAGATGTCTAAATCTGCCCTTTTGGATGAAACCGCGGTACATTGCTGAAATATGTAATATACTATATCTAAACAAATTATATATATATATATATATATATATATTTAGATTTTTCACTTATAAAATAGATCATTCAGTGAAAACCGGGGTTATGCCAATATATATATATATATATATATATATATATATATATATATATATATATATATATATATATATATATATATATATATATATACCCATATATATGTACGCATATATATATACGCTTATATACGCCACGGTTACGAATTAAAAGTACATGTGAAAATAGGTTAATAACGCTATGCTTGTTTATTGACATGCGTGTTATATTAACATTTACATTCTGCCGACCAAATGGAAACTTCAACAATGACACGGTGTAGGTCATTTTTTGATGAAGTAATTTCATTTGGGCAATTTTTCGATAATATGCGTGTTTAAGGTGTATGATTTTGAAAATGTAAATGTATCCGCGTCTACCAGTATCTTGGTGCTTATTGAATTAAATAGGAAGTCGATTCGATCAAGAAATTTTAGCCGCCATGTTGAATCAATAAATGTTGCAGGAACTGTATTCGTTAATTTCATTCGCTTAATTCCGGAATGAATTTAAATGTAGAAGGTAGAATTAGATAGAACGTAATCTGATATTCGCGAATAATCATCGGAGTGTAAGGGAGCGGTTGTTAAGTTTTTGCGTATTGCTTAATATTATGTAGTAAAATAATGCCAGACAAATACGAAATAACAATTGGTGCTTTATGAAAATTATACTGTGTTTATTAGTTCCCGCTGTCGATGAGTGTAGTCACAGTACAGAATTGTTAGGGAGAAAAGTTTTTACTACCACCTATATGGAGTTGGTATTTCGGAGAGTCGTGGCGGCCAGGCCGAATGTAATATTCAGTGTTAGTTTGGAAAGAAGAATAAGAGATATACTAAAACACGCTCGAGTGAATAAGTGCAATGTAATTGTGAGTTCAGTAGCCCGTGATGCATATGGTTATTTTCCTATTCTCCGAGAAAGTACAGGGGAAAAACGTCTCTACTTTATATATTAGATAAATAAATATTCTATTTTTATATATTTTATATTTTATATTTAAACAAAAAACGTATAAACCGTTATTGGCGAAGGTACAGAATAGTTAACAACGATCGTTCCTTCCACATGTTAAGAATGGGTTTTTAAATCTTTAAACTATAATTACACATTCATTTTATCTTTTTGAAGATTTTATTTTAAGCGAATTTGGTAGATAATTTGGTTACAAATCATTTAATTTCACGTCAACCAAAAACCATGAATAAATATTTAAAGATATAAAGAACGAATCGACTTCGAAATCTAGTGGGGGTTGGTCTCTTTTCTTCCCTGCATCCCAGAGGAGGGGTTACTATCATTTTCCTACTTTCTACTGTTTTAGATATTGACCCTAATTTCCGTGACTGCCCGGCAGCAGCGACCCGACAGCTAACGGAAGCGTCCGAGACCTGCCGAGTCGGCAGACGACAACAATGTAAGACGATGACTATACGTAAAGAAAAAGAAATGCATATATTTTTATACAAAAAATGAAATAAATGAACAAACCCATAGCTGAAATGAATAAATTTTTTAATTAATATTTAACCATTTTATGTAAGAACATTTTTTTATAAACGCTAACATTTTAAACCATTTTTTTTGTAACTGAAATAAACTGTTTTTATAAACTTTAGAACGCGAAAATAATAATTTTTGTAAACCATTTTTTTTTTTTTGCAATTACGCATTGTTTTTTTTTTTAAACATTTTTTTTGTAACTGAAATAAACTGTTTTTATAAACTGTAGAACGCGAAAATATCTAAAACAGTACCAAAGATATAAAGAACGAATCGACTTCGAAATCTAGTGGGGATTGGTATCTTTTCTTCCCTGCATCCCAGAGGAGGGGTCGCTATCATTTTCCTACTTTATTTTTATTTTTAGGGTAGTTGCTCGACTGAGCCTCAATTTATGGTGCACCCCTATATAACATTCACAGCAAAAACTCGTCTGGCAACAACCACTACAAATAATTGTCTTTTTTTTCCTCTGTGTACCTGAAACTAAACGGAACAAATTTTATTTCCAATAACTTCACACCTATTGAATACGATACCGCAGGGCTGCTTCCCAGATGACTACAACGTGGTCGTTTTTAAGTCCAATGTTAAATTTTCACAAAGACCTCCCACGCGCTCTTTTATTCCTTTTGCATAAAACTCAATTAAACTAAATATAGACCATATAACGACCCCTTACGCCTTAGCAGCTGTGTTCCAAAATTCATAATGATCAGTTAATTAGTTTAGTGGTAGAATTCCCCGAAAGGTTTATATTTCCTTCTTTGCTCTCTTTGCTTGTAACTGAATTAAACAAAATATAGCTCGTGTTAACCACACTAACGCCTAGCTGCTGTGGTCGAAAAATCGTAATCGTAAGTTAATTCAGTTAGGCAATCACCCTACACAACTATATATATACACATAAGTATATACCTAGGGAATGCCTATAAAACGTACAAGTTCTCAAATGTATCGATGTAATAATTTTTTGGTAAAACTACCGTTCATGTTGTATACCGTTATTTGCGTGAGGCAAACTATTTTCGCTGCAAGTTCTAGTTCTGTGTGGACACACGTAGGTGTGTCCAAGAACTTGAACCGTGTATGCGGTCAACTGAGTGCTTTCAAGATCGGGGCGTGGAGAAAGGGAAGGTGAGTTGAAATGGCGATATCTCTACGACCAGGGGGTCTGCTGAAGTACCTTCCTGATAATCGAGAAAGGCCGCGCACAGCCACATGCTGTCGTAAACCCCCTGGAGAGGACGTTTACGTCATATATATATATATATATATATATATATATATATATATATTAAACTATGTATATATATATTAATATATATATATATATATTAATATATATATATATTAATATATATATATATATATATATATATATATATATATATATATATATATATATATATATACATATATATATATATATATAGGCACATTTATTATCGAGGTTACTCGGTGCAATTTGTATTTATTAAAAAAATAGAGCTTCCGCAATAATTCTTAGCTAACGTCTATAATTTCTAAGTACGGATGTCTAAATTGAAGGTAAAGATTAATTCGTATACATACATATGTAAGTATATATATATATATATATATATGTAAGTATATATATATATTTATATATATATATATATATATTTATATATATATATATTTATATATATGTGTATTTATATTACATATATAATTTTATATATATATGCATATATATATTCATATATATATATATATATATATATATATATATATATATATATATATATATATATGTATATATATATTTATACTTATATATATACTCATATATACATATATACATTTATAAACATACATACATACATAAATACATATATCTATATACATATATATATATTTATACTTATATATATACATATATATACATATATACATTTATATGCATACATATATATATATACATATATATATATATATATATATATATATACATATGTGTATGCACATGAAACAGTAAAAAATCACATCGCTATCTTTTCGTAAAGTTCTCAAAGTTCGTTACTTGAAATTAAAATGTTAAATATTAAACATTTCATTCAAAGGTTTGTTGTAAATAGAAGAGGAAAACGTTTCGTATTTATTCGTATAAATTGATAAAAAAAAAAGACTCAAATTTCATATCAATAGAATTCAACATTTTGGTAAATGTGCTACAAATGTATTCATCTTTTAAATAAGACCGTAAAGTAATGAAAAGAAAGAGAGAACCGATTCTCCTGAGAGATTGCGTGTGAGTAGTGTGTTCAATTTTTTCATTGAATAAAAAAATGTAGCGCTTGTCGGTAACGAGAAGGACGCAGTCAGTCACCCTGTACTTTTTCTCGATGTGTCGACGCTAACTGGGGAGAAAGATAGGGGAGAGAGAGGAGTAACTCACCCTCTCCCCTTTTTTTAAATTCCTGCTCCTGCATCGTATACCTTTCTTTCTAGTTATTTTAATTTAAATTATTTCCCCTGTCCATCTGTCTTTGTAGCTTACTTGCTATAGATATATTTTAATACTACTACTGATATTATTTACTCCTCTCCAGGAGTTAGGCACAAGGCCAGTTTTATCCTACTCCCACAAGTATGATGTGACCCAAGGTCGGGTCGGAAAGTGGGGGTTGAAAAGCCAGCGCTCGAGAGGTGAGCACTCTGACCATCAAAAATTGCCTGGGCAGCCCCGTCGGCATTCCCCGGTAGGGGCGCCTCAGGCAGTAAGCAATAAACTTACTTCTCCCCAAAGAGGGGAGGCGAAGCCTGTGAGGGTGGACATCCTAGAACTGCACAGGACAACCCCATAGACCGGCGTAAATCAAGCCCCGAAGGCCAAGACAATACCAGTCTCTGGGGTGTAGTATCCATCGGAACAGATACTAAACTGTGATTACTGATATCTACTCACATATTGGGCATTGTTGAAGTAAATACTGAATATCTATACAGTATATCAGGTTGGAAAGAAAGTAATCTCGTATGTTTTACTTCATCACTTTGCAGCCTCCTAAGTTGTACACAGTTCTAGATCTTTTTTGTGAATTGGTGTCTTAATATCTTGCTTTGCCTTTCAGATATAGTAATTAGTTGAAAAATGTTAAGTTTAACGATCTCAGACGTCAAAAAATGGATATTCGTGAAGAGTATCTGAGACATTGCATGCTCTATGAATTCAAAAAAGGAAACTCAGCTGCAGAAGCTACAAGGAATATTGGAACTGTGTATGGGATAAATGTTCTGAATTATCGAAAATGTCAACGGTGGTTTGCAAAATTTTCTCCTGGAGATCGGTTACGTTCAGGAAGGCCAAAATCAATTGATAAAGACGCCATTAAAGACGCTGTGGAGGCCAATCCAAAGTTGTCCAGCAGAGAATTAGCTCAACAATTCAATACAACCCATTCCACAATCATTTAATGCCTTCACGAGTTAGGAAAAGATTAAAACCTTGGACTCTGGGTTCCCCACGCTTTGACCGACGCTCAACGAAATCAAAGATTGACTGTTTGTGCACCTTTGCTTTCCAGGAATAATCGAGAACCATTTTTGCAAAGGATTGTCACTAGAGATGAAAAATGGGTTCTTTACAAGAATACCCAACGCAAAAGACAATCGTTAGACCGAAACCAAAGTCCACAGCCTGTTCCAAAACTAGGACTACACCCAAAGAAGGTTATGCTCCTTTTATGGTGGGACATGAGAGAACTGATTCATTATGAGTTACTAGAACCTAATCAAACAATCACAGCAGTAAAATATTGTTCGCAGCTGGATGATCTATAAAAAAAAAACGACCAGTATTACTCAATAAAAAGGGTGTAGTGCTTCAGCATGATAACGCGAGACCTGACACAGCAAAACTCACTCAGGAAAAGGTCATGAGTTTCAATTGGGAAGTTTTGCCTTATCCGCCTTATTCACCTGACATTGCTCCATCCGACTACCATCTTTTCCGGTCGTTGTAGCATAACTTAAACAATAAAATTTATGAAAATGACGACCAACTCAAAAATGACCTAAATTTGTTTTTCTCTAAAAAATCAGAGAAATATTTTGAAGATAACATCAAGAAGCTAGTTGATCGTTGGACAGAAGTCATAGAAAATGAGGGAAATTATTGTAAAGATTAAAAATGCCCTAATGAGAATGTTTCAGATGAAATAAATGGGTTGGACAAAAACGACATTACTTTCTTTCCAACCTGATACATTATACAACTTTTTAATAGTGTACGTATATATATATATATATATATATATATATATATATATATTAATTCTTACGTACATAAAAGGAGTTCATGGACACGTGTTTCTGGCTATCAGCCGTCATCAAACCTACGAGATTACTGTCTGTGGTCTGGCGTTTTACCACCAGACCACAAACACCTCGCCGAAATATGTACCATTTTCTATCGCCATAATGTTAGGTAATTTTTGTTATTTTTTTTTTACTGGCGATAGAAACATGGTTGTTTTCTAAGTATTTTTCACTTCCTAAGCGGTAAAAAATATCGCATTAAGTCGCCCTTTTTAATAAGACGTGTAATTATATTTTTTTATTTTATACAGATATTTATAAATTAATGTTTACGTACATATAAAAGGAATCAGCCGTCATCAGCATGGCTAACCTGGGCATAGATCGAACCTACGATGTTGCTAGGAGAAAATGGTGTGAATATTCATTAAGGAAATTAAATTGATAGAGGTATCCTATCAACGGTTAACGACGAATAAAGAGATGAAAGAAACCACAAATTTACAACAAATAACATACACCAAACGGAAGAAAATTTAATCTTCTATCGACCTGCAGAGCTTTTAAGTTTTAACACTTTTTTAAAAAAATTTTTTTTTTTTAGATTTTGTATCGTTGCCTCGGAATCTTGTAAAAATAGGAATTTACGAATTCGTGTACGATTTTTAATCGCCATAATGTTACGTAGTTTTTGTTATTGTTTTACTGGCGATAGAAACATAGCTGTTTTCAGAGTATGTTTCCTCTTCCTAAGCGGTAAAGAATATTGCATACTAAGAGAAGAGCTATGTTTCTATCACCAGTGAAAACAAAAACAAAAAAATACCGGCGGAAGCCTCTGTGTAGCTTAATTGCCATAAATATATTTTCATAACTTACTACCTAGCTCTACTCAAGTATCAAAGTGTAGTATCTGTTCCGATGGATACTGCACCCCATAGACTGGTGTTGTCTTGTCCTTCGGGTCTTGATTTACGCTCGTCAATGGGTCTGTCCTGTGCAGTTCTGGGAGGTCCACCTTCCCAGGCTTTACCTCTCCTCTTTGGGGAGGAGTAAGTTTATTGCTTACTACCTGAGGCGCCTCTACCGGGAATGCAATTTTTAAACCCCACTTTCCCGACCCGACCTTGGGTCACATCTTACTTGTGGGAGTAAGATAAAAACTGGCCTTGTGCCTAACTCCTGGAGAGGAGTAAATCAATACTCAAGTATTGAGCATTGTTGAAGTAAATATTGAAAATTGATACATAAAAGATTATATCTCCTTATAATATTTTATGTACATGTAATGTATATTTTACATGATTATATATATATATATATATATATATATATATATATATATATATATATATATATATAATTATATATATATATATATATATATATATAAGATCCAAACACAGTTGTTGTAAAATACCCGCCGACTCGGTATTTACAAAGTTAACTTCCTCCTTAATTATTAGCTAATTCGTTGTGGCCGACGGGGTTAACGCTCTTGACTACAAATCAGTGGCGATTTGTGATCGGAGTTCGAGTCCGCTGACCGTAGAGAATAAACTTCCTGCACTGAAGATTGCGTTAGCATGAAACATCGATGTCTGTAGGTAATAAATAATTATTATTTATTTATTTATATATATTATATATATTATATATATATATATATATATATATATCGGAGGAAATAATGGTGGTTTCCACTTAGCGTAAAACCAATACTCTTCTGTAAAAAATTGAGTTCTCTAGGCTATCAGTATCTTTTGCGAAAAGATGGGTGCCGCAGTGGCGACCATAAAAAAGCGCTGAACTGGGATCTTCGCTATTCCTCGTACAAGAATCACAAAGTTCAATTACTCACCGCCAAGGTCGGACGGAATCGTTTTACGAAAGCCAGGAAACAACGAGGTCGAATACCCAGTCGCGCCGATGATTTTTTTTTTTTTTAATTCTATTCATCTACCTCCCACAAGGTTCTTACCTTGTGGGAGGTAGATGTAACACAAGGTCGGAAAAGTGGGATTAGATAAGCCAGCGCTCGAGAGGTGAGCACTCTGACCATTAAAAAATTGCCTGGGCAGCCCCGTCGGCATTCCCCGGTAGGGGCGCCTCATACAGTAAGCAATAAACTTACTCCTCCCCAAAGAGGGGAGGCGAAGCCTGGGAGGGTGGGCCTCCTAGAACTGCACAGGACTGTGCAGTATCCATCGGAACAGATACTACACTTTGTTATTACCTCCCCAGGAGGTTAGGCACAAGGCCAGTTTTATCTTACTCCCACAAGGTAAGATGTGACTCAAGGTCGGGTCGGGAAAGTGGGACTTGAAAAGCCACCGCCCGAGAAAGTAAGCACTCTGGCCATTAAAAATTGCCTGGGCAGCCCCGTCGGCATTCCCCGGTAGGGCCGCCTCAGGCAGTAAGTAATAAACTTACTCCTCCGCAAAGAGTGGAGGCAAAGCCTGGGAGGGTGGACCTCCTAGAACTGCACAGGACAAACCCATAGACCGGCGTAAATCAAGCCCCCAAGGCCAAGACGATACCGGTCTATGGAGTGCAGTATCCATCAGAACAGATACTACACTTTGATTTTGGTGCTTTTCGAGGTCAATTGCATAGCGAGAAGCACAGGTGGCAAACTTACAGTCCGCACGGAGTCCTGTGCGTCATGAAAACTAAGTTTCCCCAAACTGCGATGGTCTTTGGTTGTGTTTCCAGCGAGGGACACAAAATTGCGCCTCACATCTTCGAATATGGACTCAGTCTCAATTCAGATAACTATATTAACATGCTGTCCATCTTTTGTCAAGCGCTGAGTGGAAAGGTTGACTACTGGAAGGCCATACGTGTGACAGCAGGACTCAGCCCCGTTTCACACCTCCTGGAAACACACAGAAGTGGCTGCTTGAGTACTTTACCAGAACAAAAATCTGCTTCTCACCTGATGGCCACCCCATGAACTATTATGAATAGAGCTCTGTTAAGAAAGATACCAACCGTGCCGCCTGCAACACCAACGTTCAGGCGTCTATCGAAGCACATCGTAACGGCCGGATGCTAAAGGTTCAGGTCCTGCCTGAAACCCATGGTGGAGACTAAGTGTGACTTCTTTGAGTTAGCAAACTATCCTCCAAGGTGTGCACTACAAATTTTGAAAATGCATCAACTATTGGCCAAGATATGACTTTTCTTTCAAAAAAGTTTTAAACGTTTCTCAAACAGCTCGTAGTATATATATACTTCATAGACACACAGATATTTCGTTGTATCACGGTTCTTCAGTGTGATTAAACCTTATCGCATTTTCAGCATTCGAGCACTGATCCAATAGTTGACACCACGTGTAAGAGAGATACATGACGATGAGAACTAAAATAGAGTGCGCGCCAGTAAACGAGTCATACGTTCTTCCTTCTGCGAATGTCGTTAAACAGGTGGATGTGCCTACGTGTGAGTGTTGTGGGTGTTGTTATGTGACCCGGGGTGCGTAAACACCACATTTGACACCCACCCTCACTCTACTAGAGTATGTGTGTGTACTATGCGAATGAAGCTATAAATATAACGGAACGTACCAGTAAACTTACCTAAATGCTAGCATGGCGGCGCCCCCCTTCCCACCCAATCAGTTCACGTCGCGGGTGTACCGAGAGGTAATCAGAAAATTGGCGGGATTATATCTGCGTGCAGGATAGACCGTCTGGCATCAAAGTTTGAGGCGGGTAGATGAACCACATGTGAGAAATGGTTGTGTTCTTGGCTCGTATCAAACACAGCGATGAATTGAAACTAATATTCCGAGCGTCAACCTCGAACAGTTACTACACTTCTTTTTTTTTTCAAACTAAAATTAAACGCGCGAAGAGTTCGAATATATTTTCAGAATTCCAGACTGGATCATTCGAACTACTGTTCTCATCTTGGATATTATTCTCATAACGTTTCGGACGATGTAACCTCTGATTTTCTTTGGGAACTCGGGAATCTGTACGAAATTTCGAATGGGATCGTTCAAAATTCCGTACGGATTCCCGAGTTCGACATAAACGCTCCCGAGTTCGACAAGATACACCTGAAGAAGTCGACCGAACCATTGTAAGAATAACATCCAAGATGAGAACAATAGTCTGAATAATAAAAATGATCAATCCTCATCTAACCCTAACCCGAAACATATCAAATGTATGACACTTGGAATATATATTCTCGGCAACACGATGAGTTATATGGTAACGGTAAAAAAGGTAAAGATCGCCTGGACGCGCACGAGTGTCGTTGCCGACATCGTAGCGGCGGTGATTTGGTAAGAATCACCGTGTCTAGGGAACAGCATATGGAAGGCGGAGCCCATCCCTCTCCTTCCGCTGCCTTAAACCTTCCCTGAGTTTACTGAACTGAGGGAGTTTTCAGACCCGAAAATTCGAACCCGGGTCGTCCAGCCCAAAGACAAGTGCTATAACCACTCGTCCACAGGCCCTCCCTTATATGGGCACATTATTATTGTTTTTGTTTTTGTTTTTAAGTTTACCATTAAAGGGATGCGCCCACCCAAAGTTGCGCCCACCCAAAGTTGCACCCTCCTCTAAAATAACTTTTAATAGATGTAAGATACGAAAAAATTAAATACAGAAAAGAATTGCTGCACATAAAATTTTGAAAATTTTTTAAATGGCCGCTGCGCACGTGATCGTCAATAATATGCATATGCTCGGTAAAATCATGGAATATATATTCTAGGCAGCAAGGTTAATAACGTGGGAAAATTATTATTTTTATTATTTTTGTACGCTTTACCATTCAGTGAGTGCCATCGAAACCGTGCCAAACCCCCCTCAAGAAAGACCCCTACCCCTAATCCTAACCCTAATTATAACCCTAATCCTAACCCTAACCGTAACCCTAACCCTCCTCCCCCCTCCTCAAGAAAGAAAAAATATATAAATTAAAAACTAATGCTATATTTATTGTTTATACCTGTCCTGGGACGGATATTTCACTAGTATATATATATATATATATATATATATATATATATATATATATATATATATATATGTGTGTGTGTGTGTGTGTGTGTGTGTGTGTGTGCTCGCGCGTATGTTTGCAACGTAACACAATATTATTATCAGCTTAATGACAAGTTACTTAATCGACATTGCACCTGTCGACCGCAGCTCGCCCCAGAGTGAGAATCTTTGACCGATTTTTTTAATTTATGTGTGCGTGTATATACGTATAAATACACACATACACATATATATATATACATATATATGCAAATATATGTGTATATATACTTACATATATAAACACACATATATACACACACATATACAAATGCATATGTGTGTGTGTGTGTGTGTGTGTGTGTGTGTGTGTGTGCGTGCGCGCGTGTGTGTGTGTGTATTACGAGGGAGGAACAGGGAATTGGTCCCTAGGGCAAACAGACCAAATTCTTGTAGCAAAGACCTTTGACCCAGTGGGTTTTCTAAAAATCTACGAATCGCTCCACCCTTCTCGCCGGGGTCCATATCGTTTTCCTTGCCTTCACAGATATCAGTTTTACCTGTTTTTATTTTCTCTATAAACAGAATGAAAAAGAATGAAATTAAAAAATGGTACATATATATACACACACACACACCCACACACAAACACATATATATATATATATATATATATATATATATATATATATATATATAATATATATATATATATATATATATATATATATATATATATATATATATATATATATACAGGGTGACCCAAAAAAAACGGGCCCCGTGTACACTTTATGTGATATCTCCTTTATTTATTCACCGATTGCCCTTATTTTACAGGACATGGCAGAATCAACGACCATGAGTACACCAATACCTCAGTGGGGCTGGGACAAAGAATACACTGTGTTAAATTTTACTACAAGACAGGCTCGTTTAAGAAGACCCAGGACAGTTTCATGCATCAGTTCGAATGTGAAAAGGCTCCATCCAAAAGCAGAATTCAGAATTGTGTGGACCACTTCGAGAAGTATGGGACCGTGGAGAATCTAAACGCTGCCAGTGAGAACCGTCCAAGCCACTCAGGACGTCCCAAGAAGCGGACAGCCGAGCTGGTCGAAAGTGTGAAGGAGTCTCTCTAGGAGAGTTCGAAACGCTCTGTGCGTAAGCGAAGTCAGTACCTCGGTATCTCCCGCTAGACTTGCAGGAGAGTGCTGTTGAACGATATCAGGGCTTACCCATAAAAATACAGACGCTGCAGACCCTTAAAGCCTCAGACAAGAAGCAGAGGAGCGCTATGGCCGTCAAGATGCTCGATAAGATCGAGGAGACACCAGGTTTCCTTAACCTCTTTTGGACCTCAGATGAAGCCCACTTCCATCTTGACGGAAAGGCGAACTCCAAGACAAATGTCTTCTGGGGGTCCTCCAGACCCAATGAAGTAGCCACCATGCTCCTGCCCGGTGTGGGCTGCAATCTCGGCCAGAGGCATCATTGGACCAATTCTCATCGAAGAATCTGGCGTAGCAGTGTCAATCACCAAGGAGCGGTATGTGGAGGTCCTCAAAACCTTCAAGAGTGAGCTCCAGCCCCTCTACCCGTCGCTCATGAGCAAGTTCTGGTTCCAGCAAGACGGAGCAAGTTCTCACATCTCAAACCTGTCCCGAGATTGGCTGAAAGAGAACTTTGGAGGTCGAGTGATCAGTCTCAAGACTAATTTTGAGTGGCCACCCAATAGCCCGGACTTAAGCCCCCAAGATTTTTTTCCTTTGGGGTTATCTTAAGGACAGAGTGTACGCAGGGAAACCCAGAACCATCACGGAACTCAAGGAAGCCATCAGGGAGGAGATGAGAGCCATTCCCAATTCAGTCTGTAAGAACGTCATCGACAATTTGTTCTGCGCCTGAAGAAATGCACGGAGCTAAATGGAGGCCATCTAGAACACATGCTGTAGAACGAAGGAAAAAAAGGCCAAATACCCTAGTGTTTTGATGTGATGTTTTGAATATAATAAACTAGTTATGACCAAAAATTCATTTTATTCGGACGAAACACTAATAAACGGGGCCTAATTAGAGTCGGGACCCGTTTTGGGGGGGTCACCCTCGGTATGAGTGTGTGTGTGTGTGTGTGTGTGTATATATATATATATATATATATATATATAACGGCATAGTTTCCAGTCGTCTTGTATTACTACTTGCCATTGGAATCAAGCAATGCCGACTCAGGAGAGCGGTTGTTGGGATTGCGCAACCCTTGCAATTACAAATTCACGCGCGGGCAGCCCCAGGCGGGGCACTCATACGTCGAAATCGACGGGAGAGTCCATCATATATATATATATATATCTATATATATATATATATATATATATATATATATATATATATTGTTCCTACGTCGATAAGAATAAAGCTCAATATAATGGATAGAGCATTAATAGCAATGGATTAAGTAAAAGAATAAACTAAGGTGTGAATCAAATTTTATTACAGTTCAATGTTACGGCAAAGTTCTATAAAGTCCTTAACTCATGAGTTTTCAAAGAAAATCTTCTCCTCAGATGACCATTACCGCAATGATATTACTGCAGGTAATACAAATTAAACTTTGAAAATATATAAAAATATATATATATAAATACATAAAGGTATATAAAACATCAAATGTATTGGCCCAAAACATACTTTTTTTGTAAATCTAAGTAAACCTAAGTAAACCTGAGTTAAGGACTTTAAAGTACTTTTCCTGAATATTGAACTGTAATAAAATTTGATTCGCACCTTAGTTCATTCTTTCACTTTATCTATTGCTATATATATATATATATATATATATATATATATATAGAGAGAGAGAGAGAGAGAGAGAGAGAGAGAGAGAGAGAGAGAGAGTAAAAGTGAAAGTAAACAATGGTATGTTAAATTTAAATGACCAAGTTTTTATTCATTTTTTTCTCACCGAAATGCAAAGGGATTCAGTGTTACTTTACGATTGTTTTCGCGCTCAAACCACCTGGAATAAACGGGAAATCACAAGGATATTACATTCATGCAGCTCATCAGAAGACCAAAAAATTGCTCCCGAAGCAAAACTCAGCGAGCAAGAAAAATATTAATATGAATTCAAACGAATGTTTATATATATATATATATATATATATATATATATATATATATATATATATATATATATGAGAAAGGAAGGATGAGAGTAATCCGACGTAATGAGAAATGAAAAGGGAAAAAACCAAGAGATATTTTTTATATATTCATCAACGTTTCGTCTTTATTATAAGACTTCCTCAGGATGATAATTTTAAGAAAAATGTCATGCAAGTACATCGAAATATTGGGTTGACTTCTCTCAGCCCGGACCTTGGTCCAGCGCTCTTACTAGCCACGGGTACTACTTTTTCTCATCAACCCATCATGTCAACCAAATATTTCGATGTACTTGCATGACTATTTTCTTAAAATTATCATCCTGATGAAGTCTTACAATAAAGACGAAACGTTTATGAATATATAAAAAATATCTCTTGGTGTTTCCATTTTCATTTCCCATATATATATATATATATATAAGAAGGAATAGGTAAAATAAATACCTTTTGAAGCATTAAGATGCGATATCAATTTTTTTTATGAAAAAGAAAAAATAATAAATCGAAACCGATTTTTTTTTTCTTTTTTTCATTAAAACTAGCATTTTTTTTTTTGTTAGTTTAAAGTGATACAGATATTTCGCCAAAACCTGGCATCCTCGGTGTGTAATATATCCTGATGTCATCGGATTTGTATTTTTTATCTCGTTACCGGCTTGTTGTTATACAGCCGGGCCAAATGGGCAAGATGTTGTTTCCCATCATCAAATATGAAGAACATGAATGCAGCACGTGATTTGTATAAGTGTTCATATTTTTTTTTAAAAAGCATCTATTGTTAAATTTAAGAAGGGATAGGTAAAATAAATACCTTTTCAAAAGGTATATATATATATATATATATATATATATATATATATATATATATATATATATATATATATATATATATATATATATATATATATGCGTTTTAATTCACACAAACGTTCGAGTAATGGATCAATAGTGTATACATTAGTAGAGCTCAAAATATAATATAATTATTTTTAAAAAATTAATTCATACAATTGTTTTGAAACATACATTCTTTTTATAGAAAACTCAAGATGCTTTCGGTAAATTTATTCATCAAACGAAGCTCCAAAACAAGATACATTCAACTTACACACACAAATATATATATATATATATATATATATATATATATATATATATATATATATATATATATATATATATATATATATATTAAGCAATCGGACATTTGCTTGCATTCGGGCAGAATTTTGCCCTGTGTTTCTTCCCCTACAACTTTTATTTTATTTTTTCAAATTTTAAATCTTGGCCTTTGCCAACTTATCTATCCCAGCGACTTCCTCTGATGATAAGATTTTGATCTTTGAAAAGCCTGGCTTAAGGAAAATTTAACTTGAATAAATTGCCTTTTTTGCGGAATATACCTTGCTCTGAGCAATTGAATTGAATTATGATTTGGCTTTTGCTTCTCTAATTCCTTTCCATTCTTCTTCATTCTACCTGCTCTATCCTGGATATTGTGCTGTATACTCTTCACAATAGGTTTTACTTTTCCTAAAAGTTCGCTTTTAGTACACCACTTTATATATATTTATATATATATATTATGAAAAGTCACACATTAGAAGCGTTGGTGGAATGGCAATGATAAAGACAATATTTTTTTATAAAATATTTAGAAAACCTTCACAACGCAAATTATTTGTTCTTAAAAATAAATTATTTATTTACCTTAAAAACATTTTTTTTAACTTGATGGTAAATATTATTACCGAAAGTACTCAAGTTAAAAAAAAATGTTTTTAAGGTAAATAAATAATTTATTTTTAAGAACAAATAATTTGCGTTGTGAAGGTTTTCTAAATATTTTATAAAAAAAAAATTCTCTTTATCATTGCCATTTCACCAACGCTTCTAATGTGTGACTTTTCATAATAACTTTCCACGTAACCACGTGATACACACGCCATATCAACATTTTAGTCCATAAAATCAAGACGAATGTCAACCTTACTGCGATAGGCTTGTCTTGTCTCAGTCAGGAGGAAACGAAATTAAGAAAAAAAGAAAAAAAAGATACGCTTATTCTTCTGCAGATGGTAAATATTATTACCGAAAGTACTCAAGTTAAAAAAAAAAAATGTTTTTAAGGTAAATAAATAATTTATTTTTAAGAACAAATAATTTGCGTTGTGAAGGTTTTCTAAATATTTTATAAAAAAAATATTGTCTTTATCATTGCCATTCCACCAACGCTTCTAATGTGTGACTTTTTATAATAACTTTCCACGTAACCACGTGATACACACGCCATATCAACATTTTAGTCCATAAAATCAAGACGAATGCCAACCTTACTGCGATAGGCTTGTCTTGTCTCAGTCAGGAGGAAAAAAATGAAGAAAAAAAAGAAGATAAAAATACGCTTATTCTTCTGAAGATGGTAAATATTATTACCGAAAGTACTCAAGTTAAAAAAAAAATGTTTTTAAGGTAAATAAATAATTTATTTTTAAGAACAAATAATTTGCGTTGTGAAGGTTTTCTAAATATTTTATTAAAAAAATATTCTCTTTATCGTATATTTTTAAAGGGTTCAATTGGTTCTCTCCACATTCTGAATTCTAAAACTGTTGGAATGCCCAATGTGTTCCAATGCTTCTTTCTGATCAAAATTATCAATGGCTTCAATAATCCCTGGGAACTTTCTCTATAACCCTTCATCATCCGGAATAATCCTCTGGTTTCAATGAGGAGCTTTTGTTGTCCATAACTGACCACAGTATCCAAGGTGGTATCTTATGTGTGTCTTATAAGGTGTTTTATGACATAAGTGTTTCTAGATATGATGTTTCAAAACAGCTGTGCTCATAGTGGACCTGGTCATATTCATTTATTACCTGTGTGATAGAATCAATTCGGTTTTTTCCCCTTTGATGTGAAGATTATGTCTAATATCAGTGTTGAGAAATAAACTCTGCTATGCTACTTGTTTAAGCTGTTTAAACGCCCAATCATCAACTAATTCATGTAAGATTACTATAGATTAAATAGGTTATATGAGGTTGATAAAAAAGTGTGATCTACTATGCTTACAATTAATAGAAGTTTCATGCCATTTATATGTTTACCCCTACCACTATATCTAATTATCGCAAGCTTTTCCTTTAGGCACATCTAACATGGTGTGATTAGTGTTCTACAGATGCAAGGTTCTCCAATGATATACAATTTTACTATAGGTGTTTTATTGTTTGTGGTTACATCACAAAGGTGTTGTGCATGTGAGTTTTTTTTATAATCGTTATTGTTAAAAAAACATTTATGGTGGCTATATCTTTGTTTGAGGGTATTTGCAGCGATGCCTATATCGAATTTGTTTTGAATTGGATTTTCTTTTGTTGTAATAGTAGTTTGATGAACTAGAGAAGTATATAACAATTTCTAATGTACTGAGCAGTTTGTTCTGATTCTTACATTTACACCTCTTTATCGCCTTACCTTTATTGTTTTAATTGGGAGTAATATTACCATTTAATATTTCATAGTTTATTTAATTATTTTTTTCTAAATCATCACTACAACTGTAACTTAATTGAAGGTATTCTCTTAAAGATGTTATGGAGTATATTGTTAGGAGGGACTAAAGGCCGATTATGTTTTGGAATATTTTACCTAGATTAAATAGAGATGTAAACCAAATAATTTTCCTATTCCTTACTTTGTGGCCTCAGTTGGTGAACCAGTTATCATCCTCCAACAAGTCAACAAGGCAAATCCATATCAAGCTAGCTCCTAAATCTCACTCAGCAAATCGAGGATGGGTTTCAGAAGAGACTGTTAATGGGAGCCGTCTTTGTTGATCTGTCTGCTGCATATGACACTGTAAACCACCGCCTTTTCCTGAAAAAAATCTGGCACTCACATATATATATATATAATTTTTTTACATGCATGAAAGTAATCCATGGACACGTGTTTTTGGCTATCAGTCGTCATCAGCATGGCTAACCTAGACATAAATCGAGTCCTCGATATTACCCTTTATTCTCCGAACGGAAATTTTTTTCAGCTCTGTGACAGAAGAGGGTACTGCTTCGGTATTGTTAGCAGTAGGTGTTGTTTTGTGGATGCTGTTTCTTGGGGATGTCCTATATAAATATATTTTTTAGCTTGCATTATATGTTAAATACATATCTGTGTGTGTATTTAACCTGATCGTTAATCGTAAGTTTATAAAAAAAAGCGAAAACGGTCATTTTTCCCGTGACGTACCTCCTGAGTTATAAAACCATCTTCCCATACCCCCAATAATGTGACAATGAACATAATGGCAATTTATTGACTAACTCATTATACTACAATAATTCTGCAAAGGATATTATAAAATTATTCAAATTATTCAAATTTTGATGACCTTATTCAGAAGAAATATCAGTATTACAAATACTTTACAATGATGCTACACAAGCAGGAGTGAAACAATATTTTCTTAAATATCAATCAATCATGAACTTGAGTGTGAGGGTTGTGTCTGTTTATTATAAGCAAGTTGTTCAATTCGAGGAGCACACTCGTAGGTAATGCTCGACATTTAATTGTGATCGATGTTTAGTTTTCATATTCAACAGCGTTGAAAATATTTGCTCGCCCAGCTAAGTACGAGTGAACATCAGTAAAGAATTCAAAACTCTTTCAGATACAACAGGGTAAATTTCATTCATTTTAGACCAAAACTTGGTGAGGGAAATAGTTTCAGATGCATCTTTTGCAATAGAGTCGTTTACCAACTCTAAGAATTCTTCTTGCATACCATCTGGACGAAGGTGCACATTCACAATGAATAGGTTTCTAATCAATTTTAATTCTATTTCTCTCAATTCGGGAAAGTAAAACTGCAACTTTGATTTCCATCTTTGACCTTGCCTTTCCAAAGTTTAAATACCTCTTTCATCAGCCATCTATATGTCCCTAGAAATCTTGTTGTGAGCCCCTGGGAGTTCGCGAACTCCAGGTTGAGAATCTCTGGTCTAAGAGACCGTTAAACGTCAATTTCGACCCAAAATATCTGAGTCTGTCCTGTCGGCACTCTCTCACAGATGAAAGCGCCTCAAGCGAGTAGTAATGGACCTATTCCCTTCCTAAAGAGGTCATAATGCCTTGAGGAGTGGCGCCCGTTACCTTAACAGCTATGATGAATTCTAAATAACAAAAACAAAAAACGCTATGTTTCTTTTTACCATAACACTAATGCTAAGTTCTATGGTGAGATACGAAAAAAAGACGGAATCGGTGCGAGTGCAGTGGGCGAACTGGAACCGTAAAAATTCAATATATAATCTTGTGAACCGTTAAAATTCAACATATAGTCTCGTGTACCGTTAAAAGTCAATATATGGCCTTGTGGACCGTTAAAAGTCAATATATAGCTTCGTGGACCGTTAAAATCAATATATAATCTTGTGAACCGTTAAAAGTCAACATATAGTCTCGTAGACCGTTAAAAGTCAATATATGGCCTTGTGGACCGTTAAAAGTCAATATATAGCCTCGTGGACCGTTAAAAGTCAATATATGTACTGAGGGACCGTTTAAAGTAGATGTATAGCCTCGGCGACCGTCAAAATTCAATATATAGTATCAGGGACCGTTAAAAGTCAATATATAGCCTCATGGACCGTTAAGTCAATATATAGTCTCAGGGACCGTTCAAACCGTTGTGGGTTGTTAAAAGTCAGTATATAGCCTCAGGGGCTGCTAAAAAGTCAATATATAGTCTCAGGGACCGTTAAAAGTCAGTATATAGCCTCAGGGGCCGTTAAAAGTGAATGTCGCTCGAAAATGACCTGCACGGTCACCTCGACACTCTCACCACGGATTAGAACGCCTTAGACAACAAGTAATACTCCCCTCTGAAAGAGGGTGGTAATGCCTTAAAGGATGGTCTCATGTAACCGTACAAACATTATAATAAGAGTTAATTGTTTTTGTAAATTTAATAAACTCTTACTGAAAAGTCAATTTAAACTAGATAAGTTAGTGACGGGAAGCTTATGTGATCACTCCCCGATTGAATTGTGTGGGAATGTAAGAGTGTGTTTTACATAAAATATCGATTTAAAGAAAGAAAAGAAATCAGTTTCACTAAAGAAATTCGTTTGAACTATTTTTCAGGTCCATCTTATTTGAAAAGTGTATGTCGTCAATCTGACTATTCGGTAGTCTGTCTTAATTTGGAATTGTTCTTTGAAATCCATGGTATGTGAATATAATGTTAAGTGTTTGAAAATTGATGAATTTTAAAATATATTGATGAAGAAAATCATTTATATCATGTATCTTTAATTAAATGTTATTTTACTGATGGAAATGTTTGTATATTGTTGAGTAGTGATTCCTGGAGCATGTTGAAGATATTTGAAATCATGATTAATGTTTTGAACTTTTCAAATATACAGTATTAATATATACGGCTCTGGTTGATATAAACTATTTACCATTGAGCTTAATTTAACTCAGTTTTGAATCTAAATGTATAAACAGTAATTAATATTTAAACGTTGGTATTTTGTTTAACTTGATACCACGGGGTGCTTCCCGGCCGACTACAGCATCATCGTTTTCAAGTCCAATGTAAACAAATTCTTGTTAAGCAATCATCCTAAATAACAAAACTCTTCCAAACGTCCACCATCATTGCCAATCATCACGGTGTTGTCTCGCCGTCCACCTGACACTCA
>OY744549.1:34219314-34291814 GCA_963556195.1 Sepiola atlantica | reverse complement strand
TGTGTAGTGATGGCTGAGGCCGGTGTAATTTATTGTGGGGGGGGGGGGCAGAGATATGAAGTGATATTTTTTTCAGTTTCTGTTGTGGTGTTCTTCTTGTGGTTTTGTTTTCTCCCTGTTGTAAATTTCTTGTGACTGGTTACCCTTTGTAGCTAATGCGGTTGGTTTCCGCATTCAAGGATTGCAGCTGTTTTGATAATTGCCGTCGTTTGTATAGTTTATCTAAACTGTCCCTTTGATTCCAATTTCTCCCAGTCTTTTATCTAGTTTTTGGGGAATTTTTCCTAGTGCTCCTACGATTCTTGGTATTATACTGACTTTCTTCATGCTCCATATTCCTTTCAGTTCCCTGGCTAGTTCTGTGTATTTGCTTCGTTTTTCCGTGTCTTTACTCTTCACTCTGTGTCTGCTGGAACGGCGAAGTCTACGATTTTACAAGATTTTTCCTTCTTGTCGATTATAATAACATCAGGTCTCCTTGCTTGTATGAGTTTTTCTGTTTGTATATCCATATACCAGAGGATTTTGTGTTTTTCGTTTTCCAGTACTGTTTCTGGTTTATGTTTGTACCATTTGTCTGCGTATCTGAAATTTAATTGTTTGCACAGTTCCCAGTGTATTACTTTCCCAACAGAGTCATATCTGTCCTTGTATTCTTTTTGGGCAAGTTTGCTACATTCACTTATTATATGATTTATTGGTTCGTCTCTTTGTCCACAGTCTGCATTTACTGTTCCCCTGGGGTTTATCTATTTTAGCTTTAATGTAGTTTGTCCTAATCGCATTGTTCTGTGCAGCCATCAGTAAAGATTCCGTTTTTCTGTTCAAGTTTCCTTTTCTTATCCATGTCCTGCTATTTTCGTTGGTTTCTTCTCTTGTCAGTCTTATGAAGCGTCCATTTAGTTGTTTGTCTTCCCACTTTTCTTTTTTTTAGTCTGTTTGTGTCCAGTTTCGATGCTTCCTGCGTTGTTCGTTGGGACGGTATCTCTTGCTGTGGTGATCAGCCTTACTGTGTTCTTGTTTATGTATTTCTCCAGCTTTTTTTAGTATCTTCCACACAGTCTTCTATACTTAACAGTCCTCTTCCCCCTTCGTTTCTTTTCACGTAGAGTCTGTCTGTATCGTCTTTTTGATGTAGTGCGTTGTGCATAGTCATTAATTTTCACGTCCACTGGTCAAGGTGGCTGAGTTCTTCTTTAGTCCAGCTTATGAATGGTCCAGAATATCTTATTAGTGATATGCCCAGGTATTTATTCCTTTGATTAGGTTTCTGCTATATAATTTTGTTTCTAAGAGCTTTCTTGTTCTTGTCAGGTATTCTTTTCCAATCTTCTCTTTCATTTCTGTTGATTTGATTGTGTCTGCTTCCAAAACTCTCAAATAGCTGTAGATGTCTTGTTCACCTAGCGCCCTCATCTGCTCTTGATTGGGTAGTTCCATGCCCTCAGTCGTCTACAGCTTTCCTTTTTTAATCTCTAGCAATGCACACTTTTCCATTCCGAATTCCATTTGAATGTCCTGACTGAAGATTCTGGTCGTATTTATCAGCTTTTCCAGTTCCTTTTTGCTTTTTGCAAATAGCTTCAGGTCGTCCATGTACATGAGATGGTTTATACTTTGTTCTCTGCCTGTGAACTTGTATCCGGCATCACATTTCCTGAGTATGTAGTTGAGTGGCATCATGGTTATGATAAACAGTAGTGGTGATAGGGAGTCTCCTTGGAAAATGCCTCTCTGTATTTTGATCTCCGTCGTGTGTTGTCCTCCAGCTGTCAGTTCTAATCTCCATGTTTCTATTGCTTTCTTGATGAGATTAATAATCCTGTTGGGTATCTTGTACATTTTTAAACATTCAATTATCCATGCTTGAGGGATTCTGTTGTACGATTTCTTGTAGTCAATCCATGCCATAGATATGAGGTTTTTTCTTGCTTTTAACTTCTTTCGGGATCTTTTGATCTATGCATAACAGATCATGCGTCCCTCTTTTCCCTTTCTGGTATCCTTTTTGTTCCTCGGGAAGTAGTCCACGACTGTTCAGGGAATGGTAAATTTGCTATCTCAGTTGTGCGGTTAGGATTTTCCACATTGTCGGTAAACAGGTTAGTGGTCTGTAATTGCTTGGGGTCGTATGAGCGTTGTCCTTCCTTTAGTCATCCACTCTGGTACGTCTGTTTTATGGATACATCCTCTCAGTTTCTGTGCTAGCCTTTCATGTAAGGTCGTGAATTTTTTGTAACCAGTACGCATGTATTTCATCGTGACCTGGTGCTTTCCAGTTTGCCATTTTCTTTAGTGTTGTCTTAATAGTTTCTTCATTAATTTCTGTTTCCGTTCCTTCTTCAATTTTTAGAAGTTTAGCTTTCATGTCTTTCAGCCATTTAGCATTTTTGTTATGATCTTCAGTATTTTCCCATATCTTGCTCCAGAAATGTTTTGTTTGTGTCGGGTCCGGTTGGTCTTTTGTTGTTCTTTCTCCGTTTACGTTTTTGTAAAACTGGCTTTCATTGTTTTCAAAGGTCCTGTTCTGTTTGTACTGATCGGATTTGTATCTGTATCGTCTCAATCTTCCTTCTTTTGCTGCTATCTTTTGTATTAGTTTTTCATATTTCTTATTTAGTCTTTTGTTGCGATTCGGATTTCTGCTCTTCCATCGTTTACTGTTCTCCTTCATCCTGTTTACGGTTTTAGCTTCCTTTTGATGTTTGGTGATCTGGGTTTCCAGTCTGATCTTCCATCCAGATTTCGTCTGTCCATTCTTTTGGCCAGTCTTCTTTTCTCTTTTTAGTTTCATACTTATTGATTTGGCCCCCCGCATATATCAAGTGGTTTAGGTCTGTGATAGTGTCTGTTGGGATGTCCACCTGTTTTCGATAACCATTGCAAATGACTTTGCGGTATCGCAGCAGCCGCTAACCATTGATTTCTCGCTGGTAATGACCATTGGTCTCCTCTGGGATTTGCTTCTCCAAGATCCCAGTACTATCCGCACTCTTCCAGTGGAGGTCTGGTTAGTGCTCTCCCTCCTCGGTCGTCCAATCCTCCTTGACCCTTTACGACAATTTTGCATGGTATTAGCCGAGGTTGATGGCATCACTTTTTGGGAGAGGGGCGGGTCATTTTATGAAAATTTCTCGCAGTTTCTGCTTGTTTGGGTTCATGTGGTGGTGTCCTTCTTTCTCTGGTTTTGTTTTCTTCCAATTGTAACTTCCATGTGACTGGTTACCATTCGTAGCTTATACTGGCTGGTTTCCGCATTCTAGGATTTTCCTTAAGATTGCGACTGTTTTCATCGTTGCCATATTTTGTATCATCTCAGTAATTCCTGTAATTCTTATTTCTCTCAGTCTTTTTTCTAGTTTTTTGGGGGATTGTTCCTAGTGCTCCTACGATTATTGGTATTATATTGACTTTCTCCATGCTCCATATCCCTTTCAGTTCTCTGGCAATTTCCGTGTATTTGCTTCGTTTTTCCGTTTCCTTGATCTTCGTTCTGCGGTCTGCTGGAACGGTAAAGTCTACGATTTGACAGCATTTTTCCTTCTTGTTGACTATTATGACATCCGTCTCCTGGCTTGTATGAGTTTATCTGTTTGCAGCTCTATCTCCGCGACGATTTCATGATTTTCGTTTTCCAGTATAGTTTCTGGTTTATGTTTGTACCATTTGTCGGGTCTGTTTGTGTATTCTTTTTGGGCTAGTTTGCTGCATTCACTTATTATGTGATTTACTGTTTCGTCTCTTTGTCCACATAATCTACATTTACTGTTTTCCTGGGTTTTTATTTATTTTAGCTGTAATGTAGTTATTATTATTATTATTATTATTATTGTTGTTGTTGTTGTTGTTTCTGTTGTAGTAGTAATAGTACATCTCTCTCTCTCTCTCTCTCTATATATATATATATATATATATATATATATATATATATATATATATATATATATATATATGGTTTCATTTTTCATTAGATAAGTAGACCATTACTGTTTAAAAAAGACCTTCACAACCCATTTCAAATTTTCGGCGAGTTACGAAATTAAGACTTGAAAAATGGAATATATATATATATATATATATATATATATATATATATATATATATATATATATATATATATATATATATATTATTTAGTACAGAAAATCAGTACAACATCAGTACTGTCGGTTTCGAGTTCGGGAGGTGTCTGACTTCCGGAATCTTTTCAGCTTTGTTCTAACTTTGGAAGAGAAAAAAATGGATGGATGACCTCGCACGAAAAAAATGGATGGATGACCTCGCACGAAAATTACGGTGGGGACATTATTAGTCTTCAAGGGTTAATTAATTTTCTTCTGTCTTATGTATTAAGCTGAGATATGTGAGATTAAAAAGTTTTAATAGAGTTCCCAAATTAAAAGAATTAAAAAGAAGTCTTATATATATATATATATATATATATATATATATATATATGCAAACATTGTTAAAACCAATAGAATTCGTTTGTTTAATTATACCTCTTTTTATTTTTTCAATTTTTCTGATGGTTTTTTTTTTGTATTAAAATTTTAAAAAATTAATATATGTTCCATAGGTTTCACAGGTTTCACGAACGTTTTCGATTCTTCCTCGAATCATCCTCAGGTGTCAAAAGATAATTAACAAAAAAGCTGTAGAAAGAAGAGAATTTATTTTAAAAGACGACACAGAGAACGTTTTTCGCATTGTTCAAGGAAGTCGTTGATGATTTAAATTCAGCAACGTTGGATGGCATCACAGAACAAAATCGCATTACGTTAAGCATTTTCCGGTCATCTCAGTATATCTGCTCTGAGCTGCGGCTATTACGCCCTTACAGTGGTTTAGTGTTATTAACTAGAATTTGTCTTATATATATATATATATATATATATATATATATATATATATATATATATATATATATATTAGAAAGAGTATTTAGACATATTTTTTAAACCATTGTTTCGTAATAGTATTATATTGTTTTTGTTGAAAAAACATAGTGTTAAAATAAATAAAATTTATTTTAATCTCTTTCTCTCTCTATATATATATATAATATTTATAAATAAATATTTAATTATTAATACCTACACACGCTAGCGTTTCAAGCTTATTGCTCTTATCAGTGCAGGAAAGTACCAATTTCAGACGGTTGGGAGGCGCGAACCCGGTTCACTGAGACAGTCTAGAATCTGCAAGCAGTCGCTATATCCACTCGGCCAACGGAAACTGTCATATCTATATCTACCTAGAAGGGGGCACAGATAGAAGACTAGTTGAGAGTGTTCGACGAACGTATTCGGAACTTTGCATGTATATATATATATATATATATATAAAGATAGATGAAAGAAGAGGGATAAACATGTACGAATGACAAATTTATTTCAACTTCGATTGTTCAAAGCAAGAATAATAGGAAAGTATAATAAACATGTTTTCACCTTGCATTGAACAATCGAAGTTGAAATAAATTTGTTATTCGTACATGATTATCACTCTTCTTTCATCTATCTTCATAATTGCTCTCGTATATTGAGCTTAAACCATTTCACTATAGGTTTTATCTACTAAAAGTATACTTTTAGTTTCATATTTTATTATATATATATATATATACATATATACATATATATATATATATATATATATATAGAGAGAGAGAGAGAGAGAGAGAGAGAGGGGGGGGAGAGAAAGAAATAGATAGATAGATAGATAGATAGATAGATAGATAGATAGATAGATAGATAGATAGATAGAGAAAGAGAGAGAGAGAGCGAAATCAAGAGAGAAATCTGTGAGTTTAAAAAGCCAAAACAACGCGGAAATATATTTTTAATAAATATTTATTTATTTAAAATCAGCTAATTTTCGACGGTAACACGTCATCAAAAGGCATATAATGTTTCTGTTTTGTTTTTTCTTCCCTTTTTTCGTGATCGCGACATCACCATGTCGCAGAGAAGATACGAGTCCGTATGACTTTAAACAGTGATTTTTCAAATGCTGGATCAGGAGGAGCTCGCGTTGGCGCGCGTTAAAATCAATAGAGATGTTTTCCTCTTTAAAAGCGGTGTGTTAATTTGAATAAACATGTGTAAGTTTAAAAAGACAAAACAACGCATTTTTTTAAATAGATATTTTTTAAAATTTAAAATCAGCTAATTTTCGACAGTAATAGTAATCAACTGGTTAGAAAAAACCTTTAAAAAACATTCCAATTACTCACACGGTGACGCACAGAAATATATATATATATATATATATATATATATATATATATATATATATATATATATATATATATATATATATTATTATTATTATTATTATTATTATTATTATAAACCCCCTTTACTAAAGGCCGGGCACTCTGAGTGAGTTTAATAACATGTAGTACTAATAGCTTCATTGCGAGGTCCAACACAGTTTGTTGTTGTAAGATCACTTTCAACTGCTCGTTGCAAATACTCGGTATTTACAAAGTTAAATTCCTTCTTAATTATTAGCTAATTTGCTGTGGCCAACGGGGGAACGCTCTCGACTACGAATCAGTGGCGATTTAACTTCCTGCACTGAAGATTGCGTTAGCATGAAACATCGATGTCTGTAGGTAATAAATAATTTATATATATATATATATTTATATATATATATATATATATATATATATATATATATATATATATATATATATTGGTACAGAAAAATTAGTACAACATTCGTACCGTCGGTTTCAAGCACGGAAGCTCTCTTCAGCTTTTGTTGTCATCTGTTTCGGAAATGTGAAGTCACGTGTCACTCTCGTTTGGACGCGTTATTTGCTTAGAGTGTTGTGTATGTTTGTTTAAATTTAGTGTAAGGAAGGTTTAATAAGGTTTGAAAAAAGGGGGAGGGTTAGAAGTAACAGTTGAGATTTAAACCGGAGGAGATATAAAGAGATATAAAAAAACATTTCTATATAAATCCTGTGAGTCAATATTATGAGTATCGTATATTTAGTCGTTACTGTTTTGGGGTTTAATGGTGTGTCTTCTAAAGGGATTAGGGAGAGAAAATGGGTTTACGGATTAAAGAGGTTAAAAGGAACAAAATTATATATATATATATATATATATATATATATATATATATATATATATATATATATATATATATATATATATATATATTCTTGTATGTACCCACATAAAATGTTATTACGAAACATAATATTTTATGTATCGATTTTCAGTACTTCAACAGTGCTCAATACGCTAGTAGAGCTAGGTAGTAAGTTATGAAAATATATTTATGGCAATTAGGCTAAAAATAACACCTCATTAACCGGCTGCAACAACTACACCGGCTGTCCAATAAGATCGGATCTACAACTACACTGAATAGGCAAATTCTATCTTGGCGAAAGTTATCTGTACTATAATCTAAAAATGAAAGTTTATAAAGAAGAAAAAAAATCGGTATCGACTTTTTTTTTTTTTTTTTTAATAAAAAAAAATATCGCATCTTTAAACTTGCTTCAAAAAGTATTTTATTTTACCTTACCCCTTGTTCTTAAATTTAATTTGGATGCTTTAAAGAAGGTATGAACTTTTCAAATATATATATATATATATATATATATATATATATATATATATATATATATATATATATATATATATATAAAGTAAAGGCGTTTTGTTGCATTGTTTTGTTTACGTTTCACGTGAAAAAGGAATAAATAACTGACGCAGCAATTCAAAGTGATCTCTTACCTTATATCTAACCTTAAACCCTAACCCTAAACCCTAACCATAACCCTAACCGCTAAACCCTTACCCTACACCCTTGCCTTAGTCTTAACCCTATACCCTAGCCCTAAACCCTAACCATAAACATAACCCTAACCACAACACTAACCCTAAGTACTGGGTCACTGTATCCTCTTCTGCGTAAATGTCTGTCCCCCTTAATTCACGAAGATTGATATTCAAGGTGACTCACCACCACCACCACCACCACCACCGAAAGTAATAAAAAAAATACAACACATGAAATCGTTAATAAAATGTACAATCCTTTCTGTTAATCCAAATAAACTTCAATCTATACGTATTGAATACTATTCAACCCGTAGCTGTAGAGTAAAAAAGAGAAAGAACGAGAGAGAGAGAAGTGAGATATAGTGAGAAGTGAGAGTCATTTTTGTTACTTTGTCTTTATTATCTGTTACTAGCGGGACCCGTGTAAATTACACGAAATGATGTTTTCAATACTAATTATCTTGTCCTAACCTATACATGTTTTAATAAAATATGAGAAGATTTGGACATGTATATTTATTTGTTTTAAATTAACAATACATGAAACAATTTACAAAACTTCTTTATATTCAATATATGTATTAATATGTGTCTTCCCGGTCGTCCCCTCCCTACCTCTCTTCTCCTTCCCCTCGAAATATAGAAAAAAAAATCTTAGAGGTTGGTTGAGATCGAACTATAAACCAGTCGGGCCGAAGTCAAAATTACTACGTCGCTAACCGTTGCGCCAAAGGAAATAATTGAAAACGTTTCTAAAATTAGGCTAGTAGAATGTTTTTAAAAATCTAGGTGCGGCACGCATGCGCAGAGCTTTTGCCGGAAGCGTGACACACGAACAGACACGCTATCGTATTAATATATAGATATTAAACTGGCTTAGCAGACTCATTTTTCCTGATTGAAACAGTATAATCCGAACTCAATGAGTGACCCGTTGGGTCACATTTTTCTAGTCATTAATCAAAGTTAGAAATATAATTTTTAATATCAGTTCGTATTACACCAAGCTCCAGCTTTCATCACAAGAGTCGTGCGCATTAATGCGCCCCCCCCCCCCTAGGCACGCAAAAAAAAGTGACCAATCCAGCCGCCCTAGTGTGATCACTCCGTATAAACCATCAATTGCATGGTGGCCAACCGCAAGAAAGGCATCTGAACGCACGTATCATTCTTGTTTCGATGACCAACAAGACACACGGAGATTAATAGGCGGGATTAACGACCTTTCACGTGACAACCAGGCGAGACTGGGAAATAAAGAAGAAGAAGAAGAAGAAGAAGAAGAAGAAGAAGAAGAACAACAACAACAACAACAACAACAAAGGGAAGATAATCCTTGCAAAGGGAAAGGATGGATTACAATTTGATACGCATCGCCTGGACAAGATGCGTAAGCATTTCAGTTTTAAAAACAAAATTGTTTAGCTGTCCCTAGCCGGCGTTGCCCGGGATGCAGTGAAGTCATTCTAGTTTTTTTAATTTTTATTTCATTGCACATGTTTTAAATTTATACAGAAAAAGAAAAAAATAGTTGCATGGGGACAACCGTTTTTTATATCATTCACTGAAATATGAGTTATTCCCCTTTACAATTTTTTTATTCGGTAGTAATTGAAAAATATATCCATTTTCCCAGTTGTCTGGGTTGGACTACATAAACTGTAGCAAAGTACGTTGCCAATAACATAGTACAACAATAACTAATGAAAATTGGCCAGTCAAAATCAAAGTCTGATAAGTCAGCTTAGTTGTTATTAAGTCCAACTTTTTAAATCTCACGTAATAACGTTTTATGTTAGATTAATAAATATCGTATTTTTTAACATAGTTCACCCCAAACACGGCAGGCCGCCACTGTAGGCGTAAGGGGCTACTGAGAAAAAGGGTGAAAGTTTTTTGGGGGAGGGGTCAACCTAAATTGGGAGCTGTTTACATTAGTTTTAAATGTCTGCATGTCAGTGCCATCAGGAAAACAGGGAGCAGAGAGGGAGTTCCAGCGTCCAGCAGCACGAGGAAAAACGCTTTTGGAGTAAGAAGCTCTTCTGCATCTGGGGACCTCCACAGTGAATGGATAGGATTTGGCAGATTGTCGGGTTGGTCTAGTGAAATTGCGTCGCGGGGGCATCGGAGCAGCAAGCTCATCAGAGCACAATCCATTGAAGTATTTCATCATAGAATAAAAATGAAATAAAATCTTTTGAATATTTACCTGTGATTTCAGTTTTACATAAAATGGCCTTCCTTACCTGATTATTTCGACGGTCTTCAAGCAAAAAAATCGCGTTTACGAATGTTAAATATACCCTCCATCCGAGAGAAGGTCCAATGTCTCGCAAGTCACAACAAAATAAAAATGTTGTTGTTATCAATACAATCATAAATAATAACAGCACAGTTATATCCTACCTTGGAGAAAAGCGTCCTTTATTGAGCTATTGACATTGCCTTCTGTTCTGCCAGTGAACATTCTGAGCTATCGATATGTGGGTGCCGTTGGTCTCTTTGTTTATCGTCGACCTTAAGTCGTTCTATACTCGTGCGGTTAGTTCCAAACTTTCATCCGACTGCCCACTCCTCTTTTCAGCCCCTATTTTAGCCATGTGACGTCACGTCCGCTTCTGGTATACATTAGTAAAAACGTGTTTGATTTTGTTTACAGTTTTGTTTTACGAACTTAGAAAAATGGCTAAGATCAAAGTGTAGTATCTGTTCCGATGGATACTGCACCCCATAGACTGGTATTGTCTTGGCCTTCGGGGCTTGATTTACGCCGGTCTATGGGTCTGTCTTGTGCAGTTCTAGGAGGTCCACCCTCCCAGGCTTCGCCTCCCCTCTTTGTGGAGGAGTAAGTTTATTGCTTACTGCCTAGGCGCCCCTACCGAGGAATGGCGACGGGGCTGCCCAGGCAATTTTTAAACCCCACTTTCCCGACCCGACCTTGGGTCACATCTTACTTGTGGGAGTAAGATAAAAACTGGCCTTGTGCCTAACTCCTGGAGAGGAGTAAATCAATACACAGAAAAATAAAGCCAGCAAAATACAAATTTCGGCACCGATATTTTTTTTTATTGCTCCACCATTTCAAGCTGCCCAATAGTTGGCCCTTCTTTAGTTTAGCCGTGAATCAGAATTTATTTGTTTTCAATCTTGACAGAGGCAGACAATACACCGGAAGTTATATAGAATTAGAAGTTTTTATCCCAAACAATCAATAAAGCGAACAATAATCACAACGAACGGTGTTTTTTTATTTAATAATATAAACTTTTATAAAACGAATGACCAACAGTGCTCTTTTTTTTATTATTTAAACCTTTATAAAAACGAAGATTTTGTCTGATTTTTTTTATCAAACAATCAACATTGATTTTTATTTTGTTTAATGTAAAACTTTATAAAACGAAAAGTTAGTATTTTTGCGCCTGCAGTGATTAATTTGGTATGATTTAAAACTTTATAAAAACAAAGAGTTGGTGTGACTTTTTTCATTAAACGAATCGTCAACGTTGTTTCTTTTTGTGTGTATATCTCGCAGATCATTGAGATCCATTTTGGGATAAAAATTTCAAAGTCTGAATTAATTGGGTTAGGAGTGAATGCAATAAAATTGATTTTTACTTTTAATTTTAAGTATATTTTTTACTTGACAATTTGGTAAAAAATATTTGTCGTATAATTTGTTTGCTTTTGATTTCTTGGCTGTTAACTATACTGCATGATTGCCATTACGTGTATGTTTTCGGCTAATTCGTTTGAATTGTTTTGTCTCCTTGAGTTATATTCCACTTTTAAACACTATCTACGTTTAGTATTTTTTTTACTTGCTAATTATAGAAATGCATATTCAGTGTGGAGTTGTTAAAATGTAAGGTATTCTTTGTCGCAGGTGATCTATTTGTGCGAGTCTATAACCCCCCCCCCTCACCAACGAAAATCGCATTTCTAAGTAAAAGCTGACGTATCAGGCAAAAATAAGTAACCTCATAAAAAAAATAGGAAAAATTATCGAGTAGAATTATAATTAAAATTTAAAATATTAAAAAGCTATTCTTAATATGGGGCGAGGGTGGCTTTGTTAAATCCTAAGTGCGACCTCTTAGGAGACTTTCATCCCCTATATTTAACTCTTCATTATTGAGCGCAGGTCAATATTGAATCGGGAAAAATGCGATAAATTGATTTTTTACTTTTAATTAAAATTTTTCTCAACAAGTTTCCCTAATTTTCGGTGAAGATACTCGTTTTGGCATTTTTTTTAGTTTAGCTGTGAATCAATTTATATGTTTTCAATTTTGAAAACAGGAGCAGACAATCAACCGAAAGTAATATGGAATTAGAAGTTTTTTTTTATTAAAAACAATCAATAAAGCGAACAAAAATAACAGCGAACAGTGTTTTTTATTTAATAATGTAAAATTTTATAAAACGAATGACCAAAAGTAATTTTTTGGTACAATTTAAAATATTATAAAAACAAAGAGTTTGTCTGATTTTTGTATCAAACAATCCGTCAACATTGATTTTGTTGTGTATATATTGCAGATTGAGGTCATTAAGATCAATTTTTGGATAAAAAATTCAAAGTACTTCCGGTGGATTGGGTTAAGAGTGAATGTAACTCTTCAAAATTGATTTCTGATTCACAGCTAAACTAAAGAAGTGCAAAATTCAAACTCTGAATTACTTCCGGTGGATTGGGTTAGGAGTGAATGTAACTTCTCAAAATTGATTTCTCATTCACAGCTAAACAAAAGAAGTGCCCAAATTCAAAGTCTGAATTACTTCCGGTTTATTGGGTTAGGAGTGAATGTAACTCTTCAAAATTGATTTCTGATTCACAGCTAAACTAAAGTGCCAAAATTCAAAATCTGTATTATTTCCGGTTGATGGGGTTAGGGGTGAATGTAATTTTGTGTCATCGGAATATCAAGAGCAGCTTCTTGGGGTCAGCCGTTCTGGTCACGTGATAACTTCGGTGGGGGGATTCATCTTTATACTTATATATGATTCCATTTACGTAGGAAGAAACAAAAAATATATGGATTATTTTCGAGTGGGTAGTCAGATGAAAGTCTTGGAATTTTCGTTTTTCCTCGTTTTATTCCGGAATCATAACATAAATTTCTCATAACTCGTAAAATTTCCCATAGACTCATTACAATCAAATTCGGACAAACTAAATTAAAAAGATATCAGTATCACTGGTTAAGTATCAAGTTGTTGTTTTTTTTTTAGGCTCTTTCGTTTTGATAAATATGAGTATAAAATTCATTCATTTTATTCTCGCCTTTTCTCCACAAAAAAAATAAATCATACCAAGCTAAAATAATTCTTTGTGTACTCATGCGTTCCATTAATAATAACAGAATTACTGTAATACCGATAATTGTAGGAGCACTAGAACCAATTCCGAAAAACCTGGATAAAAGACTATGAGAAATTGGAATCAAAGAAAGGATCGACACCATTGTCAAGGCTGCCGCAAAGAAGATGGTGGGCTCCCTCTACCGTGCTAGTAAACTCCTCACACCTAGCATTATCTTGTATATCTACAAAGCCATCATCCGCCCATGCATGGAGTAGTGTTGCCACATCTGGGCTGGTGCATCGTCTACTAGTCTCTCCCTCTTAGACAAGGTCTAAAAAAGAGTCGCCAACCTAATAGGTCCTTCACTGTCAACAAAGCTCTAGCCCCTGTCCCATCGCCGCAATGTAGCATCCTTGTGCTTGTTTTACAAATACTTCAATGGATTATGCTCCGATGAACTGGCTATTTTGGTGCCCCCTCGACGTAATTTCACTAGACCAACTCGACAATCAGCTAAATCCCATCCATTCACTGTAGAGGTCCCCAGATGCCGAAGAGCTTTCTACTATAATAGCTTCTTTCCTCGTGCTGCTGAACTCTGGAACTCCCTTCCTGCCCCCTGTTTCCCCGACGGTACTGACATGCAGAAATTTAAAACTAATGTAAACAGACATCTCGCTGCTCAGCTCCCATTTTAGCTTGACCCCCCCCCCCAAAAAAAAAACCTTCTCTCTTTTTTCTCAGTAGCCCCTTACGTCTACAGTGGCGGCCTGCCTTGTTTGGGGTGAACTATGTTTAAAAAAATGTTTTAAATACAATCTAATGAAAACAGCTGAAATACTAAGGAAAATCCTTGAGTGTGGAACCCACATAACCAGATAATGTCGACTAACCAATGAAGAGGAAACATGTTCTCAATTCATTTGTACACAAAATTGCAACAAAACAATATCCTTGTGCCTAATTTGTCGAAATATATGTTATATGTTTTTAGCAAATATATAATGCAAAGTGTAGTATCTGTTCTGATAAAGTGTAGTATCCGTTCTGAAACAACACTTTATCTTTCCTGCCCTCAGTCAGTGAAGAAGAAATACTCCTAGACTGAGGCAATGTTTATTTTTGTCCCAATCCAGAGTGCCGCTTTTTGGGGGAAGCTGGATTCCCCATATTAAAAACCGACCTTCTGTCTAACTCTTACCTCGTGGGGAGACAAGTAAATAGGATCACAAGTAATTAATGGCACCCCTCTCCAAAATGAGATTCTACTTTTTAGGCGGTTACGTGTGAACATCCTGAAAATTTTGACAGAAAGACTAGAAAAAACAAACAAACTTAAAAACAATTATTTTAGAATTTCAAGTAGGGGATAAGTTTTGTATATAAATTCAACGTAAAATGATATTCATTTACGGGCCATTCTAAATTTTTCGGGGTGTTCATTAATTTTGTTTTCTTCCACTAACCCTAAGTCCGACTGGTAAGGTCATAAAGCCACATGTAATCGCTTAAAAAAGTAGCCCCAACAAAAACACACAAAATTTATCTCCTATAGCAAAATAATTTTTGGTTAATTGCTCTAACACCCAAGAATGGCCCGAAAATACGTTAATACGTATGTCACGTTTAATTTAGATCTGAAACTGGCCCCACACTATAAATTATAAAATAATTTATTTTTCTGTTTTTTTTTCTTTCCACCAAGTTTTTCATGGTGTTCATACGTAGTCGCCTAAAAAAGAGAATCTCGTTTTTATTTAGGGGTAGAGGTGATTTAGCTGAGGGGTTTAATCTGTAATCTTACCATAATAATAGTTATAAATTCTTATATCGTAAAAGAATTTACTTAATTTATACAAAGAAAACAATTCAAACTTTCACATTACATTAAAATATAAGTTTAAATATGAAACAAAAATTAATAAACAAAAACATATTAATAATTAATTTTTAATGCATAAAACAGATTTTAAATTTCTTTAAAATATATTTTTTTAATATTTATATAAGCATTTAAATTTTTATGTTGACAAATTTTCACTGTATTTCACGTAGTCTGGAGTGTAGTTTTGTTCTTGTCAGTGGAAGAAAACTCTAACAACTTAACTGTTTAATATCCAAGAATATTTTTATTAGTAGTCTTGCCTTCTATTTCCTTTTATATCATTAGATTTTTTACAATCATTTCAGACATGAAAACTCAAAATCATAGAAGAACTGACGCCAAAGTGTGTTATCGCACACACCTGTAACAATCTTTAAATCAAGGGAGGCGCGATAGCGCTCTATCCCTTAATAGACTTCAAAAACGACCTATGCTAGGAATCTCATTTCTTTGATCAGTCATAACTCAAAAACCAATAAACCAAATTAGTTAAAACTTTGCACCAAATTTTCATTTGATAGGTACTATAAGTGTGTAGACTTTCATCATCATTAGTCAAGGCAACCCAGAGATCCAGAAAGATCAGGGGTGATTTTGTGTTATCTGTGTGTACGTACGTACGTGTGTGCCACCCTGTATCTCATCAACTATTTGATGGATTCAGCTGATTTTTGGCAAGGATAGAGGTTCTAGGGTCTAGTTGATGGCATTTTAATTTCAGTTTACCATATACCTTAGTTTTCCAGAAAATTCAAAAAAAACCTTTAAAATTACCATTTTCTTGAGGCATAACCTTTACAAAAGTAGTGACATTCCATGAAAAATGCCAGTATACTGAAATCATATGCCCTTAATAGGGTTAAGATGAAAATTCATATACACTAAATGTACAAAAGCAAGGAAATTCCCAAATTATTGTCATTAAGGGTATGACTACATATCAACCAAACCATTTCATTATCACATCACTACAGTATAAATCTCTATGCATGAGTGGATGAAGTGTGTGAGGTGCGCTGAAGAAAAATTCCTACCAGTAAAATACATAGCCCTGTAGGGCTCGCATACCCTTAATGACAATAAAAGTGTAAAAATTTGGGAATTTCCTTGCTTTTGTACATTTAGTGTATATGAATTTTCATCTTAACCCTAGTAAGGGAACATGATTTCAGTATACTGCCATTTATCATGGAATATATATATATATATATATATATATATATATATATATATATATATATATATATATATATATATAAACAGAAATTGTTAAACATTACAGAATTATCTGCTTCATTATACCTTTTTTATTTTTTCACTTTTTCAAATAATCTTTTTTGGTGTCAAAATCAGATAAATAAATAAATAAATGTTCCATAGGTATAGCACTTTCGATTTTTCGTCGAATAATCTTTAGGTGACATAAAAAGAGAAATAAAAACAAAAGACAGCCGAGAACGCCGTATGTGAAGTTGTTAGACGTCAAAAGAACAAACCGGTGCATTTCCAGAAAAACGTTTACAATTTAGATTCCGAGACGCCAGAATTTGTGTCACAGTATAAATTGTATTTACGTTAAATATTTTCAAATCTTGTTACTCGTTTAATACGTAATATTATTTGTTGTAGGTTTCTGGGCTTTAACTTTGTAAATAAACAAATCTTTATATAAATATGATTTCAGTATACAGGCATTTTTCATGGAATTCATTTATACCTAATTAAACTCCACACCATGCCTTTCAAAATATTCCATGTTTTGTTTTACACTTTTTGGACACTTTTTGTAAGGAACCGGGCAAAAACTCACCATACAATTAAAAAAACACACAAATGAATTAAAAACATATAAAAAAAACATGTTCATTTATTTATTTTCAATTCAATTATCGGTGATGTTTGTCAGTATTTTTCTTCACCAAAGTGTTTTATTTAATGTCTAAACATTTTTCAGCACCTTATAAATCGACTACATTCTTTGCAAAGTTACCTAGCGAATATATATACACACTCTTATAGTGTATATATATATATATATATATATATATATATATATATATATATATATATATATATATATATATATATATATATATATATATATATATATATATATATATATATATATATATATATATATATATATATATATATATTGTTTTGTAAGATTCTCTGCACAGTCAGAGAAAATGTTTCTTCTGGTTTAATTATTTTTGACAAAGGGAAGTCTCTTTTCCCGAAATATTAAATAATGATTTTTAATCACCCGGACATCACACAAACAGCTAAAATCACTCTTGCTGTTATGTAAGATTTTAGGAAAAATAAATAGTAAGTCATAGTTCGTATTCGTTCGATTTATTGTTTTTGTTCCTTACAACTTGCATCTTACCCGGAATTTCATTGCCAACAGCCTTTCAAAAACTTACTACTACTATACCCAGCAATGCTTCAAGCAAACTACCATTCTCTACTATATATATATATATATATATATATATATATATATATATATATATATATATATATACATACATACATATACATATATATATATATATATATATATATATATATATATATATATATATATATATATATATACATAAGATAGATGAAAGAAGATGGATAAACATGTACGAATTACAAATTTATTTCAACTTCGATTGTTCAGTGCAAGGTGTACTTGGTAAAAACATGTTTATTATTCTTTCCTTAAGACAAGGCTTTTGAAAGATTAAAATCTTATCATTAGAGGAATTACATAGATAGATAAGTTGGGAGTGGAAAACCCAAAATTTAAAATTTGAAAAAATATTAAGTAATTGAGAGTGAGAATGTGCGTGTAAAAAGATATGGGTCTTCCAGTTGGTAAATTTCCGTTGATAAGGTGTCCAGTGAAAGGAGATTAAAAGATGGAAAAGAAGGATTTTCGTGAAGGCAGCATTGGAAAAAGTTCAAGAATAAAGTAAATCCAATAGAAAGATGTTTAGTTCAATCGTAGGTTGAACGCACTTATTCGGAAGTAATTTTGAGAATTCTGGCCATTTTAAAATACTTCCGTGGACCGAGAATGAGAGTAGTTTTTCAGAAGTTGAAGTTGAACTGTGTATATTAAACGCAGGCAGTCGGGAATTTAAGTAGTGACTTTATTTTTTCACCGAGTACACCTTGCATTGAACAATCGAAGTTGAAATAAATTTGTCATTCGTACATGTTTATCCCTCTTCTTTCATCTATCTTTATAATTTCTCTATCTCGTATATTGAGCTTAAACCATTTCACTATAGCGTCTATCTACTAAAAGTATACTTTTAGCTTCTTATTTTATATATATATATATATATATATATATATGTATTAATTATTTTTTTACGTACAGAAAAGTAAAAAAAAATGCTGTTCTATCGCTAGTAGAAACAATAATAAAAAATACGTAACTTAATAGGCGATAAAAAACATCGTACATATTTCGAGCAAAGCAGCATAGCCTGACGGTAAAAGTTCAGCCTATAAACATAAACATCGATGGTTCAATTCTTGCCCAAGTCAGCCATGCTGATGACGGCTGATAGCCAGAAACACGTGTCTATCTATTACTTTTATGTGCATAAAAATTATTGACAAGTATATATATATATATATATATATATAATTAATAACACGTCGGGTAAAGCGTAACTTAATGCAATATTCCGTATATTCTTTACTGGTTAGTAAATAGAAAAATACTAAAAACATGTTATTCTATATCGAAAACCACGTAACTTAATAGGCGATTAAAAATCCTATATAATTCGGGCAAGGCGTCATGGCATGATCGTAAAACTTCAGACTATAGACATTTACATCGAGAGTTCGATACTTGCTATAGCTGATGGCCAGAAACACGCGTCAATTGATTACTTTTATGTACGTAAAAAAATAATTATTAAATATATATATTAAAAAAAATAATGAAATATCCGGTTATGGGCGACTTAATGCAATATTCTGCATATTCTTTACCGTTTGGGAAGTAGAAAAATAACGCTGTTATATCGTCAGTAAAAACAATAACTATATATATATATATATATATATATATATATATATAGTTATTGTTTTATATATATATATATATATATATATATATATGCATAGTTATTGTTAATTATCTTTCTATGCTAATTATACCGGAAGGATGAAACGTATACGTATGTAGATAAACAAATATTTATAATTATTTGTCGCCCCCAATTTAGGTTGTACACTGTAGTGAGTAGTGTTAACACAGCCCTCAAAATAATAGCTTTAATGCATGTTCCTTCATTGTTAATGTCGACTGCCTATCGCGCAAGCTCGACGTTATAGGTTTAAAACTCTCACCGATTTATGTGGGCTAAGACGTCGAAATTTCAGCTAAAAACTTGACTCGTGTTCCGGGATTTCGACTCCTGCGACCGGGTGTAATAATTATCTCTCTACTTTGATGATTCCGGAAAACTGAAACTGATACGTATGTAGATGAACAAATATTTAGAATATATATATATATATATATATATATATATATATATATATATATATATATATATATATATATATACAGTGTGATTCATAAGTCACTTCACTTAGCTATTTACAATGATTACCATATGAAGCACAAACATACTATGAACTTTTGATGATTGTTATCTTACTCTCTAATTACTGCTATTTGTTGTTTTAAATTTGTTCGTTTATATATTTGTTTCTATATATATTTATTTCATAATCAATCAAATATGCTACAAAGAGTCGTAAATTCCTTGCAAAAAAAATGGAGCTATGCATGCAGAACGAAGTTGGAAATTTTTAAAATTTGCTGTAATTTTAAACTCCCATAAATGAATTTGTTGAATAAACTTTCTGTTTTGTATTACCATATTTTTTAACTTTAAAATTTCAAATATAAATAGCTAAGTGACTTATGAATCACCCTGTGTATATATATATATATATATATATATATATATATATATATTTATATTCCATGATAAATGCCAGTATACTGAAATCATGTGCCATTACTAGGGTTAAGATCAAAATTCATATACACTAAATGTACAAAAGCAAGGAAATTCCCAAATTTCTCTGAATAACTTAGGTTTCCATGAAGTTAAATTAAGAGCTCTAGTCGTACACTATAGAGCTATTGTCAACTTAAATAAATTATGTGTATATATATATTCCATGAAAAATGCCAGTATACTGAAATCATATGCCCTTAATAGGGTTAAGATGAAAATTCATATTCACTAAATGTACAAAAGCAAGGAAATTCCCAAATTTTTACACTTTTATTCTCATTAAGGGTATGCGAGCACAACAGGGCTATGTATTTTACTGGTAGGAATTTTTCTTCAGCGCACCTCACACACTTCATCCACTCATGCATAGAGATTTATACTGTAGTGATGTGATAATTAAATGGTTTGGTTGATATGTAGTCATACCCTTAATGACAATAAAAGTGTAAAAATTTGGGAATTTCCTTGCTTTTGTACATTTAGTGTATATGAATTTTCATCTGAATTCTATTAAGGGCATATGATTTCAGTATACTGGCATTTTTCATGGAATGTTATTACTTTTGTAAAGGCTATGCCTCAAGAAAATGGTAATTTTTAAGTTTTTTTTTAATTTTCTGGAAAACTAAGGTATATGGTAAACTGAAATTAAAATGCCATCAACTAGAGCCTAGAACCTCTATCTCTGCCAAAAATCAGCTGAATCCATCAAATAGTTGATGAGATACCGGTGGCACACACGTACGTACGTACACACGGATAACACAAAATCACTCCTGTCCTTTCTGGATCTCTGGGTTGCCTTGACTAATGATGCTGAAATTCTACACACTTATAGAACCTATCAAATGAAAATTGTGTGCAAAGGTTTAAATAATTTGGTTTATTGGTTTTTGAGTTATGACTGATCAAAGAAATGAGATTTCTAGCATAGGTCGTTTTTGAAGTCTATTAAGGGATAGAGCGCTGTCGCGCCTCCCTTGATATATATATATATATATATATATATATATATATATATATATATATATATATATATATATATATATATGTATATATATATGTATATATATATATAGAGAGAGAGAGAGTTGAAGGAAGAGAGATAAAGATGTGCGGATGACAAATCTATTTCATCTTTGATTGTTCAATGCAAGGCGTACTTGATAAAAACATGTTTATTTTTCTTTCCCTAGCATAAACCATTTCACTATAGATTCAATTCTCTAAAAGTATACTTTTAGTCTCATATATTTTATATATATATATTTATATATATATATAGTCATCCGTATACAGACTGTTTCGCTGTATCACAGCTCTTCAGTGTGGCTAGACCAGTTAGTGTCTGAAGCCGGGATTGAAACTCCTACCCCTGCGCTATCATACGACACAGACTGAATGTAAGTAATATCTTAATGTAAACATCGTCAAGTGCATGGAGCTCGAATTTGTTTTACCTAATGAGCTATGCCTTAAAGCTAATGGCAGTTGGCGATATCCTTACAAATAAGCTCTACCCAGGGAGGGAGCTTCATAATTATATATATATATATATATATATATATATATATATATATATATATATATATATATATATATATATATAATGATAATCTAAATTCCACTTACCAAAAGTTAGTATTTTCTCATATCATTTATTTTTCACAACAAGACGCCATATTATATATATATATATATACATTAAAGAATAAGGTAAAAAGAATTACCTTTTTAAGCATATAAAGATGCGATATCATTTTTAAAGAAAATAAATCGAAACCGATTGTTTTTTCTTCTTTTTTATATAAACCTTCATTTTTTTATTGGTTTATAATGATACAAATAATTTCGCCAGTTGAAAACCTGGCCTCATCAGTGTGTCTATATCCCGATGTTAATGGATTTGGAGGTTTCCCGACTACTGTTGTGGTAAACGGGCTTAGCGGAAGTTGTTGTTGTTTATCCGTTTTCAAATATGAAGGCGCGTATGCTCGCGAGACAGATATAAAGTTTAAAGTTCATATTTTTTTTTTATAAATTGTTTTTTTTTTCACCGGTTTCTACTAAAAACAAAATGGGGTCTTGGCCTTACTTCCTTACCCCCCCCCCCCTAATCGCCATTTGTTTTTGTGCAATGTTCGTGTGACAAAACTATTGATTTCTAATAAATAGCAGTTGGAATGGTTTAAAAATACAAACAAATGTCACAGATAAGTTGGAAATTAACTTTTATCGACTAAAGTTACTTTTATTTGTTGTATATTAGTTTTTTTAGCGTTTTCAGTGTGCGGATTATTGTAAAAGATACCCAAGAAGTTTTGTAAATTGTTTCATGTATTGTTCATTTTTTTTAAATAAATATACAAGTCAAATCTTATTCAAACATGTATAGGTTACGAACAAAATAATTAGTATTGAAAACAACATTTCGTGTAATTTACACGGGTCCCGCTAGTCATCATTAACGTCGTTACTTTTGCTTTACTAGCACGGTTGCTTTATTACTTTAATTATGGGCAAATTCAAGAATAATCGGGAAACATCGTGTCACTCAGACTCCAGAGAACACCACCTATATCAACTTCAATCTATGCCCCCCCCCCCCCTGTAAAATATTCACAACAAAAACACGTCTAGCTACAACCACTGTCAATAATAGGAAAAGCACTAACCAGACCTCCACTGGAAGACTTATTGCCTTGGGGGAGACTTATTGCCACCCAAATCCGAGACAAGGCCAATAGTTGTTTCCAGCGACTAATCAATGGTAAGCGACTGTTGCGATAACGCGATATCATTTGCAATGGTTATCGAAAGAGGTGGAAAGTACTGGAAATCTTGGGAGACTTCCTGTCACTCAGACTCCAGGAAACACCACCAGTTATTATCAGTTAGCAATCACTGATGATGACCTGTGTGAGACCTCCTAGTGAGTACGTAATAATAATAATAATAATAATAATAATAATAATAATAATAATAATAATAATAATAATAATAATAATAATAATAATAATAATAATAATAATAATGAGAAGAAGAAGAAGAAGAAGAAGAAGAAGAAGAAGAATTCTGGCAACACCACCTGTTTTATTACTTAATAACTCGTGTAGGGAGTTCTAATGTTGCATATCTTCGCGATCCGTATAGCGGACGTGGCTTAATGCTGTGACTTTTGAAAGCTATATTTATCTACCTCCCACAAAGTAAGATGTGACACAAGGTCGGGAAAGTGGGATTAGATAAGCCAGCGCTCGAGAAGTGAGCACTCTGGCCATTTAAAAATTGCCTGGGCAGCCCCGTCGGCATTCCCGGTAGGGCGTCTCAGATAGTAAGCAATAAACTTACTCCTCCCCAAAGAGGGGAGGCGAAGCCTGGGAGGGTGCACCTCCTAGAACTGCACAGGACCAGACAACCCCCAACAGACCGGCGTAAATCCAGACCCAAAGGCCAGGATAATACCGGTTTACTTTTGAAAGCTCGTGAAGCTGGATTTTGAAAGTAAAAAAATGTATCTCGCCTGGACTTGTTCGCGCTGAAAGGAAACTTCTCCGGTGGCTGTTAATTTTAATAAACCAACACCGACCAATAATCACGACAACGTGTTCTTTTGTTTCATCTTGGTTGGAAAGGAAAAGAGGCGACCTTAGTTTGTTTGGCTACTCATTTTCAGACATCGTTTTCATACGTCTTCTTCCACCCGCTCACAGTCACTCTCCGTTGGCTAAATCTTTTTGCTAACTTCCTCGATTACGCTACGTGACTCACTTGGTTGCTATTTCCGCTTTCATCGGTTTGCACGGTTGTAAAGACGTAGTGAGAGAGAGAGAGAGAGGGGGGCAGAGAAAGAAAGAAAGAAAGAAAGAAAGAAAGAAAAAAAGAAAAAAGAAAGAAAGAAAGAGAAAGAGAGAGGCAAAGAAAGCCGTTTCTTTTCTTACGCCAGTCATTCCAGTCGGAGATCCATTTTCAGCAATCAGCCCGACAGAGACTAGGCCATTGTGACGACGGTGGCTTTTTTTTCTGTCGGCTATGGTATTTGTTCTGTTCGACTCTAGAAGGTCTATCCTCCCAGGCCTTACCGCCTTGCTTTAGGAAATAGTTAGTTTATAGCTAACTGCCTGAGCCGTCATCGCCGGAGAAATACCGACGGGGCTGCTAAGGCATTTTTACGAGGCCAGAGTGCACCACCTCTTGTCCACTGGCTTATTCTCCCCCTCCCTCTTACGGCCTTGTGCCACATCTTCCTTGGGAGGGAGGTAAGTACCGAGACGGAGGTATGCAGTTTCACGAGTGTCTTATGTTCTTGGCTTGTCATAAAGATTGACAAAATTGGCATTTCTGGGCTCTTTCTTTCTCAGTGAGCAAGGATAGAATTTTTTTACTAATGAAACGAATGCGTATTCAAAACTAGCGAATACATGCTACTTCAGGTCGCATATTTTTTGCTACCCTGGGAGCTTCTTGGGCTTCTTGGCCTTTTGGCTAAGATCAAAGTGTAGTATCTGTTCCGATGGATACTGCACGCCTGTCCCAGGCTTTGCCTCCCCTCTTTGGGGAGGAGTAAGTTTATTGCTTACTGTCTGAGGCGCCCCTACCGGGGAATGCCGACGGGGCTGCCCAGGCAATTTTTAAATGGCCAGAGTGCTCACCTCTCGAGTGCTGGCTTTTCAAACCCCACTTTCTCGACCCGATCTTGGGTCACATCTTACTTGTGGGAGTAAGATAAAACTGGCCTTGTGCCTAACTCCTGGGGAGGAGTAAATAAAACCCTGGGAGCATAATATCATGGTGAACGAACATATACTACACTGACCCCCAAAGGAGGACGTAACGACTGAGATGATGATATCATGACAAATTAGAAGAGGTAATACCTGGGAGGGTCCAACCAAAAAAAGGAGCAGGTAATGCTTGTGAGTATGGTCTCATGACAACAGAACAGATATTACATTATCACTTCCCCATAAAGGAGGATGTAATACCTCAGAGGATTATTTCCATAAAATCGGAGGAGGTAATTCCTGGGAGGATGATCTTATGACCACAAAACCGATACTACACTACCCAAATGATTAAAAATAATTCAATAATAGGTTTAATACGTTTTTTTATTCGTTTAAAAAACTCTTTAAAACTTTATTTTTTTTTATAATTTCGTTGGCCTTTTGGCTAGAATCAATGTGTAGTATCTGTTCTCAGCATATCGGTGACATCGGACGTTGTACTATCGACGAAATTATTGCGGATACTATAAGAAAATGTATATAACAAGAATGTTGATTTATTAGTACCTGTTTATGAAATAAATATGCAAATTAAGAAATCCCAAAAATTATTTGTTGGTGCTTGCAGATTACTATTTATACGGTATTTCAATGTTGTAAAACTAGTTTTGTATGTTAATATAGTTAGGAAAGGTGAGACAAAAACGTTGGCTATTTATCTATTTCGATGTGTTATAGTCTCCCGAGCACAGCCGAGTATTTCCGCTAGAAATGAAAAGTGCTGCAAGACTTTCTGAAGTCCCCGTTCGCGACGACATACGAGATTAGCGCCTTTCATGTGATGGGTCAGTCTGCCGAAAAGACGCGACAGGGACATACAAGCGATCAAAGGGATTTCGAAAAAGAACATTAGGGAGGATAATCCTTGCATAAAAGGAAACAGAATAGAGATTAATCGTGTATTGATATAGATATAATTAAAGGGGCGGCGTCCTACGGGCATAATACGATCGACCCGGAAAAGGGCACGTGTCATAAAGGCCACACAAGGGGGGAAAGAATATCCACAGAAGAGACACGTGTTGCCTTCTCATTCGTGGCCAGCTTTAAGAAAGAGAAATGCACTGAGAAACTTTACACAATTTTTTTTTTTTGATTTATTAAGTTGTGATCAATTTTCTTATTCAAACACGCGCCAACCGGTGCAGCACATCGCCCAGATTTGACCTGTCGTCTTTAACACCTTGACGCACATTTTACTGTCTCTACAGTGAATTCGCCCCACCCTCGGGGGAGGGGGTAATACCAACAAAATAAAAAAGGGAAAAAGTCTTGCTTAAAAATGATATATTTATTAAAAGTCTTGCCTAAAGAAAATGAAAATGAATAACTTCATTCATTTTATATTGCATCATTGTTTTGGTTTTTAAATTTTAATAGTACTGGATTGGGGTCAAAAATGGACGGTAACTTTTAATGCCGCAAAGACAAAGCTCCTTTCCTTCAATAACTACAAGAAACCTCTTCAACCACCGATTGTCATGGCAAATAACACCCTTCCTGAGAGTTCATTATTCAAACTCCTCGGCCAAACTTTCACAGATAACATGAATTGGAACAAATACATTGAAGACATTGCCAGGACTTCTGCAAAGAAGGTGGGCTCCCTCTACCGTGCTAGTAAACATCTCACACCTGACATTATCCTATATCTCTACAAAGCCACCATCCGCCCATGCATGGAGTATTGTTGCCACATATGGGCTGGTGCATCATCCATTAGTCTCTCCCTCTTAGACAAGGTCCAAAAAAAAGTCGTCCACTTAATAGGTCCCTCACTATTCACCAAGCTCCAGCCCCTATCCCACCGCCGCAATGTTGCTTCCTTGTGCCTGTTTTACAAGTACCTCAATGGACTGTGCTCTGATGAACTTGCTGCTCTGGTGCCCCCACGACGCAAATTAACTAGACCAACCCGACAATCTGCCAAATCCCATCCGTTCACTGTGGAGGTCCCCAGATGCCGAAGAGCTTTCTACTCCAAAAGCTTCTTTTCTCGTGCTGCTGGACTCTGGAACTCCCTCCTTGCTCCCTGTTTTCCTGATGGTACTGACATGCAGAAATTTAAAACTAATGTAAACAGACATCTCGCTGCACGGCTCTCAATTTAGGTTGACCAGCCCCCTAAAAAAATTTTGTTTAACTCTCACCCTTTTTCTTAGTAGCCCCTTACATCTACAGTGGCTGTCTGCCTTGTTTGGGGTGAACTATGGTAATATATATATATAAAACATATATATTTAAAATTGTAAAAGAAAGATCACATATTATCTGTATGATAATACGCTAAGCCCATTTTATGTTCGTATGTGCGTCATCACTTTCCACCCCCTTTTATAAAATATTGACTCGTCCGATCGCCGAAGATGCAAAAACGTTATTTTGAAAAGTTTCATCTGTTGACGTTGTTGTGTCGAGCTTGAAACTTGAACTCAAACACTTGTACTTCGGGTTATTATCATATACTTTTGTCCTCGCTCACCCACCCACCCACCCCCCGCCTCCAAAAAATAAAAGTGGTATTTATCTTGGTAAGACACCGCCCATTCTCCAACTCCATCCCCCGTTTTTTCTTTTCTCTCACACTTAGATCCCACTTCCATTTAGAGAACGACTCGCTTGTTTTCCGCTCTGAACAGACCGGAAAACAATGGACGGTCTACTATTTAGAAAGAGTTGAGAGGGTCTTACTAACCGGTTCATGCTTTTCTTTCTCCCACCTCCCGTTATAATCCAATGAATTTTGTTATATATAACCATATTTATGAAGAATAAAAAAATTCAACCAATTGAGGATATCTTAAGTAGGACAGCCCCCTAGAGTAAATGTGGTATTGTGGTGACTGAGATGATTCGAGTAAAGAGTAGGATAGACATTTTTATCACTTTAGACCAAGGATGGCCAACGACGCCCATTTTCTCACACTTTTGATGGCCTTGTGCCTAATTTGCTTTGAATGTAATTTTTTAAATAATGTTTGCAAATAAATAATTCAAAGTGTAGTATCTTCTCTGTCCCAAAATATCATGGGGTCTGCGTTCATGCCAAACGTCCATAGAATAAAAATATGTCACAAACTTCCACAAGAGACGACGGGTGCAAATGTGTTAACTATATTTCACATATTTTTTGCCAAAGAAATTAAATATAATGGTTAAAGGTGAAACATGTTCTGTTATTGCAAAATGCGAATGTTCTGAAAAGTGAAACAATTACACATGTTTTCAAAATGGAACAGGGGTCATTCAAAAAGAGAATTTTACACATGCAGGTGCAAAATGCGAATGTTCTGAAAAGTGAAACAATTACACATGTTTTCAAAATGGAACAGGGGTCATTCAAAAAGAGAATTTTACACATGCAGGTGCAAAATGCGAATGTTCTGAAAAGTGAAACAATTACACATGTTTTCAAAATGGAACAGGGGTCATTCAAAATGAGAATTTTACACATGCAGGTGCAAAATGTGAATGTTCTGAAAAGTGAAACAATTACACATAGTTTCAAAATGGAACAGGGGTCATTCAAAAAGAGAATTTTACACATGCAGGTGCAAAATGCGAATGTTCTGAAAAGTGAAACAATTACACATGGTTTCAAAATAGAACAGGGGTCATTCAAAAAGAGAATTTTACACATGCAGGTGCAAAATGCGAATGTTCTGAAAAGTGAAACAATTACACATGGTTTCAAAATGGAACAGGGGTCATTCAAAAAGAGAATTTTACACATGCAGGTGCAAAATGCGAATGTTCTGAAAAGTGAAACAATTACACATGGTTTCAAAATGGAACAGGGGTCATTCAAAAAGAGAATTTTACACATGCAGGTGCAAAATGCGAATGTTCTGAAAAGTGAAACAATTACACATGGTTTCAAAATGGAACAGGGGTCATTCAAAAAGAGAATTTTACACATGCAGGTGCAAAATGCGAATGTTCTGAAAAGTGAAACAATTACACATGGTTTCAAAATGGAACAGGGGTCATTCAAAAAGAGAATTTTACACATGCAGGTGCAAAATGCGAATGTTCTGAAAAGTGAAACAATTACACATGGTTTCAAAATGGAACAGGGGTCATTCAAAAAGAGAATTTTACACATGCAGGTGCAAAATGCGAATGTTCTGAAAAGTGAAACAATTACACATGTTTTCAAAATGGAACAGGGGTCATTCAAAAAGAGAATTTTACACATGCAGGTGCAAAATGCGAATGTTCTGAAAAGTGAAACAATTACACATGTTTTCAAAATGGAACAGGGGTCATTCAAAATGAGAATTTTACACATGCAGGTGCAAAATGTGAATGTTCTGAAAAGTGAAACAATTACACATGTTTTCAAAATGGAACAGGGGTCATTCAAAAAGAGAATTTTACACATGCAGGTGCAAAATGCGAATGTTCTGAAAAGTGAAACAGTTACACATGTTTTCAAAATGGAACAGGGGTCATTCAAAATGAGAATTTTACACATGCAGGTGCAAAATGCGAATGTTCTGAAATGTGAAACAATTACACATGGTTTCAAAATGGAACAGGGGTCATTCAAAATGAGAATTTTACACATGCAGGTGCAAAATGCGAATGTTCTGAAAAGTGAAACAATTACACATGTTTTCAAAATGAAAAAGGGGTCATTCAAGAAGAGAATTTTACACATGCAGGTGCAAAATGCGAATGTTATGAAAAGTGAAACAATTACACATGTTTTTAAAATGGAACAGGTGTCATTCAAAAAAAGAATTTTACACATGCAGGTGCAAAATGCGAATGTTCTGAAAAGTTAAACAATTACACATGTTTTCAAAATGGAACAGGGGTTATTCAAAAAAAGAGATTTACACATGCAGGTGCAAAATGCGAATGTTCTGAAAAGTGAAACAATTACACATGTTTTCAAAATGAAAAAGGGGTCATTCAAGAAGAGAATTTTACACATGCAGGTGCAAAATGCGAATGTTCTGAGAAGTGAAACAATTACACATGTTCTCAAAATGGAACAGGGGTCATTCAAAAAGAGAATTTTACACATGCAGGTGCAAAATGTGAATGTTCTGAAAAGTGAAACAATTACACATGTTTTCAAAATGGAACAGGGGTCATTCAAAAAGAGAATTTTACACATGCAGGTGCAAAATGCGAATGTTCTGAAAAGTGAAACAATTACACATGGTTTCAAAATGGAACAGGGGTCATTCAAAATGAGAATTTTACACATGCAGGTGCAAAATGCGAATGTTCTGAAATGTGAAACAATTACACATGTTTTCAAAATGGAACAGGGGTCATTCAAAAAAAGAATATTACACATGCAGGTGCAAAATGCGAATGTTCTGAAAAGTGAAACAATTACACATGTTTTCAAAATGAAAAAAAGGTCATTCAAAAAGAGAATTTTACACATGCAGGTGCAAAATGCGAATGTTCTGAAAAGTGAAACAATTACACATGTTTTTAAAATGGAACAGGGGTCATTCAAAATGAGAATTTTACACATGTAGGTGCAAAATGCGAATGTTGTGAAAAGTTAAACAATTACACATGTTTTCAAAATGGAACAGGGGTCATTCAAAAAGAGAATTTTACACATGCAGGTGCAAAATGCGAATGTTCTGAAAAGTGAAACAATTACACATGTTTTCAAAATGAAAAAGGGGTCATTCAAGAAGAGAATTTTACACATGCAGGTGCAAAATGCGAATGTTCTGAGAAGTGAAACAATTACACATGTTCTCAAAATGGAACAGGGGTCATTCAAAAAGAGAAGTTTACACATGCAGGTGCAAAATGTGTATGTTCTGAAAAGTGAAACAATTACACATGTTTTCAAAATGGAACAGGGGTCATTCAAAAAGAGAATTTTACACATGCAGGTGCAAAATGCGAATGTTCTGAAAAGTTAAACAATTACACATGTTTTCAAAATGGAACAGGGGTCATTCAAAAAGAGAATTTTACACATGCAGGTGCAAAATGCGAATGTTCTAAAAAGTGAAACAATTACACATGTTTTCAAAATGGAACAGGGGTCATTCAAAAAGAGAATTTTACACATGCAGGTGCAAAATGCGAATGTTCTGAAAAGTTAAACAATTACACATGTTTTCAAAATGGAACAGGGGTCATTCAAAAAGAGAATTTTACACATGCAGGTGCAAAATGCGAATGTTCTGAAAAGTGAAACAATTACACATGTTTTCAAAATGGAACAGGGGTCATTCAAAAAGAGAATTTTACACATGCAGGTGCAAAATGCGAATGTTCTGAAAAGTGAACCAATTACACATGTTTTCAAAATGGAACAGGGGTCATTCGAAAAAAGAATTTTACACATGCAGGTGCAAAATGCAAATGTTCTGAAAAGTGATACAATTACACATGTTTTCAAAATGGAACAGGGGTCATTCAAAAAGAGAATTTTACACATGCAGGTGCAAAATGCGAATGTTCTGAAAAGTGAAACAATTACACATGTTTTCAAAATGGAACAGGGGTCATTCAAAAAAAGAATTTTACACATGCAGGTGCAAAATGCGAATGTTCTGAAAAGTGATACAATTACACATGTTTTCAAAATGGAACAGGGGTCCTTCAAAAAGAGAATTTTACACATGCAGGTGGAAAATACGAATGTTCTGAAAAGTTAAACAATTACACATGTTTTCAAAATGGAACAGGGGTCATTCAAAAAGAGAATGTTACACATGCAGGTGCAAAATGCGAATGTTCTGAAAAGTGAACCAATTACACATGTTTTCTAAAATGGAACAGGGGTCATTCAAAAAGAGAAGTTTACACATGCAGGTGCAAAATGTGAATGTTCTGAAAAGTGAAACAATTACACATGTTTTCAAAATAGAACAGGGGTCATTCAAAAAGAGAATTTTACACATGCAGGTGCAAAATGCGAATGTTCTGAAAAGTGATACAATTACACATGGTTTCAAAATGGAACAGGGGTCATTCAAAAAGAGAATTTTACACATGCAGGTGCAAAATGCGAATGTTCTGAAAAGTGATACAATTACACATGTTTTCAAAATGGAACAGGGGTCATTCAAAAAGAGAATTTTACACATGCAGGTGCAAAATGCGAATGTTCTGAAAAGTGATACAATTACACATGTTTTCAAAATGGAACAGGGGTCATTCAAAAAGAGAATTTAACACATGCAGGTGCAAAATGCGAATGTTCTGAAAAGTGAAACAATTACACATGTTTTCAAAATGGAACAGGGGTCATTCAAAAAGAGAATTTTACACATGCAGGTGCAAAATGCGAATGTTCTGAAAAGTGAACCAATTACACATGTTTTCTAAAATGGAACAGGGGTCATTCAAAAAGAGAAGTTTACACATGCAGGTGCAAAATGTGAATGTTCTGAAAAGTGAAACAATTACACATGTTTTCAAAATGGAACAGGGGTCATTCAAAAAGAGAATTTTACACATGCAGGTGCAAAATGCGATTGTTCTGAAAAGTGAAACAATTACACATGTTTTCAAAATGGAACAGGGGTCATTCAAAAAAAGAATTTTACACATGCAGGTGCAAAATGCGAATGTTCTGAAAAGTGATACAATTACACATGTTTTCAAAATGGAACAGGGGTCATTCAAAAAGAGAATTTTACACATGCAGGTGCAAAATGCGAATGTTCTGAAAAGTTAAACAATTACACATGTTTTCAAAATGGAACAGGGGTCATTCAAAAAGAGAATTTTACACATGCAGGTGCAAAATGCGAATGTTCTGAAAAGTGAACCAATTACACATGTTTTCTAAAATGGAACAGGGGTCATTCAAAAAGAGAATTTTACACATGCAGGTGCAAAATGTGAATGTTCTGAAAAGTGAAACAATTACACATGTTTTCAAAATGGAACAGGGGTCATTCAAAAAGAGAATTTTACACATGCAGGTGCAAAATGTGAATGTTCTGAAAAGTGAAACAATTACACATGTTTTCTAAAATGGAACAGGGGTCATTCAAAAAGAGAATTTTACACATGCAGGTGCAAAATGCAAATGGTCTGAAAAGTGAAACAATTACACATGTTTTCAAAATGGAACAGGGGTCATTCAAAAAGAGAAGTTTACACATGCAGGTGCAAAATGTGAATGTTCTGAAAAGTGAAACAATTACACATGTTTTCAAAATGGAACAGGGGTCATTCAAAAAGAGAATTTTACACATGCAGGTGCAAAATGCGAATGTTCTGAAAAGTGAAACAATTACACATGTTTTCAAAATGGAACAGGGGTCATTCAAAAAAAGAATTTTACACATGCAGGTGCAAAATGCGAATGTTCTGAAAAGTGATACAATTACACATGTTTTCAAAATGGAACAGGGGTCATTCAAAAAGAGAAGTTTACACATGCAGGTGCAAAATGCGAATGTTCTGAAAAGTTAAACAATTACGCATGTTTTCAAAATGGAACAGGGGTCATTCAAAAAGAGAATTTTACACATGCAGGTGCAAAATGCGAATGTTCTGAAAAGTGAAACAATTACACATGTTTTCTAAAATGGAACAGGGGTCATTCAAAAAGAGAATTTTACACATGCAGGTGCAAAATGTGAATGTTCTGAAAAGTGAAACAATTACACATGTTTTCAAAATGGAACAGGGGTCATTCAAAAAGAGAATTTTACACATGCAGGTGCAAAATGCGAATGTTCTGAAAAGTGAAACAATTACACATGTTTTCTAAAATGGAACAGGGGTCATTCAAAATGAGAATTTTACACATGCAGGTGCAAAATGCGAATGTTCTGAAAAGTGAACCAATTACACATGTTTTCTCAAATGGAACAGGGGTCATTCAAAAAGAGAAGTTTACACATGCAGGTGCAAAATGTGAATGTTCTGAAAAGTGAAACAATTACACATGTTTTCAAAATGGAACAGGGGTCATTCAAAAAGAGAATTTTACACATGCAGGTGCAAAATGCGAATGTTCTGAAAAGTGAAACAATTACACATGTTTTCAAAATGGAACAGGGGTCATTCAAAAAGAGAATTTTGCACATGTAGGTGCAAAATTGTAGAAGTGGTAGTTAATTACTTCAGGACATGTAAATGTTTTGATCTTCTAAAGCTGGCTGATACGGATCCATTTGACGTAGATCAGTATCTTCTGACGAAGAGATAGTGTTGCATAGCCGTCTCGAATGAGGCCGTGGCAGTTTATTGCTCAGTATACCCGTCCCGGAATGGGCCCTGGCTTTTGTCGCTGAAACAACTGGTCATTTTTAACACCAAAAAGGTGTATGTTGCATACCTTTTAATTTCTCGTACCTTCTCTTCGTCCTCGTCGCGTGGAGGGGTGTGTCGTCTAGTGGTTGAATTATTTCTTCTTTATTTATTTCTACCGTGAACCTCGTCGTCCGTTGTGTCTGCAACAAAACCTTTATAACACAAATTCACGAGGCAACAATCTTTAAAACTTTCATTTGTTTATTTTAGGCGTGAGATCTCTGTCGGCTTGGTGATGCTTCGCTAACGTCGAGGGAGAGACCTAATTACTACTCTCTGTCGGCCCGCTTCCAAAACCCAGACTGGCAAAACTCTGTTCCCCACACAAAAGCCCGTGACGTCACAGAGCCCCCATGCGCAGGTGCATCCGTCACAGCCTGACTCCCTTGAACCCACGACCTAAAAGGTCTGATCAAAATGGTGGCCTGTCAACGCTTGTGAGCTCCGACTGTGAGAACCAGTTTATTCTGCACTCGACTGTACGGGTCCACCCGCACTAAATCGCACAAGCAAAACCGAACGATCTCCCCACACATGCGTCCACTTCAAGATGCGTCCGGCCCTACTGGGCCATTATCCAACAATTGCGCTGATGGGTAGACGAGATAATGTGAACCGCATATATGTCGTATGTCGCTGGAGAACTGGGAAATGAAGTCCAAATGTCTTGAGTCACAAGGAAAATGTCCGGCTTAGCACGTAATGTTAACGTAAGTGAACGATAAACAGTATAAATAGCAAATTGGCGACCTTCCAACGCGTGGCGAAAATGTTTAAGAGCTAAGTAAATAGCCAAAAATTCACGTCTATCAAGAGATAGACCATCACAAACAAATATATTCGGAAACTACATTAACACCAGAGTATTTAGATACGTATATTTCACTGTGGACGAGTGGTTATAGCACTTGTCTTTGGGCTGGACGACCCGGGTTCGATCCCACTTACGGCATGCGAATTTTCGGGTCTGAAAACTCCCTCTGTCCACCCAGCAGTAAATGGGTACCTGACTAAAACTCAGGGAAGGTTCAAGGCAGCGGAAGGAGAGGGATGTGCTCCGCCTTCCATATGCTGTGCCCTAGACACGGTGATTCTTAACAAATCACCGCCGCTACGGCCATGGGCAGTGTGCGATGTCGGCAACGACACTCGTGCGCGTCCAGGCTATGCGACCGTTACCTTTACCTTTTATTTCACTTTGAATAATGGCTGTACAATAATATCGTACAGTCTGCGTTCGTGCCGAACGTTAATAGAATGGAAAGATATCACGAACTCTGACAAGGGAGTTGGCAATAGACAACCATTAATTTGAACCCAATCGGATTATTAGTTTACAAATTACAGTTATTTAAGTGAAGCCAGTATTGTAAAATTTCAAAACAATGGAAAATCTGAAGTTAGTGTGTTCATAAAGTATTGTAACACAACTTCCTATTCCAGTAGGTTTTTTTTTCAAAGAATTGCAGCTTGTGGAACTCTCTTCCTGCTGACTGTTTTCCTCCTACATATAACCAGATATGTTCTGAAACCACATTAGCCAAAATACCTAGATAAGTCTGTTTCAGTTTGATAAAAAGTGGTACAATTATAGTGCGGTGATCCGGGCGTCCATAAAATGGAAATGTTTTCCGGCACGACAACCATATGCAACAGATGAACGCTACAACTGTGGAATCTCCACGGATTCCACAAATGGCACTATACATTGATTCGATCGGTCATCGATACCTGCGGTTTCACGGAAATATTAGAAATCCCGCTCGTTTGTGCTTAAGAATCTCACGTGTGTCTGTTCTTCAGCCGATGGTCATGTACTTTTCAGACTTTTCGACTGAAGAGCGGTTACACTTGACATTCTTTAGGCTAACGAGCGGAAAAACTTTATTTTAATGGAAATCGCTCCAGACATGGCAGTAAGTCACTTTTGTTCTGTTTATGTGTATAAACAAAAGCCACTCGAGTATAAGCGTTAATGGGATGGAATATATTGTGAGTTGAATGATAGAAAACTATTATGAGGGGATTGAAAATTTGATTACGTGTGATGCCGGTTATTTTATACGTACATAAAAGTAATCCATGGACACGTGTTTCTGGCTCACAGCCGTCATCAGCATGGCTAACTTAGACAAGAATCGAACCTTCGATATTGAGGCTTTGTTGACATTTGTTGTTTGTTTCTTTTTATGGAAATCGCTCCAGACAAGACATGAAGCCACTTGATGTCAAGTGCATCTGTTCTTCAGTCGATGGTCATGTACTTTTCAGACTTTTCGACTGAAGAGCGGTTACACTTGATATTCTTTATGGATTTTTTTTCATGGAAATCGCTCCAGACAAGGCATGAAGCCACTTGATGTAAGGAGAATGAAAAATGATTATCGCAAAGCCAGGAGATGCCTGTTGGCCTTAGTCTTGAAAATATCAAGGCTATAGGTAGGAAGAAAACAGTCCGCTCCAGACAAGGCATGAAGCCACTTGATGTAAGGAGAATGAAAAATGATTATCGCAAAGCCAGGAGATGCCTGTTGGCCTTAGTCTTGAAAATATCAAGGCTATAGGTAGGAAGAAAACAGTCCGCTCCAGACAAGGCATGAAGCCACTTGATGTAAGGAGAATGAAAAATGATTATCGCAAAGCCAGGAGATGCCTGTTGGCCTTAGTCTTGAAAATATCAAGGCTATAGGTAGGAAGAAAACAGTCCGCTCCAGACAAGGCATGAAGCCACTTGATGTAAGGAGAATGAAAAATGATTATCGCAAAGCCAGGAGATGCCTGTTGGCCTTAGTCTTGAAAATATCAAGGCTATAGGTAGGAAGAAAACAGTCCGCTCCAGACAAGGCATGAAGCCACTTGATGTAAGGAGAATGAAAAATGATTATCGCAAAGCCAGGAGATGCCTGTTGGCCTTAGTCTTGAAAATATCAAGGCTATAGGTAGGAAGAAAACAGTCAGCAGAAAGAGAGTTCCACAAGCCTGCAGTTCTTGGATAGAAGCTACTGAAATAGGAAACTGCATTACAATGAGAGAATTGATAGAGACCACTAGACTGACGAGTCACACGAGCTGGGACAAAGGAAGCAGGGAATAGATGAGACAATTCTGAAGAACACGTGCCATAATAGTATTCATAAAAAAGACTGAGACTAGCAACATCACGTCTGGGAGGGCGAGATGGTGTAGAGAAGAAGAAGAAAGAGCGGGACCAATCAATTTCTCGAATTTCCGTGAAACCGCCGGTATCGATGGCGGATCGAATTAATGTATAGTTTTATGTGTAATAAAAGTGATTGTTAAACATTCACGAAGTTCATGCACTACGAGTACTTGATGACTCAAGGATATATATATATATATATATATATATATATATATATATATATATATATATATATATATATACAAGTATCATTAAAAATAACGGACATCTTGTGTCTGGTTATTTTTTCTAAGATCCTTTCCGTTTTTCTGATTAGGTTCTTAATTTCAGACGGAAACTGGCTGATAAAATTGCCATAGCTTCCCAAAGCGCTTTCGGACCCTTCCAAGTCCATCGTCAGTGGAGCAATGTTAGAACTAAGAACCTAATCAGAAAAACGGAAAGGATCTTAGAAAAAATAACCAGACACAAGATGTCCGTTATTTTTAATGATACTTGTATAAAAGAAAAGATGCTGCCAAGATACACACATATATATATATATATATATATATATATATATATATATATATATATATATATATGGGTGTGTGTGTGTGTGTGTGTGTGTGTGTGTGTGTGTGTGTGTATGTGTGTGTGCGTGTGCGCGCGTACCCAACTATGTGTGTTCTAAGAAAATTATTTGTTTATATATCTTAAATAGGATCTAAATTACTATTAATTAATCGGATTGAAAATAGGTTGAGATAATAAACTAATCATTATGATAGTTTTAAACGTGTAAATACAACGAGCGAGACTGATGCCCACAATAGGCGTCTCGTTGCTAATAATAGAACTTCGTTTAAATAAGTTTCTTTTTAATTAGTAAGCAGTGTTGCAAGCTTCGATGTAAACGTAATTTGGTTTGCCGTTTCATGTGGAATCATACTTTTTGACGATTTAAATCATTTCGGCCGATTTCCGTGACTTCGCGTCGACAACGATCGGGCAGGTCGCGGAAACTCCCGAGCGCAGACGGAATAATATCATTTTTTTTCTTTCTTTTATCTCATAAAAACATTGACCAAAATTTTACACCCCCCCCCTTAAAAACACATTATTTTCACCAAAAAAAAATGATTTTTATCTATGTATTTTTTCTTTGAATTTATTCGTCTTATATTAGCGTCTGCCAGTCTTCCAGTTAGAGCTTGGCAGTTTGAATGCAGGGCTTGACTATCGCTAAGAACGGGAGCCCGAACCCTAACGGAAACCCTAACCCTAAACCAAAACCCCAAACCCTAAACCCGACCTAAACCCTACCCCTAACCCAGTTTTCTTTCTTTCTTTCTTTTATGTTAGCAAGAAGAAAAAAAGAAAAAAAGAAAAACAAATGAAAAAGCAAACATTGACAAAATCACCCTCCCCCCAAAAAAAAAAAAAAATTTCTTTCCACACATTTGATTGAAAATGGTTCATTTGATCCCCCCACCCCCTACAGTTTGTTCAGTTTTTATTTTTTTATCTATGTATTTTTTTCTTTGAATGTATTCGTCTTATATTATCGCCTGCTAGTCTTCCATTAACGCTTGGCGTTTTCGTCTCGGCAACTCTCGGCCGCTTCCGCGACCTGCCCGATCGTTGCCGACGCGAAGTCACGGAAATCAGGCGCGTCATCTATAACAACACCTCATTTTCAAATCATATTCCAAATAAACGAGAATACACAAAAATATTATAGTTGTTTACAGCTGTTTAAAGGCGATTTTTATTTTAGTCATCTATTTTAATTTTTTTCAAAATACCAGATCATTTTCAGAACAGAATTTTTCGTTACAACCTCCCATGTGAAAATTCAAATATTTCAGATTTGCATTCAACTTCATCCATAGTCATTAGACACCAATTAAGCAATATTACTTGATCTTCAATTTCTTCTAAAGACTCATGAAGTTTTATACTTAAATTGTAGAAATTTGCTAGAATAAAAATCATATAATGGATTTTAGCTAAAATTGGAATACGGATTCTAGACATAAGGTTTAGTATCATTTCATCTTGATTTTAATCTCCGTAAGGTGACATAAACGTTCTTTTCGAGGAATTAATAAGTGATTAGCTCCCTTACATCATCTCGATAGATTCGCGTCTGACGTTTTGAATTCATCTCCCCTTATTATACCGCTTTAAACCGGTGCACACTATAGACCATGGTTTCTGGACCATTTTCCCGTTAAGTACCCCCGTTAAATACTCCGAACTATGACGCCTTGCCTGGAAATATGTACGGTTTTTATCACCTAAATATTTAATGTATTTTATGTAAGTGGTTTTATTGGTGATTGCAGCGTTTCTTATTTTGTACGCTTCTATTATAATCAAAAAATAACACACACACACACACACATATATATATATATATATATATATATATATATATATATATATATAAATTTAAATTAAATAAGTGGAGCCATCTTGAATAAAGTAAAAAGTAAGAAGAGGGAAAAAAAAGAATTTTTTGTTAATGTATAATTATCGAATAAAACAATTAAGAAGTTTCGTTACGAATAAAAGTGGAAAAAAAAACAACCCAAGGTACCTTTCGTCCGACACATTTTCAAGGGGGAACGTCGGTGGAATATCGTTTTAAAGTAATAAAAAAAGAAAAGATGGTTTTTACAAGGGGAAAGAGAGAAAAAATTTTTTATAAAGAACCATGGAGAGCAAAAAAGAAAAAAAAATACAACAAAAAAAAAGAAAAAAAAGGGCACAAATCACAGGAAAGGAATGAACTATCGCCAAAACCTTAGAAACAATCACGCAAAATGGAAAAAATGATAATCGACATACTGCAGGCAAAGTCTTTTTTTTTTTAATTTTTTTTTTTTTAGAGGTGTCTAAATTGATCTAATTTATGAGACAACATCAGTTGAAAGGACGGGGGACAAATTTACCACAACTATATACAGGAAACCGACGTTTACGGGCCTGTATATTAGTTGGGATTCTTTTGTCCCCATGAGCAGGAAGATCAGTTTAGTAAATAATCATATTCACCGTGCACTGATGATCTGCACTTCTGGTAAACTTGCGGTTGAACTGAAAAAGTTGACAGAAATGCTTGCTAATAATGGATTCCCGGAAGGGCCTAATTTCTAGGTGCATACGTACAAAGCTTGCGAAATTTAAAGGTGACAGTTTCATTGGTCCACCCAAATGTCCGGTTTATCTGAAATTCCCTTACATTGGTTCCACCAGTAAGGGATTTTCGGATAAAATCACTTCAGCTGTTTCACGGTGCTATTTCGCAGTACAGCCTCGAGTGGTGTTCCACACAAGGACTGCTTTCCCAGCTTTCAAGAAGGACGTACTACCGACACTTCAAAAAAGCCACATAGTATACCATTTTAAATGTCATTGTGAAGCTGACTATGTCGGTCGTACAGTACAACGATTGGGAGTGAGAGTGGCCCAACACATCCTGGCTTATTTTCGTAATTCACGCGCCCTGAGGAGAAATGCATCGACGGACGTAGCCGGATCTTTGCAACGAAGATCCGGACGTCTACAAAGTACATTTGAACGCTCACAGGTCCATGAGTCATCTATTGGACAGCACCTATACGATAACAAAAAAATGTGGCAAGAACTATACAGATGATTGGTTTCGTATCGTGCACAAGGCCCGTTCTAAACACCATATGAAGGTTCTGGAGGCCGTGAGCGTTACCAGACGAAAACCCTTACTCTGCAGGCAAAAGGAGTTGTCTCACAAATTAGATCTATTTAGAGACCTCTAAAAAATAAAAATTTTTAATTAAAAAAAGACTTTGCCTGCAGTATGTCGATTATCATTTTTTCCATTTTGCGTGATTGTTTCTAAGGTTTTGGCGATAGTTCATTCCTTTCCTGTGATTTGTGCCCTTTTTTTTCTTTTTTTTTCTTTTTTTTTGTTGTGGTTTTTTTTTCTTTTGCTCTCCATGGTTCTTTATAAAAAAACTTGTTTTCTCTCTTTCCCCTTGTAAAAACCATCTTTTCTTTTTTTTATTACTTTAAAACGATATTCCACCGACGTTCCCCCTTGAAAATGTGTCGGACGAAACGTACCTTGGGTTGGGGTTTTTTTTTCCACTTTTATTCGTAACGAAAAGTCAGGTTCATATTAGATTCCAATAACCATGTTTTTATTTTATTATTTTTATTTTCATTTTTTCCCATTTCCAGAAAACATAGCATTTCTGTGAGATATATTTTTACGGCCTGTTTCATTTGTCTCGTGCCAAACAACATTTTTTTATATTTGCTCTGTTGTCACTAATTGACAATCATCGATCTGAATCTTTTCAGGAGACTGCAAAGTAAAAGGGCACTTATGCTAATACATATATTTTCATTATCTCTCTCTCTCTCTCTCTCTCTCTCTCTATATATATATATATATATATATATATATATATATATATATATATATATTTATGCAAACATTGTTAAAAATAACAGAATTCGTCTGCTTAATTATACCTTTTTTATTTGTTCAATTTTTCTGATGTTTTTTTTTTTGTATTAAAATCAAAAACAATAATAAATGTTCCATGGGTTTTACATGTTTCACGAACGTTTTCGATTCTTCGTCGAATCATCCTCAGGTGTCAAAAGCAAATGAACAAAAAAGCTGGAAAAAGAAGAGGTTTTTTTTAAGACGGCGGAGAAACGCGCAGTGAACGTTTTTCGCATTGTTCCAGGAAGTCGTTGACGATTTCAATTCAGCAACGCTGGATGGCATCACAGAACAAAATCGCATTACGTTAAACATTTTAAAATGTTACCACTGGTTTAATATGTGGTGTTCTTAATTTTAGGTTGTTGAGTTTTTATGTAGATAGCTTCAAGTATTTTTAATTGTTTTAAAATTGGTTTCGGAATGTATAATTTTAGTGCTATTAACTAGAATTTGTCTTAAAATCAGAGGGAGGGCAGTTTTTTCTCCCTTTTTAAATTTTTTTTTATCTTTTTGTTTTTGTCAAGAGATCTTTTTAAGCTTCTAACCATCCCTTTAAGTGCAATTGTTTGTATTTCTTTTGCACTCGGTTCACCGAGTATATTCGCTTTTGAAATTTTTTTCCATTAGTCCCGTTTCTCTTATAATTACTTGTATGATGGAGATTTTCCTAAGATTCCAGTTTCTTTTCATGTCGTATATTAGACCTTGGTATTTCGTAATCTTTTCCCTTTCAGCTCTGTTGAATCCTGCATCATTAGGGACACTGACTTCAACTAAGGTTGCTACTTTCTCTCTTTTGTCCCATATTACGATGTCAGGTTTAACAGCTCCGTTTTCTAGATATGTAGCTGTAGGGATTGAATAGTCATAGTGGATGGTGTATAAATTATTTCCAACTGTTTTCCTGGTATATGCTCCCAGGACTTGCTGCTACACTGGATATTCAACTTTTTACAAATAGTCCAGTGAAGATATTTACACACTCCGTTGTGTCGCATTGTATAATAGCTATCCCCCAGGAGAACCTTACAACTGGATGTCAGGTGGCTCACACTCTCTACTTCAGTGTGGCAGAACCTGCACTTGTTATTGTTGCTGAGACCACTCATCTTTTTAAAGGCATTTGTCATCAAGCCTTGATCTTGAGCAGCCATTATCATTCTCTCCTGATCATAGTGGAGAGACCCTCTTTTCAGCCAGTCTACAAAGCCTTCCTTATCTATATATTCCTGGAATAATTCACCTAGGAAATACTTAGCACGTTGTTGGTTGGCCCATTCTTCCAGTTTTCTGGAATTGAAGGTCTTGGTGTATTTCTGACGGCTTTTGCGGGCTATTTCTGTGGCAGGATTGTTGTCTGTTTCTACCTCATTTGTAAGACGGTCCTGTCCAAAATGTGTGTATGGAATTTAACCGTTCAATGTGTATTACAACTTCTGTTTTGTATTAACCAAATATTTTGTGAATAATACTCAAAGTCTTTTTTTAATTAAAAAAAAATTTTTTTTTAGAGGTCTCTAAATAGATCCAATTTGTGAGACAACTCCTTTTGCCTGCAGAGTAAGGGTTTTCGTCTGGTAACGCTCACGGCCTCCAGAACTTTCAGATGGTGTTTTGAACGGGCCTTGTGCACGATACGAAACCAATCATCGGTATAGTTCTCGCCACATTTTTTGTTATCGTATAGGTGCTGTCCAATAGATGACTCATGGACCTGTGAGCGTTCAAATGTACTTTGTAGACGTCCGGATCTTCGTTGCAAAGATCCGGCTACGTCCGTCGATGCATTTCTCCTCAGGGCGCGTGAATTACGAAAACAAGCCGGGATGTGTTGGGCCACTCTCACTCCCAATCGTTGTACTGTACGACCGACATAGTCAGCTTCACACTGACATTTAAAATGGTATACTATGTGGCTTTTTTGAAGTGTCGGTAGTACGTCCTTCTTGAAAGTTGGGAAAGCAGTCCTTGTGTGAAACACCACTCGAGGCTGTACTGCGAAATAGCACCGTGAAACAGCTGAAGTGATTTTATCCGAAAATCCCTTACTGGTGGAACCAATGTAAGGCAATTTCAGATAAACCGGACATTTGGGTGGACCGTATCATTCTTTTGCTTTAATTTGTATATATTATATTTACTTTACATATATTTAGATTTAAGCTGCATGGTTATTCTATTTTTAATTTTGTATTGTCGTTATAATATCCTACTACCATTTTTATTTCTATTTTTATTTTATCAGTATTATTTGTATCAGTATTATTTGTATCAGTATTATTTGTATCAGTATTATTTGTATCAGTATTATTTGCTGTAATGTTACACTTTATATTTACACTGCAGTTTTTCAAAAAATACTTCGAAAGATATGTTTATAGATAATTGTTTTTTACAATTGTTCTATTTAAAAAAATGTTTTTAATTTTATTAATTTTGAATATTTATTAAATTTTCTTTTTTTTAATTTTTTTATTATGATTTAATTGTGATTTCTTAAGGTCTTAATAATTTCTGCATTTTTAATCATTTTGTAATTATTTTTATTGTAATTACTTAATAGTGTCTGCATTTTTAATAATTTTGTAATTATCTTAATTGTGATTCTTAATAATGTCTGCATTTTTAATCATTTTGTAATCATTTTAATTGTAATTTCTTAATAGTGTCTGCATTTTTCATAATTTTGTAATAATTTTAATTGTGATTTCTTAATAATGTCTGCATTTTTAATCATTTTGTAATCATTTTAATGGTAATTTCTTAATAGTGTCGGCATTTTTCATAATTTTGTAATTATTTTAATTGTGATTTCTTAATTATGTCTGCATTTTTTATAATTTTGTAATTATTTTAATTGTGATTTCTTAATAATGTCTGCATTTTTAATCATTTTGTAATCATTTTAATGATAATTTCTTAATAATGTCTGCATTTTTAATCATTTTGTAATCATTTTTATTGTAATTTCTTAATAGTGTCTGCATTTTTAATCATTTTGTAATCATTTTAATTGTAATTTCTTAATAATGTCTGCATTTTTAATCATTTTGTAATCATTTTTATTGTAATTTCTTAATAGTGTCTGCATTTTTAATCATTTTGTAATCATTTTAATTGTAATTTCTTAATAGTGTCTGCATTTTTCATAATTTTGTAATTATTTTAATTGTGATTCCTTAATAATGTCTGCATTTTTAATCATTTTGTAATCATTTTAATTGTAATTTCTTAATAGTGTCTGCATATTTCATAATTTTGTAATTATTTTAATTGTGATTTCTTAATTATGTCTGCATTTTTTATAATTTTATAATCATTTTAATTGTGATTTCTTAATAATGTCTGCATTTTTAATCATTTTGTAATCATTTTAATTGTAATTTCTTAATAATGTCTGCATTTTTAATCATTTTGTAATCATTTTAATGATAATTTCTTAATAGTGTCGGCATTTTTCATAATTTTGTAATTATTTTAATTGTGATTTCTTAATTATGTCTGCATTTTTTATAATTTTATAATCATTTTAATTGTGATTTCTTAATAATGTCTGCATTTTTAATCATTTTGTAATCATTTTAATTGTAATTTCTTAATAGTGTCTGCATTTTTCATAATTTTGTAATTATTTTAATTGTGATTTCTTAATAATGTCTGCATTTTTCATAATTTTGTAATCATTTTAATGGTAATTTCTTAATAGCGTCTGCATTTTTCATGATTTTGTAATCATTTTAATTGTGATTTCTTAATAATGTCTGCATTTTTAATCATTTTGTAATCATTTTAATGGTAATTTCTTAATAGTGTCTGCATTTTTCATAATTTTGTAATCATTTTAATTGTGATTTCTTAATAATGTCTGCATTTTTCATAATTTTGTAATCATTTTAATGGTAATTCCTTAATAGTGTCTGCATTTTTCATAATTTTGTTATCATTTTAATTGTGATTTCTTAATTATGTCTGCATTTTTAATCATTTTGAAATCATTTTAATTGTGATTTTTTAATAGTGTCTGCATTTTTCATAATTGTGTAATTATTTTAATTGTGATTCCTTAATAATGTCTGCATTTTTAATCATTTTGTAATCATTTTAATTGTAATTTCTTAATTATGTCTGCATTTTTCATAATTGTGTAATGATTTTAATTGTGATTCCTTAATAATGTCTGCATTTTTAATCATTTTGTAATCATTTTAATTGTGATTTCTTAATTATGTCTGCATTTTTCATAATTTTGAAATCATTTTTATTGTGATTCCTTAATAATGTCTGCATTTTTAATCATTTTGTAATCATTTTAATTGTAATTTCTTAATTATGTCTGCATTTTTCATAATTGTGTAATTATTTTAATTGTGATTCCTTAATAATGTCTGCATTTTCAATCATTTTGTAATCATTTTAATTGTAATTTCTTAATAGTGTCTGCATTTTTCATAATTTTGTAATCATTTTAATTGTGATTTCTTAATAATGTCTGCATTTTTAATCATTTTGTTATCATTTTAATGGTAATTTCTTAATAGTGTCGGCATTTTTCATAATTTTGTAATCATTTTAATTGTGATTTCTTAATAATGTCTGCATTTTTAATCATTTTGTAATCATTTTAATAGTAATTTCTTAATAGTGGCTGCATTTTTCATAATTTTGTAATCATTTTAATTGTGATTTCTTAATTATGTCTGCATTTTTTATAATTTTGTAATCATTTTAATTGTGATTTCTTAATTATGTCTGCATTTTTAATCATTTTGTAATCATTTTAATGATAATTTCTTAATAGTGTCTGCATTTTTCATAATTTTGTAATCTTTTTCATTGTGATTTCTTTATAATGTCTGCATTTTTAATCATTTTGTAATCATTTTAATGATACTTTCTTAATAGTGTCTGCATTTTTCATAATTTTGTAATCATTTTAATTGTGATTTCTTAATAATGTCTGCATTTTTAATCATTTTGTAATCATTTAAATGATAATTTCTTAATAGTGTCTGCATTTTTCATAATTTTGTAATTATTTTAATTGTGATTACTTAATAATGTCAGCATTTTTCATAATTTTGTAATCATTTTTATTGTAATTGTTTAAGAATGAACCTATTTTTTATAATTTTGTAATTATATTAATTGTAATTTCTTAATATTGTCTGCATTTTTCATAATTTTGTAATTATTTTAATTGTGATTTCTTAATAATGTCTGCATTTTTAATCATTTTGTAATCATTTTAATGATAATTTCTTAATAGTGTCTTCATTTTTCATAATTTTTTAATTATTTTAATTGTGATTTCTTAATAATGTCTGCATTTTTAATCATTTTGTAATCATTTTAATGGTAATTATTTAATAGTGTCGGCATTTTTAATAATTTTGTAATTATTTTAATTGTGATTTCTTAATAATGTCTGCATTTTTAATCATTTTGTAATCATTTTAATGGTAATTTCTTAATAGTGTCGGCATTTTTCATAATTTTGTAATTATTTTAATTGTAATTTCTTAATTATGCCTGCATTTTGTATAATTTTATAATCATTTTAATTGTGATTTCTTAATAATGTCTGCATTTTTAATCATTTTGTAATCATTTTAATGATAATTTCTTAATAGTGTCTGCATATTTCATAATTTTGTAATTATTTTAATTGTGATTTCTTAATTATGTCTGCATTTTTTATAATTTTGTAATCATTTCAATTGTGATTTCTTAATAATGTCTGCATTTTTAATCGTTTTGTAATCATTTTAATGATAATTTCTTAATAGTGTCTGCACTTTTCATAATTTTGTAATCATTTTAATTGTGATTTCTTAATAATGTCTGCATTTTTAATCATTTTGTAATTATTTTAATTGTAATTTCTTAATAGTGTCTGCATTTTTCATAATTTTGTAATGATTTTAATTGTGATTTCTTAATAGTGTCTGCACTTTTCATAATTTTGTAATCATTTTAATTGTGATTTCTTAATAATGTCTGCATTTTTAATCATTTTGTAATTATTTTAATTGTAATTTCTTAATAGTGTCTGCACTTTTAATAATTTTGTAATCATTTTAATTGTGATTTCTTAATAATGTCTGCATTTTTAATAATTTTGTAATTATTTTAATTGTAATTTCTTAATAGTGTCTGCACTTTTCATAATTTTGTAATCATTTTAATTGTGATTTCTTAATAATGTCTGCATTTTTAATCATTTTGTAATCATTTTAATAGTAATATCTTAATAGTGTCTGCACTTTTAATAATTTTGTAATCCTTTTCATTGTGATTTCTTTATAATGTCTGCATTTTTAATCATTTTGTAATCATTTTAATGATACTTTCTTAATAGTGTCTGCATTTTTCATAATTTTGTAATCATTTTAATTGTGATTTCTTAATAATGTCTGCATTTTTAATCATTTTGTAATCATTTAAATGATAATTTCTTAATAGTGTCTGCATTTTTCATAATTTTGTAATTATTTTAATTGTGATTACTTAATAATGTCAGCATTTTTCATAATTTTGTAATCGTTTTTATTGTAATTGTTTAAGAATGAACCTATTTTTTATAATTTTGTAATTATATTAATTGTAATTTCTTAATATTGTCTGCATTTTTCATAATTTTGTAATTATTTTAATTGTGATTTCTTAATAATGTCTGCATTTTTAATCATTTTGTAATCATTTTAATGATAATTTCTTAATAGTGTCTTCATTTTTCATAATTTTTTAATTATTTTAATTGTGATTTCTTAATAATGTCTGCATTTTTAATCATTTTGTAATCATTTTAATGGTAATTATTTAATAGTGTCGGCATTTTTAATAATTTTGTAATTATTTTAATTGTGATTTCTTAATAATGTCTGCATTTTTAATCATTTTGTAATCATTTTAATGGTAATTTCTTAATAGTGTCGGCATTTTTCATAATTTTGTAATTATTTTAATTGTGATTTCTTAATTATGTCTGCATTTTTTATAATTTTGTAATCATTTTAATTGTGATTTCTTAATAATGTCTGCATTTTTAATCATTTTGTAATCATTTTAATGATAATTTCTTAATAGTGTCTGCATATTTCATAATTTTGTAATTATTTTAATTGTGATTTCTTAATTATGTCTGCATTTTCTATAATTTTGTAATCATTTTAATTGTGATTTCTTAATAATGTCTGCATTTTTAATCATTTTGTAATCATTTTAATGATACTTTCTTAATAGTGTCTGCATTTTTCAGCATTTTGTAATCATTTTAATTGTGATTTCTTAATTATGTCTGCATTTTTCATAATTTTGTAATCATTTTAATGGTAATTTCTTAATAGTGTCTGCATTTTTCATACTTTTGTAATTATTTTAATTGTGATTTCTTAATTATGTCTGCATTTTTTATAATTTTGTAATCATTTCAATTGTGATTTCTTAATAATGTCTGCATTTTTAATCGTTTTGTAATCATTTTAATGATAATTTCTTAATAGTGTCTGCACTTTTCATAATTTTGTAATCATTTTAATTGTGATTTCTTAATAATGTCTGCATTTTTAATCATTTTGTAATTATTTTAATTGTAATTTCTTAATAGTGTCGGCATTTTTCATAATTTTGTAATGATTTTAATTGTGATTTCTTAATAATGTCTGCATTTTTAATAGTTTTGTAATCATTTTAATGATAATTTCTTAATAGTGTCTGCACTTATTCATAATTTTGTAATCATTTTAATTGTGATTTCTTAATAATGTCTGCATTTTTAATCATTTTGTAATTATTTTAATTGTAATTTCTTAATAGTGTCTGCATTTTTCATAATTTTGTAATGATTTTAATTGTGATTTCTTAATAGTGTCTGCACTTTTCATAATTTTGTAATCATTTTAATTGTGATTTCTTAATAATGTCTGCATTTTTAATCATTTTGTAATTATTTTAATTGTAATTTCTTAATAGTGTCTGCACTTTTAATAATTTTGTAATCATTTTAATTGTGATTTCTTAATAATGTCTGCATTTTTAATCATTTTGTAATTATTTTAATTGTAATTTCTTAATAATGTCTGCACTTTTCATAATTTTGTAATCATTTAAATTGTGATTTCTTAATAATGTCTGCATTTTTAATCATTTTGTAATCATTTTAATTGTAATTTCTTAATAGTGTCTGCATTTTTCATAATTTTGTAATTATTTTAATTGTGATTTCTTAATAATGTCTGCATTTTTAATCATTTTGTAATCATTTTAATGATAATTTCTTAATAGTGTTAGCATTTTTCATAATTTTGTAATGATTTTAATTGTGATTTCTTAATAGTGTCTGCACTTTTCATAATTTTGTAATCATTTTAATTGTGATTTCTTAATAATGTCTGCATTTTTAATCATTTTGTAATTATTTTAATTGTAATTTCTTAATAGTGTCTGCACTTTTAATAATTTTGTAATCCTTTTCATTGTGATTTCTTTATAATGTCTGCATTTTTAATCATTTTGTAATCATTTTAATGATACTTTCTTAATAGTGTCTGCATTTTTCATAATTTTGTAATCATTTTAATTGTGATTTCTTAATAATGTCTGCATTTTTAATCATTTTGTAATCATTTAAATGATAATTTCTTAATAGTGTCTGCATTTTTCATAATTTTGTAATTATTTTAATTGTGATTACTTAATAATGTCAGCATTTTTCATAATTTTGTAATCGTTTTTATTGTAATTGTTTAAGAATGAACCTATTTTTTATAATTTTGTAATTATATTAATTGTAATTTCTTAATATTGTCTGCATTTTTCATAATTTTGTAATTATTTTAATTGTGATTTCTTAATAATGTCTGCATTTTTAATCATTTTGTAATCATTTTAATGATAATTTCTTAATAGTGTCTTCATTTTTCATAATTTTTTAATTATTTTAATTGTGATTTCTTAATAATGTCTGCATTTTTAATCATTTTGTAATCATTTTAATGGTAATTATTTAATAGTGTCGGCATTTTTCATAATTTTGTAATTATTTTAATTGTGATTTCTTAATAATGTCTGCATTTTTAATCATTTTGTAATCATTTTAATGGTAATTTCTTAATAGTGTCGGCATTTTTCATAATTTTGTAATTATTTTAATTGTGATTTCTTAATTATGTCTGCATTTTTTATAATTTTGTAATCATTTTAATTGTGATTTCTTAATAATGTCTGCATTTTTAATCATTTTGTAATCATTTTAATGATAATTTCTTAATAGTGTCTGCATATTTCATAATTTTGTAATTATTTTAATTGTGATTTCTTAATTATGTCTGCATTTTCTATAATTTTGTAATCATTTTAATTGTGATTTCTTAATAATGTCTGCATTTTTAATCATTTTGTAATCATTTTAATGATACTTTCTTAATAGTGTCTGCATTTTTCAGCATTTTGTAATCATTTTAATTGTGATTTCTTAATTATGTCTGCATTTTTCATAATTTTGTAATCATTTTAATGGTAATTTCTTAATAGTGTCTGCATTTTTCATACTTTTGTAATTATTTTAATTGTGATTTCTTAATTATGTCTGCATTTTTTATAATTTTGTAATCATTTCAATTGTGATTTCTTAATAATGTCTGCATTTTTAATCGTTTTGTAATCATTTTAATGATAATTTCTTAATAGTGTCTGCACTTTTCATAATTTTGTAATCATTTTAATTGTGATTTCTTAATAATGTCTGCATTTTTAATCATTTTGTAATTATTTTAATTGTAATTTCTTAATAGTGTCGGCATTTTTCATAATTTTGTAATGATTTTAATTGTGATTTCTTAATAATGTCTGCATTTTTAATAGTTTTGTAATCATTTTAATGATAATTTCTTAATAGTGTCTGCACTTTTCATAATTTTGTAATCATTTTAATTGTGATTTCTTAATAATGTCTGCATTTTTAATCATTTTGTAATTATTTTAATTGTAATTTCTTAATAGTGTCTGCATTTTTCATAATTTTGTAATGATTTTAATTGTGATTTCTTAATAGTGTCTGCACTTTTCATAATTTTGTAATCATTTTAATTGTGATTTCTTAATAATGTCTGCATTTTTAATCATTTTGTAATCATTTTTATTGTAATTTCTTAATAGTGTCTGCATTTTTCATAATTTTGTAATTATTTTAATTGTGATTTCTTAATTATGTCTGCATTTTTTATAATTTTGTAATCATTTTAATTGTGATTTTTTAATAATGTCTGCATTTTTAATCATTTTGTAATCATTTTAATTGTGATTTCTTAATAATGTCTGCATTTTTTATAATTTTGTAATCATTTTAATTGTGATTTTTTAATAATGTCTGCATTTTTTATAATTTTGTAATTATTTTTATTGTAATTTCTTAATAATGTCTGCATTTTTTATAATTTTGTAATTATTTTTATTGTAATTTCTTAATAATGTCGCATTTTTTATAATTTTGTAATTATTTTAATTGTAATTTCTTAATAATGTCTATATTTCTTATAATTTTGTAATTGTTTTAATTGTTATTTCTTAAGAATGTCTGACTTTTTTATGATTTTGTAATTATTTAAATTTGGATTTCCTAATAGTGTCGGCATTTTTTATAATTTTTCAATTATTTTAATTATGATGTCTTAACATTGTCTACATTTTTTATAATTTTGTAATTATTTTAATTGTGATTTTTTGATAATGTCTGCATTTTTTTATGATTTTGTAATTATTTAAATTGTAATTTTTTAATAGTGTCTTCATTTTTTATAATTTTGTGATTATTTTAATTGTAATTTCTTAATAGGTTCTGCATTTTTTTAAATTTTGTAATTATTTTAATTGTAATTTCTTAATAGGTTCTGAATTTTTTATAATTTTAGGATTATTTTTATTATAATTTCTTAATAATGTCTGCAGTTTTCATAATTTTGTATTTATTTATGTTGTAATTTCTTAATAGTGTCTGTATTTTTTATAATTTTGTAATTATTTGAATAGTAATTTCTTAATAGGTTCTGCATTTTTTTTAATTTTGTGATAATTATAATTGTAATTTCTTGATAGTTTCTGCATTTTTCATAATTTTGTAATTATTTTAATTGTAATTTCTTAATAGTCTCTGCATTTTTACAACTTTGAAATTATTTTAATTGTAATTTCTGAAAAGTGTCTGAATTTTTTATAATTTGTTAATTATTTTAATTGCAATTTCTTTATAATGTTTGCTTTTTTATTATTTTGTAATTATTTTTATTGTAATTTCTTAATGATGTCTGCATTTTTTATAATCTTGTAACTATTTTTATTGTAATTTCTTTATAATGTCTGCATTTTTTATAATTTTTCAATTATTTTAATTGTGATTTTTTAATAATGTCTGCATTTTTTATAATTTTGTAATCATTTTAATTGTAATTTCTTCATAATGTCTGGATTTTTTATGATTTTGTAATTATTTGATTTTAATTTCTTAATAATGTCTACATTTTTTATAATTTTGTAATTATTTTTATTGTAATTTCTTAATGATGTCTGCATTTTTTATAATCTTGTAACTATTTTTATTGTAATTTCTTAATAATGTCTGCATTTTTTATAATTTTGTAATCATTTTAATTGTGATTTTTTAATAATGTCTGGATTTTTTATGATTTTGTAATTATTTGATTGTAATTTCTTAATAATGTCTACATTTTTTATAATTTTTTTATTATTTTTATTGTAATTTCTTAATAATGTCTGCATTTTTTATAATTTTATAATCATTTTAATTGTAATTTCTTAACAGTGTCTGCATTTCTTATGATTCTGTAATCATTTTAATTGTAATTTCGTAATAGTGTCTGCATTTTTTATAATTTCGTAATTATTTTAATTGTGATTTCGTAATAGTGTCTGCATTTTTTATAATTTTGTAATTATTTGAATTGTAATTTCGTAATAGTGTCTGCATTTTTTATAATTTTATAATTTTTTTAATTGTAATTTCCTCATAGTGTCTGCATTTTATGATAATTTTGTAATTATTTTAATTGTAATTTTTTAATTTTAATTTCTTAGTAATGTCTGTATTATATATAGATGTTAAGGGATGCAAATGGACCATTGTAGGAGTAACCAGGGAGCGTAGGTTAAAAGTGAGAGAAATGGAATCTATGAGAAAAATATTGTCGGTAGAATCTCAACTTCTGAAAAACTACTCTCTTTCTCGGTCCACGGAAGTATTTTAAAATGGCCAGAATTCTTAAATTAACTTCCGGATAAGTGCGTTTCACCTACGATTGAACTAAACATTTTTCTATTGGATTTACTTTATTTTGGAACTTTTTCAACGCTGCCTTCATGAAACCCTTTTTTCCGTCTTTAAATCTCCCTTCATCGGATCCCGTTCAATCGACATTCACCAACTGGACAGACCCCATATTTTTCTACACGCACATTCTCACTCTCCATTACTTAATATATTTTCAAATTTTGATGTTGGCTTGTCCACTGCCAACTTATCTATCTTTGTAATTCTTCTGATGATTTTGATCTTTGAAAAGCCTTGGCTTAAGGAAAGAATAATAAACATGTTTTTTCCGAATACACTTTGCACTGAACAATCGAAGTTGAAATGAATTTGTCATTCGTACATGTTTATCACTCTTCTTTCATTTATATATATATATATATATATATATATATATATATATATATATATATATATATATATATAAGTGTAGGATTATTTTGTAACATAAAGTCAGCTATAGCTCTTATGTGCGTGATTAGAGCTATTTTACAATTATATATATATATATATGTGTGTGTGTGTGTGTGTGTTTGTGTGTGTGTATATATATATATATATAGAGAGAGAGAGAGACAGACAGACAGACAGACAGACAGAGAGAGAGAGAGAGAGAAAGAGAGAGCATTGGATCAAATAATTTCTGTAAGAATATTAACTAAAATAATTTATCTTTTAAATAAATCCCTAAAAGAGAAGAAATCAATTCGCCTAAGAAAGATACAGCGTCATTAACAGAAAAAAGGAAGAAAGAGAAAGAGAAATAAAAATAGAAAGAGAGAGAAAGGGAGAGGGTGAGAGGGAAAAACTTTTTTCGATAACGACCGTTAGCTTTTTCTGGAATTGGCATGACAATACCTGGAGATCTGGATGGTGCTCTCCATCGTCGATTTTTCCATCATAACCATGTTTTGTGATATTATCAATATGTCTGTTGATATATGTTAGGGACAACCATTGTATTCTGTTGTAATATGTCCACGTATATGTATGCATGAATGAGCAATACTCTGAGACATTTTTCACTTTACCTAATGAAACACCTCTTGAAGTTAAATTGGTTTCACAATTCTTCATGTTATTCTTTAAAGCTGTTTGAATGTTGAGGGCTATTCCGAAAATCTCCAAGCATTTGTGTATCCATGAATGAGGCACCATGTCAAATGCTTTCTTATAATCTACCGACTCCATGGCAAGATTAGTAGTTCTTCGTTTGCAGTTTCTCAGGATCATTTTATATATCAGAAGCTGATCTTTGGTGCCATGTGATCTTTTCCGGTAGCCTTGCTGTTCTTCAGGCATCAAATTGTTTTGGTCCAAATGACCATAAATACTTTCAGACAATATGCAAGTGAAAGGTTTCCACATAACTGAGAGGCAAGTGATTGGTATAACGTTTGTCATTTCACCCCCTTTTGTCTTCTCTTTTATGATCAATACTGTGGTGCCCTTTGTCAGCCACTATTATTATCATTATTATTATTAATAATAATAATAATAATAATAATAATAATAATAATAATAATAATAATAATAATAATAATAATAATAAAGCTATTTGTTCACTTATGTGTTCTTTTATATGTTTTCTTGCCACATCGTTACTTACATTGAATTATAATTTTTTACTATTAATTAAATATTTATTGAAATCAAGTTGCAATTACATTTTTGAACAATTTAATTTTGTAAACAATTCAGTCTCATATTGCAACTATCATTTTTAACTTTTCTTCAGTCTCATATTGCAACTATTATTTTTAACATTTTCTTGCTTCATATTGCAACTATCATTTTTAACTATTTTTCAGTCTCATATAACAACTATCATTTGTAACTTTTTTTCAGTCTCATATTGCAACTATCAATTTTAACTTTTCTTCAGTCTCATATTTTAAAGCTTTTTAACCCTCTCCTTGCAACTATTATTTTTAACATTTTCTTGCTTCATATTGCAACTATCATTTGTAACTTTTTTTCGATCTCATATTTCAACTATTATTTTTAACTTTTTTTCAGTCTCATATTGCAACTCATTTGTAACTTTCCAATTAAAAGGCTTTTGAATTACAAAACAAGAAATCTTCATTAATATTTATAAAATGACTTCTACGATTACCTTTTCGATTACATATTTCAATTTAATTTTCTCATTTGCCTTTCGGCAAAATTTGATCGGTTTCAGATGTTGGTTTTCTAGAGTTTTACTTTTCTATATTTTTCTGCAATTAAATTTTCTATTTCACAAAGGATTAAACCTGCAGAATCTCTCTACATTTCTGCTAAAGAAGATAAAACCTTCAACATTGTATATCCAAAGGCTGCAAGAAGTGGGTTAAGAGCCGGAATGTTTTCAAACCAGCATCCCTAGACTCCGTCAGGTCAGGGTGCTTTTCAATTTTAAAGCTTTTTAACCCTCTCCTTCAGCATCTCAACGGTGACTGTAATATTCGTTTGTCGTTCTACGCTAGAGGACACCTCCCTTTCAATATCTTTGATCCATTCTGCATCATCTTGATTCTTTACTTCCTTTTCCTAAATGCCTTTCCAGAATGCACTAGATTGGTCAGCATCAGGTATAACGTCATTCCCTCTTTCACTTCCTTCTTTGGCAGTTTTAGCTACGACACGCTGTTTCAGTTTTTCAATTACACACTTGAAACCTTTTCAGTGTATATCAAACTTGCGGATTAGTCTTTCACAAACCCTCTGACTTTTGAGTTTGTCATTTCCGACAGCTTGCACTTTACTTAAATCCTTTACTAAGTTGTTTTATCTGCCCATTTAAACTTTTCCACCACAAGGGTTCCTTCTTTACTTCTTTTCCCTTTTTTAATATTCCGAGTAGGTTTGACACAGTATTGGCAGCAGGTTTAATAACCTTATTACACTGATCAAGATTATTTACTAATAAAAATGGCAAGACTTCATTCATTTTGATAGTGACAGTTTTAAGTCTTTCCCTTTTGACATATCGCAGGTTCGGCGGCTGTTCTAAATTGCCAGCTCTTAGCTTCTTGTCTAACAATCTGAAAATATCAATATATTTTATCATCCCATGTTCTAGCATACGTTTTACGATTACATCTGTGGAAACAGAATGATTATGATTAGTTACTATATTTTCGCTATGTTTCTACCTTAGACTTTTCTTCAAGTTTATTTATCTCCATAAGCACGTCTACGTCTTCTCTATAAATTTCTCTTTTTAGTTCTTCAATTTTAATAGCAAATAAGCATTCATTAGTTCTAATCACCCGGGCTTGTCCTGCAAGTTTTTTTGTTCTGATAATTAAAACAGGCCTAGCTCATTCCAGCTTCGGTGCATACGTTGTCTATATCGTTTCTTAGGATGATACACTCTTCAAATTAACATTTCATCACACTTCTATTTAAGGTCCTAGTCCAATTAGTCTTTGTGTTTCGAGGGTTTCGCTGGATGACAACTTAGGAAGCCTCGTTCATTCCCCTGCCGGACATGGGACATCTACTTGACATTCCGGACCCACTTACGTCGTTTTTGGTTTGATAATTTAGAACACTCATATTGGAATAATACAAGGCAGGTTTCCTTCCTTAGTATTTGTTATTGAGATACCATATCTAGTTTAAGAACCAATCTTGGTCATAAAACGTAGTTAAACCCCGCCGGCTGTTAACCTGGTATTTACAACTGTCGCTGCATTCTATCAGTTATTTGTTATCCTATGGGATGTTGCGTTCGCTATGGCTTACTGGAGATTCTCTACCCCCAATACCAGTTGACCTGTGGCTGGGATTATTGTTATTATTATCAGATAATTATATAACAGAGCGATCCACTGTGAACAAGTGATATGAAAAACAAATATATACTTCCCTCTCATTTTCTTTACTTTTTTCTGTGTGTTTTTCAAAAAAGTGAAGACGCTTTGCAATTAAATCAAACAACCTGCCCGCTGCAACAACTTCAACAGTGAGCGATCAACCGTAAAGAAGCGATATGAAAAATGAATATATACACTTCCTTTTTGAATGTGAAGAATGGCGATTTCAGTTCATCTCAGCGATGAAAAGTTCAAACAGACATCCGTTGGGCACTGGTTCTCTTCGGTGATGGAGCGCCTATTTATTATTATCATTATTATTATTATTATTATTATTATTATTATTATTATTATTATTATTACTATTATTTTTTATTATTATTTATTATTATTATTATTATTACTATTATTTATTATTATTATTATTATTATTATTATTTATTATAATTTTATTATTATTATTATTTATTATTATTATTTTATTATTATCTTTTATTATTATTATCATTATAATTATTATTATTTATCATTATTATTATGTTTTATTATCAGTATTATTTATTTAATATGATTATTATTATTATTATTTATTATTATTTTTATTATTATTTGTGTTTATTATTATTTTTATTATAATTATTGTTATTTATTATCATTTATTATTATTATTATTATTATTATTATTACTATTTATTTATTATTATTATTATTATTTATTATTATTATTTATTATCATTATTTATTATTATTATTATTTATTATTATTTATTATATTATTTTTACTTTTTTTATTATTATTATAATTATTATTGCTATTTATTATGATCATTATTATTATTTATTATTTTGTTATTATTATTTTATTATTTTTTTTATTATTATCATTATTATTATTATTATTATTATTTATTATTATTTTTATTATTATTTTTGTTTATTATTATTTTTATTATAATTATTGTTATTTATTATCATTTATTATTATTATTATTACTATTTATTTATTTATTATTATTATTATTTATTATTATTATTTATTATCATTATTTTTTATTATTATTATTTATTATTATTTATTATATTATTTTTACTTTTTTATTATTATTATAATTATTATTGCTATTTATAATGATCATTATTATTATTTATTATTTTGTTATTATTATTTTATTATTTTTTTTATTATTATCATTATTATTATTATTATTATTATTATTACTATGCACTCACTATGATTTCTCACACGCGTCATCATCAGTGATTGCTCACTGAAAATAACATGTGGTGTTATCTGGAGTCTGAGTGATAACAAGTCTCCTGAGATTTTAAGTACTCTCCACCTCTTTCGATAATCATTGCAAATAATTTTGCGTTATCGCAACAGATATTTACTGTTGATTTTTCGTTGGCAACGACCATTAGTCTTCTCTGGGATTTGGATGGCACTAGGCATCGCCAAGGTCCCAGTACTCTCTGTACTCTTATAGTGGAGGTCTGGTCAGTGCTCGCGCTCCTCAGCCTTTCCATCCTCCTTGACTCTTCACGACCTTGTGTTTGTTTTACAAGTACTTCCACAGAATGTGCTCTAACGATCTTATTGACCTTGTACCCCTCGCCAACGCAAACAATGCGACATACCAGACTAGTAGCAAAATCCCACCCCTTAATTGTATATGGCCCAGACGGCGGAAAACTTTCTACTATAATAGCTTTTTATTCATTAGACGCCTTAGCTTTGGAATTCCTTCCCTGCTCCTATTTTACCCCGATTGTACCGACCTGCAGTGGCGTGAATAAAAGTTTTTAAAAATCTCACTATCACTTTTTTCCTTGCAACTATTTCATGTGCTTCTCTCTCTCTCTCTCTCTCATCTGACATAACACGCTCGTTCTAACACAATCTGCTAATTGCTCTTTTATATACAGCTAACAAAGCACACAAAGTCTCTTTACTTTTCAGACAAACCTGGTATGTGTGTATGGCAAGGAACGCGGTCTGGCTGGCGTCTGACAAGTTCAGGGGCGGTAACTCTGAGTACTTGGCCTCGCCTCAAAGGTTGCCTGTGTCGCTTGGTGCTCGGAACACACGCATGCACGCACATAGTGAGAGAAGGGAATATATATATATATATATATATATATATATATATATATATATATATATATATATATATATATATATGAGAGAGAGAGAGAGAGATCTTATGCACCCTATCACACATTGTTATAAAACAACATTTCACATTGCAAGCCATTTCCACTTAAGGATCTGGTAGCTCTATTTGGCAAGATGAGACGTTTTGTTTTGAGTTTTTTTATTTTGTTTTGTTTTTGTTTTTTTATTTTTTTGTTTTAAAAACATTTTCTTTTTTATATACTTATTCACTTATCCTATTTTATTTGTATTTGTATTTTTTTTTGTTTTTATTTTACTTTCTTTTTAAAATCTTTTTTATTATTATTCAAATAGCGTACCCACCTTCTGGTAGATCGACTTTTGTACTTAGTAACTTGTATGTTGTAGATCATTTTTTTTTATTTTTGGTGTTTTGTTGTTTTTTTTACTCTGGTTGTTTCTTTTGGTGTAAGAATTGTGTTCTTGTTGCTTGGGTCTTTTATCTTTCCGTGTGTATTTTCGCAGTTCTAGACGAGATGTTTAGTGTTTGAAAGCATTTGTAAACATTGCATATCTATATATCTATCTATCTATCTATCTATCTATCTATCTATCTAGAGTGTTCAAACTTCTCTCACTCTCCCCTCTCTCCCTCTCCCCCTCTCTCTCTCTCTCTCTCTCTCTCTCTAGACGATATGTTTGGTGTTTGAAAGCTTTGTAAACATTGCCTATCTATCTATCTATCAATCTATCTATCTATCTATCTGGAGTGTTCAAACTTCTTCCCTCCCCTCTCCCCCTCTCCATCTCTCTTTAGACGATATTTTAGTGTTTGAAATCCTTGTAAACATTGCATATCTGTCTATCTATCTATCTATCTATCTATCTATCTAGAGTGTTCAAACTTCTCTCACTCTCCCCTCTCTTCCTCTCCCCTCTCTCTCTCTCTCTCTCTCTCTCTCTAGACGATATATTTGCTGTTTGAAAGCCTTGTAAACATTGCCTATCTGTCTGTCTATCTATCTATCTATTTATCTGGAGTGTTCAAACGTCTCTCCCTCTCCCCCTCTCTCCCTCTCCCTCTCTCTATCTCTAGACGATATGTTTAGTGTTTGAAAGCCTTGTAAACATTGCATAGCTATCTATCTATTTATCTATCTATCTATATTTTCTTTTTATTTCCAAATAGCGTACCCACCATCTTGTAAATCGATTTCTGCCCTTAATAAGTCGGATGATGAAGGTATTTTACTTTTAATTTTATTTAATTTTTTTATCGTTTTGTTTTATTCTTTTCGTATTAGCATTTTTATGCCGTATATTTTCTCATTTATAGACAAGCATATTACCGTTTGAAAGCCTTGTAAGCATGTAAAGTGAGTCGCTAAGTTTGAACCTGAAACATCTATTAACAGATCTACAAAAAAAAAAGAAGTAGGAAAATAATTTGGTTTACCCCTCCATACAAACAGATATTTACAAGTAAACTAGGCCAAAAAAACTTAATTAACCCATACTTTCAAAAAAGTAAATATCTTGAAAATATATATAACAATTGAGTTACAGTTATAGTGATTACGTGTTCAATTTCAGTCAAATGGAAACTGCAAGAGAAATAAAAGAAAAACATAAAAAGAACACCACCACATGAATTGAAACTGCAAGAAATTTCATAAACTCCTTCCTCTCTAAACTCTGGAATCTTTTTCTTAATTAATCAATGTATTAACATGAAACGAGTATCTAGCTGAATAATCTTTTTTTCCAGGATTCTTGTTTTCTTGACTGTTCAAAAAATCTATATCTTTTCTCTCTTTTCTTTTCTTGCCTACATTCTGCAGGTTACAGAGGGGTCACTTGCGTTCAGGTTTGAAAAGGGATGGGTGGGTGGGGGTAGTTCACTAGCGAATGTAGATAGGGAAAGAATATCGTCCAAACTAACCATGCCAGTCTACAGTTAAAGACACATTTCAAATCTGCCTCAGCAGTGGAGAAACCGAAATTTGCGTTCGGGGTTGAAAGGGGGGGGGGGAGAAGGAAACCTATCGTCAACTTACTGTTCCCTCCTTAGTATGCAATTGAACTTATTCTATCTACATGTGTATATATATATATATATATATATATATATATATTATATGGATTTTTTTTTACCTGCGGGGGCTAGGAAATACCCGACTAGTACACGGGCGTAGGCTATTTTTTATCCCTCTCGGAGTGTTGGACCCGTAAGACCTCGTAAGGCTATACATCTAAGAGAAGGAAATCTCTGGCAAAAAAAAACCTTGCTACCAGCTACTTACGCCGTGGCAGTAAACTGTTGGGGAGGATGGCTTCCTTAGTCCTGATCGACAACCTTCCTAGAGTTGGAATCTCGAACAAAATATCCGGTTTGCAAACCTACAATTGCTTAAGGAGTAGATAGGTACTGCCTATCGCCGGCCTTTGCACTCCTTCTTTGTTTATTAGTCAGGCGCAGAGGTAACAGCGCTGGGACGCCTCTAAACACTCAGTGCCTAGCCTTGTTTCCTTACTAGGACAATGAACGCCGTTGTCTTTCTCTCTATTTGGGCAACTTGGGGAAAGTTTTTTCGTTAGTAAGTCTTACATGACCAGTCTGCGTCTCTCTTGTTCTGACAGGTTGAGGGTACAGGTTAGACAGCTTGTCTGGCTGCAGTTTCCGACTGATAGGAAGGAGCCCAAACTCTTGGGTAGCGCCAAGAACGGCTACTCAATCATCAGTTGCATAATACCGTGGGTAGTTGTATGTGCCATGTCGCGCATGGAAAAGGGACCCTGCAATTATCTCCGGTGGGCTTTCCCGAGGCCACAATCCCCATGGACCAGGTCGTGACTAATGGACTGGTTGTGTGAGCTTATTGGCACCAAACAAGTACCCACCTTGACCAATCCACTCTATAATCAAATCAAACATACCATTACAAAGAAATAAAATCAAATCTAAACCAGACATCCAAAAAACACTTTCGCCTCCATCCTTGAGGCTTGCATTCTCAAATATCCGGGGACTTAGAATCAACATCAACGACGTAGAAACCTTTCCCCTGACAAACTCCCCGGATATCCTAGCTCTTAGTGAAACTAACCTTCAATCCTCAATCTCTTCTCACCACTTTGACATGACTGACTACCTCCCACTCTACCGTAAAGACTCTGACAAACACATGCACGAGCTAGGAGTTTATGTTCGGAAATCCCTCCCCCTGACTAGAGAACTTAGGTTAGAATCAGATGACTACGACTACATGGGCTTTAGATTGACTTTACATCACAACGTTAGTTACTTATATTTCCTATACCGCTCCCCGTCGACCCAGGACTGTACTCTGCTAAACTCTGTCTCTGAAAGCATAGATAGAGCACTCTTAATTGACTCGAATGCCCAGATACATGTATTTGGGGATTTTAATGCCCACCACCGCGACTGGTTGGGATTCTCCAGCCTTACTGACGAAGCCGGCAACTCTACGTATAATTTCTCCTTAGCTCACTCCCTCTCTCAGACTGTCGATTTTCCGACCCGCATCCCCGATCGAGTGGACCAACAAGCCTCACTTCTAGACCTCTTCTTGACCTCAATACCCGAGGCTTGTGTGACGAAAGCTCATAGCCCACTCGGGAATGCTGATCACATTGTGCTAATGATACATATCACGCTAAAAAGTCATCCAAAAGCTGATGAACCGTTGCTCAAAACAACAAGATACTAGGAGCAAGCTGATTTTGAGTCAATCAGAGATCACATCAGTGACGCCCCATGGAGGGAAACCTTCTCACTCCCTGCCAACCAGTGTGCAAACGAATTAACTGAATGGGTCAAAGCAGGCATTGAAGCCTATGTTCCCATGCGAAAATTCTTTAGCAAGCCCCACTCTCCTCAATGGTTCACTTCGAAATGTGCAGCTGCTATTTCTGAGAGGCAACAAGCATTCCGTAAATTCGGCCGCCATAAGTCAGCTACTAATAGGCATAAATTGATAAAGTCAAGAAATAATTGCAAGGCCGTGATAGGCGAAGCGAAGAGAAGGTATAATGAGTTAACAAAAAAACGCATCCAGTCACAGAAACTAGGTACTCGCGATTTCTGGAAAATCTACAATAGTGTAGTGAATAATGGTCAATCTACGATTCCCCCACCTTGAAACCACATTGATGTCGTTTGCACGGCCACTGATAAGGCTGAATTACTTGCACAGCGTTTCGCTTCTAACTCTACTTTAGACTCAGATAACCACCCTCTCCCTGAATTACCTTTGCAGACCGAAGCCACACTTGATAACCTGGTCATCACCCCATCCCAGGTTAAAGACATCATAAAAAACATTGACACCTTTAAAGCGTGTAGGCCTGATCTTATACCTGTAATAGTAATAAAGAAATGCTCTGCTGAACTGGCCCCTGTCCTCTCCAAACTCTACAATAAATGCCTAGCCGAATCTTCTTTCCCCGATAGCTGGAAAATTGCCTCTGTGGTACCAGTCTACAAGAGTTCTGGGAATAGAACCGACCCTCAGAACTACCGCCCAATCAATCTACTGCCGATCTTTGCCAAAATCTTTGAATCCTTAATCAATCTAGCGATAGTACGGTACTTAGTTAATGCTAAACTCCTATCTGACCGTCAGTATGGATTTAGACAAGCACGATCTACTGCAGACATCCTAACGGTCATCTCTGAACGCATGTATCATACACTCGACAAGGCAGGTGAAGCTAGGGCAGTAGCGCTTGATATATCCAAGGCCTTTGACAAGGTATGGCATAAAGGGCTTCTCCTGAAAATACGCTCATACGGTATTACTGGGCAACTACTTAATATAATTAGATCCTTCCTAAACAAAAGAAAAATCCAGGTTGTCCTCGATGGCCGTTCATCTAAGCAACATGACATAAATGCTGGTGTGCCCCAGGGATCTATTCTTGGACCTTTGTTGTTCCTGATCTATATAAACGATCTCCCTGATGACATAGTGTCTGAGATTGGTTTATTTGCTGACGACACCACGCTTTACTCTCGACATGTTGGCAAAACAGACGCGATCATATCTGAGGCAATGGCTGAATCTTTAGAAAATGACCTCCAGGCTGTAGTGGATTGGGGCCATAAATGGTTGGTAACTTTTAATGCCGCAAAGGCTAAGCTCCTTTCCTTCAACAACTACAAGAAGCCTCTCCAACCACCGATTGTCATGGCAAATAACACCCTACCTGAGAGTTCATCATTCAAACTCCTTGGCCTAACCTTCACAGGTAACATAAATTGGAACACATACATTGAAGACATTGCCAAGGCTGCCGCAAAGAAGGTTGGCTCCCTCTACCGTGCTAGTGGACTCCTTACACCTGACATTATCCTGTATCTCTACAAAGCCACCATTTGCCCATGCATGGAGTATTGTTGCCACATCTGGGCTGGTGCATCATCTATTAGTCTCTCCCTTCTTGAGTCCAAAAAAGAGTCGTCAACCTAATAGGTCCCTCACTGTCAGCTAAGCTCCAGCCCATGTCCCATCGCCGCAATGTGGCATCCTTGTGTTTGTTTTACAAATACTTCAATGGATTATGCTCCGATGAGTTGGCTACTCTGGTGCCCCCTCGACGTAAATTCACTAGACTAACTCGACATTCTACTAAATCTCATTCATTCACTGTGGAGGTCCCCAGATGCCGGAGAGCATTCTACTCAAATAACTTCTTTCCTCGTGCTGCTGGCCTCTGGAACTCCCTCCCTGCCCCTTTTTTTCCCCGACAGTACTGACATGCAGAAGTTTAAAACTAATGTAAACAGACATCTCGCTGCTCAGATCCCAATTTAAGCTGAACCACCAATCCTTCTCCCCTTTTCCTTTTTCTGAGTAGCCCCTTACGTTTACAGTGGCGGCCTGCCTTGTTTGGGGTGAATCAAAAAAATTTTTTTTTAAACAGTGTGATGGCGCTAGCTTCGGCTGATACCACACAAAATTGTCCTGAAGAGTCAAGGAGAATGGAAAGACCGATCGAGAAAGGAAAGCACTAACTAGAATCCACTGGAAGGGTACGGAGAGTACTAACACCATGCTATCCATCACAATCTCAGAGAAGACCAATGGCTGTTGCCAGCAAGAAAGCAATGGTAAGCGGTTTTTGCGATAGGGCAAAATAATTTGCAATTCTTATTGAAAGAGGTGGAGAGTACTGAAAATCTGGGGAAACTTGTTGTCACGCAGACTCCAGGGAACACCATCGTTTATTATCAGTGAGTGCTCACTGGTGATGACCTGTGTTAGATTTAGTGAGTACTGAAGAAGAAGAAGAAGAAGAAGAAGAAGAAGAAGAAGAAGATTAATAATAATAATCATCATCATCATCATCACCACTTCATAATTCCTCCCTCAATAAATTACACCGGCCTCAGTTATCACTACACAAAAATGAACCAAAGAAACAGAAATTACAAGAAACACTATAAGCTCCTCCCTCCCTTTCTCCCCACCCCCACCCCTTAAAAAAACAAATTTAAAAAAGAAAAAAATTAAAAAGAATTAACTTTTTTTTTAAATAAGGAAAGAGAAAAGGAAAAAATTAAGGAATTGAAAGGAAAAAAAGGAAAAAATTTGAAAAACATTTTAAATTATTTTATTTATTCATTTTTTTTTTTAATTGAATTAATTTTTTTTTAATATTATTTTATTTATTTATTTTTTTTTAAATGGTGCCGGCCTAGGCTGACATCAAACAAAATATTTGTAGAGGGTCGAGGAGGATGAGAAGACCGAGGAGGGACAGCACAAACCAGACCTCGACTGGAAAAGTGCAGAGAATGCTGGGACCTTGCCACCCAAATCCCAGAGAAGACCAATTGTCCTTACCAGCGAGAAATCAATGGTAAGCGGCTGTTGCGATAGCGCATCGTTATCGAAAAGAGGTGACGAATACTGGAAATCTGGGGAGGCTTGTTTTCACTCGGACTCCAGGAAATACCACTGGTTGTTGTCGGTGAGTAATCACTGACGACGATGATGATGATGATGATGATGATGATGATGATGATGATGATGATGATGATGATGATGATGATGATGATGATGATGATGATAATAATAATAATAATAATAATAATAATAATAATAATAATAATAATAATAATAATAATAATAATATGGACGCTTTATAAGACTCACAAGCGATGAAGCCAATGAAAACAGCTGGGCATGGCTAAGAAAAGGAAACCTGAACAGAGAAACGGAATCTCTGCTGACGGCCGCACAGAACAATGCGATTAGGACAAACTTTATTAAAGCAAAGATAGATAAAACCCAGGAAAACAGCAAATGCAGATTGTGTGGACAAAGAGACGAAACGATAAATCATATAATAAGTGAATGCAGCAAGCTAGCACAAAGGGAATACAAGAACAGACATGACAGCATGGGGAAAGAAGTACACCGGGAAATGTGCAAACAACTGAATTTCGAATATGCAAGAAAACGGTACAAACACAAACCAGAAACTGTACTAGAAAACGAAAAACACAAAATCATATGGGATATGAATGTACAAACAGACAAACCCATAACAGCAAGGAGACCGGATATGATAATAATCAACAAGAAAGAAAAATCCTGCAAAATCGTGGACTTTGCCGTTCCAGCAGACCACAGAGTGAAGATCAAAGAGACGGAAAAGAGAAGCAAATATACTGAACTTGCCAGAGAATTGAAAGGAATATGGAACATGAAGAAAGTCAGTATAACACCAATAATCATAGGAGCACTAGGAACAGTCCCCAAAAACATGGAAAAAAGACTAGGAGAAATAGGAATCAAAGGGATAACTGAGACCATACAAAGGACAGTAATGATCAAAACAGCTACAATCCTGAGAAATGTCCTCGAATGCGGAAACCAACCCACATAAGCAACGAATGGAGAACAAACACATGGAAGCACAAAACAACAGAACCGGGGAAAATACAACCGCACGAGAGAGGCGCAAGCATAGGCTGACGCCACGAAAATTATGGACAGAGGGTCGAGGAGGGAAAGCGCAAAACCAGACCTCCACTGGAAGAGCGCAGACAGCTCTGGGACCTTGGGAAGGCTTGTTGCCACTCGGACCCCAGAGGGGACCAATGGCCCTTATCAGCGGGAAATCGTTGGTAGGTGGCTGTTGCGATACCGCAAGGTCATCAGCGGTGATGAACGAAAAGAGGTGGAGCATACTGGAGGCCTGAGGAGACTTGTTGTCACTCAGACTCCAGGGAATACCACAGGTTGTCGGCAGTGGGTGACCACTGACGATGACCAGTGTGATAACTCCTAGTGAGTAAATAATAATAATAATAATAATAATAATAATAATAATGCTTACAACGACATGACTGAAGCCTACCAACTTGAACAACCTGCATCTACTCGCTGGCACTTCCGTCTGCAGATCTGAAACGAGAAATTGTCAGCGGAGTTTAGATCACAAAGGCTTCCAGTGATGAACGCCACCCCCTTTCATGGACGCGAACTCCAGACTGAACTACTGAATTCAAAGAGAAGCTTCACCGGCCATGTGCGGCCTGTATTGTTTAGAAACTATACCACAAGTATGGACCAAAAAGCTAGAGAATTACACCCTTCTTATAGACATGGGGATGCCAACTTCTAAAGCCTTACTCTCTGGTCCAAAGACACTTAACCGTCTGAGAACGGGTGAAAGGTGATTAAAAGCGGTTACGGCCGGATGAAGCCACATAACCGACCCGATCATCTGTGAATGTGGAGAAGAGAAGTACACGATACAGTACTTTCTATGATTGCCCAAACAGAGCAGCATAAAAGATTAAATAAAGGATGTGAAACTGTTGTATGAAAGTAAATTGACACAAAGGCGCAATTTAAGTTGATGCTGAAAATGTGAGGGAGATAACTCGAGTAAAGTGATAAACACGATCTCCTTCACGGACGTGACCCCTCCTTCTTCCCCTGGTCAAAATAATTGAAGTCAATGAGTAGCTTCTAAAGCCATATCCAGCCCCTAAAACATCCCGTAAAGAAACCAAACTATGGCTGTTGTATCAGAGAGCTAGAGAATGTTGATGATATCTAGTTAAGATGGAATCAATTTGAAACATGTTCCTATGCGGATATGATATATTTTGAAAGAACCTGAATCGAAATACATTAATATTGAAATCCTCTTTTCTGAAGCGCTTTCTTTTGGCTCAGAAGCACCCTGTGTACAGTGGAAGATGCTAAACTGCATGAGAACACTAACGGGCGGTGAAAACTTTCTATGGACAGATGAGGCTACAAAACCGACCCAACCATCTGCGAATGTGGAGAATAGAAGACGGTCGACGTGGATGGTGGATTATGACATCAATTATTGATCTTGAAGACCAAGGGGGGGTGCTTTAGTCGACTCCTGGGTTATCCCCCCTTTGCAAACTGTCTGTTTGGAGTCTCTAACCGCTAGATGGCTCTGGTTGGTAGTCAATTTGCATAGGGGGTGGATTGATCAGTATAAGAACTGTACTCTTTGGATCTTTTTTTTTATATCTCTTTAAATCTTCTCCGGTTTAAATCTCAACTGTTACTTTTCACCCTTCCCCCTTTTTTTCAAACCTTATTAAACCTTCCTTACACTAAATTTAAACAAACATACATAACACTCTAAGCAAATAACGCGTCCAAACGAGAGTGACACGTGACTTCACATTTCCGAAACAGATAACAACAGAAGCTGAAGAGAGCCGGATGGCTTAGTCCTTCTGTGCTTAAAACCGACGGTACGAATGTTGTACTAATTTTTTTGTACCAAAATAAATAAATATTACGCTTTTAATTTTTATTTTTAACTTTAATTCTCAATTAATCGAGCACTCTGCTAGGATTTTTCCTGCTATATTAGAAAGAAGTTATATATATATATATATATATATATATATATATATATATATATATATATATATATATATATATATATATGTGTGTGTGTGTGTGTGTGTGTGTGTGTGTGTGTGTGTGTGTGTGTGTGTGTGTGTGTGTGTATTACAGAAGATAAGAACAACATCGGTACCTACGGTTTCTAATCCAAACAAAGGGCACATATAATTGATCTCTTTTACCGGAATATATGTATATATATATATATATATATATATATATATATATATATATATATATATATATAGCTAATAATTTGAGATGTCCCATTAAGGAATATGTCGACATAATATATATATATTGTTTACACACAAACACACACACACACACACACACACACACACACACATATATATATATATATATATATATATATATATATATATATATATATATATATATATATATATATATAAGCTCCGTTCTATTTATGAGGCCCTACTTTTGGAGTTAGCCCGTAATTCTTTTTCTACAGTTAAAAGAAAAGAAGAAGGAAAAATCTGTAGTTCATTTTGAGTTTAAAACACACCGAAATCTTGTTTATGGGATGTTGGTAACTTAAAACTGAAACACCTGCTCAGCTTTAAGACCATGTATTTCTTCGTTGCCACTTTACATACATACATACATACATACATACATACATACATACATACATTATATATATATATATATATATATATATATATATATATATATATATATATATATATGGCAATGCACGGACCTAACACATACTGGTATAGTGAGCAGATGTCGAAGAGCAGTGTTTGTTTCCCATCGTAACCTTACAATGCCTGGTGGTTCAGGTCCTACTTGAAAGTTAATAAATCTTGCCGAGTGACAATGTTGACTTATATTAAAGAATATCTGCCAAAATGTTTGGATGGACGTGATGAAACGTATACGACCAACAAGAAGCAAAAAGTACATAAACACAGTCGATTCCTCGGTTAGGACGGTCTCGACAAACGTGATTACCAACGTGATTACAAACGTGATTACAACATTGTTCTCTTGTTTCCTCTTTTGACATATGTGTCGTAAATGCGGACTTCACGCTGTAATTAGTTTGTTGAGCGAAACGAAAGAGGAACACGTCGCCACGAAAGCGTTTCACTGCGACTGGCAATAAAAAAAAATCCTTTTGTCTGTTTTCGAGTCTTCATTATTGTTCAATCGGAAAATGCAAGAAGAATTCAATAACTGAAGAAAGACTGGTGATCTTATTCAGTCTAATGTAAGGTGGCATCTTCAACGAAGATATTGGCTCCCTGACACATAATTATGAGAAGCCTGAACACGTCTTATTAGATACTAGCTAACCCGTGTCTCGGCGTTGCCCGGGAAATTGGATTAACTTTTTAAAATCTCATGGCCAATCTTGAACTATTGAATTATTTGCTGCAATGTAAAACAGCAACAAGAAAAGTTTGTTTTTTTCACTTTTAGGTTGTGTGTGACCCCCCCCCTCCTCGCTGGATCCCATATAAATATTTTTGTAGAAAAGAAAGAGACATCACAATTTTCATCGAAACAATCGAAATGAAATTAGTCTTTTCATAAAATTATTTCTTTGGACCGATTTTAACATTTCCTTTTGGAGTTTGTAAGGATTTTCATCAAAGTTTAGGACATTTCAGTGGAAACGTGCACAAATTGGTAATCGGATTCCCCCCCCCTCTCTTCATGTCAGTCTCACTTACCCACTAATACAGTTGGAAAGGCATGAAACCGCAAATTGTTAATCTGATTCTATCTATCTATCTATCTATCTATCTAAAAACAAAAATCCAGTTTCAGAATTAATATATATATAAAAAATAATGGTTTCATTATTTTGTTTTCTATTAAACATCTGAACAACTTTACTTTCATATTTATTTAAAAATCTTGTCTGAAAGCTCTCAATAGTGTCCGTTCGGTATTTTTTCACTATCTTGCCGGGTGCAGTTTACCCCGTTAAAATATATTACTAAGGAATATACCCGTATAATCGGCATACGCACACATACGTTAAAAGAAACCAGTGACTGAACGCTTACACCCGCATACATAAGTTAAGAGCAAATAATGATTGAACACTCACGCACCCATACATTAAGTACAAAATATGCGAAAAGGCGTATAATAGGCTATATAATAGGCGTATAATAGGCTATAATAGGCGTATAATAGGCGTATAATAGGCGTATAATAGGCGTATCATCTAATATATAAAGTAGAGACGTTTTTCCCCTGTACCTTCTCGGAGTATAGGAAAATAACCACACGCATCACAGACTACTAAACTCACCACTATACTACACTTATTCACTCGAGCGTGTTTTAGTAAATTTGTTATTAATTTTTTCTACCTAACACTAAATATTACATTTGGCCCACCATCCACGTCTCTCCGAAAAACCAACTCCATATAGGTGGTAGCAAAAAATTTCCTCTCTAACAATTCTGTATTGTCACTCTACTCATCGACACCGGGAACTAATACACACAGTTTAATTTTCACAAAACACGGTTCTTATTTATTATTTACCTGATATTAATTTAACACGCATGC